>JAJOZX010003104.1:247500-355000 GCA_023014485.1 Bathynomus jamesi | reverse complement strand
TATGTGAGTATCATCAAAGTTCTGTAATAGAAAATGGAATTGGACAAGAGACTCTTTACTTTTAACGAACAGGTTAAAATGAACTATTATGCCAAAGCCGCCCAATACATACGGAGTTTCAAGGTTTCAATGTTGTGATATAAATATTATAGAGTTGTGAATATATTGCTATTAAATTAAATAGATCATATAACGAATA
The DNA here is from genome assembly GCA_023014485.1 of Bathynomus jamesi. Classification (NCBI taxonomy): domain Eukaryota; kingdom Metazoa; phylum Arthropoda; class Malacostraca; order Isopoda; family Cirolanidae; genus Bathynomus; species Bathynomus jamesi. The sequence goes on along the minus strand of JAJOZX010003104.1, from coordinate 354,801 downwards.
AGTAAAAATTTAACGGAACTTTACCAAATAATAATAATAATAATAATAATAATAATAATAATAATTCATGAATTTGGCCTATTTACTGCAAAAAAATAAAAAGATGCAAAAAAGACCGTAAAATAATTTAAGAATCCATTTGCAGTGGATGGACCAAAGCAACAGTCATTTTATACGAATATCATGTGAATATAGAATTAAATTTTGTATTTTTAAGGAGAGAGAGAGAGAGAGAGAGAGAGAGAGAGAGAGAGATATGTCTTCGAAAGGGCAAATGAGGCGTTGCGAATACAAGTGACAAACTCGGCAAAACTAGAGTTTTGAGTAAATGAACTCCAAAGTTTCGCAAATTAGAAATCTCCATAACTTTGCCAAAAATTGGTAGATTGTGATGGTGTTTGTATCATTTTGATCGAAAATGGGTGTAGATTGTTGTAATGACAATAATAACTATACTGCACTCCGCAAGAGATGTTAAACACGCCGAGTTGTCACTAGTATCCCCGGAATTTTCCCACAATCTGTACTGAGCGCATGGTATTTTACCCCTTTTAAAAAAATGATTTTTGCGAGGACTAGTGACCAATTTGCATCATGTGTCATTATCTATTTAGAAGAGTATATCCTGGAGAATATGATGATATAGAAAACGGATTTTCGCACCCATGTCGAGTTCGTCACTAGTATTCGCAGCTGCTCAAATCAATGTGGCAATAAACTCTTCGAACATAACTGTACCTCTTACCTTATCCTTTTACCTTATCATTTACCTTTTACCTTATCATTTACCTTATCGTCTAAAAACTTATGAACCAAACAAGGTAACAGATTTTATACTTTAATCCTCAGGAAAATAACGGTGACAAAAAATGAGCTTGAAATAACAGAACCCTTTCATGGATGCCCTCGGATCGTCACGTAAGAAAAGTTAAAGTATATTGTGACTCAGGGTATAAGTAGGGGAGTATGGGTATGGTCGGAGGGAAAATAGATGTTTTCTCTAATAATTTATATTATATATATATAAGCAAAGAACCACAGAGAAAAGGAAAAGGAAACACGAAATCCGAGCGCTTTCGTGATATATGGTTCTTTGCTTATTAAAAAGATCACGTGTTGTTCTGTGATTTTATTGCTATATATATATATATATATATATATATATATATATATATATATAAGCAAAGCACACACAGGGAAAAGGAAAAAGGAAACACGAAATTCGAGCGCTTTCGTGATATATTCACATCTTCAGGGACAAGAAAGGAAAAAAATATATATATATATATATATAGGGTGAACCAAATGTAGGTGGACAGTAAATGATAACGTTTATTTTGAGAATACATATTTAATTTTTTTGTATACTATAATACAAAATAAAATTTAAATAAATTTAGTTATAATATTTAATATAATATAACACAAACACCATAGTTATAATGAACACCATAGTTATAATATAATATAACACAAACCGTATTCAACCTACTGTCCACCTACTTTTGGTTCACCGTGTATATATAAGAGAAAGGAGGAGGACAAAGGCTGCCAGAAGAAGCATATATATTAGCCAACGTTTCGGGAGAATCTCCCATTTTCAGAGCTAAAACTTTAAAACACATTAAAAGGCTGATGACAAAAATTAAAAATTACAAATACATTTTTTTTATAAACAATTTACACTATATTTTGGGAAAGAAAAAAATACATAATTTGAACAAAGTAACAAAGACTCACCGCATGAACGTGAGAAATGACAAACATGATAAAAGGAATACAAGATGTCAGTAGGAAAACTATGTTTTTGGTCAGTTGTTTGATTGTTATGCATTGTAGAGAGGGGAACAGCAAAATGTCTGTTGAAGGAGGGAGCAGTTTATTTAATGAAAAGTGATTCTAACATTCTGAGGGATTTCCCATCTTTGGTTTGAGCTAAAATTTTAAAATATTTATATTGGATAGTCTGATGGCATTTGTTAGTATGGGTCTGAATGACATCGGGTTTTTTTTATATTAAGTAGAAAGCCAGCTCTGTAGCCGGAGTCAATGAAGTCATATGCGAATCGATGCGTACTTTAAGCAAACGTTCGGTTGACCAGACGAATGTTCCTCAATTATATCGAGGACAAGTAAAAGGTTACACAACTTCGGAGCGCATCAATTCGGGAGTGGCATGTTTGAACTGGAAAAAGAGTTCAAATTTCCTTGGGATTAATAAAGCAAAAATTAAATTTGACAAACGGAAAATGTTTCGATAATGCATTGTTTAATTCTCTTTTCAACAAGGTTGAATGATTTCCAACATTCGGAACAGATATAGGCCTATAAAAGTTTTTTTACATCATAATTAGAGGAGATAGGCCGATAAATTCCATCAAGAAAGGAATAAACACATTTTTGAAAGTGTTTTATAAGGTAATTGTTATGAACAAAGTAGGTCTCAAGTAATTTAATTTCGTGGTGGAAAGTCAGCCAATCCGAACAAATTTTATAGGAGCGAAGGATTAATGTTTTACAAGAATTAAGTATACAATTAGAAGTAGACAGAAACTATAAAAAATTCAAACCTTGTCCGGAAAATATTGACTTCTTAAAACATTCGTTAAAAATTCATTATAGTTTTATTTGAAAACTAAAACGTCTAAAAATGGACGTTTGTTCTCGTTCTTTCCATCCATTGCAAAATCAGTGTTAGAATGGAAAGAATCAATAAAAGTCAAGAAAAATTGTGTATGTTTTTTATCTTTAATAAGTACGAAAATGTGTCGTCTATACCAGGGCTTTTCAAACTTTTTTCACTTGCGACCCCTTTGGATCAGACAAATTTTTTCGCGACCCTTCACTCAATGTCATAAAAGCAATAGGTACTAACACTGTATATTTATGAAAAAAATAATATTTTCAAATGTTTCTGCGACCCCCTAATATTTACGCGACCCCTAGTTTGAGAAGCGTGGGTTTATACATATAAAAATTAGGTTTCAAACCTTAAGGGCAACTACTAAGCTGGTGGCCTCTTCTAAATGATACATAAAAATATTGGCAAACGTGGACCTAAGTGGTGAACCCGTAGCCATACGATCAGTCTCTTTATAAAGGGTTTCATTAAAAATAAAATGCGTATCCAGCCCTACAAATTCTAAGAGAGATTTGGTAGCATCATAACGCAATCCATTGACAATGAGGAAATGGTCAGGAAAAAGTTTACTGTACTGAAAAATATATAAATGGTTTCGCGAAGAGGGACATTCGTAAATAATGACTGAACATTGTAACTGACCATAACACGTTGTGAATCTTGAGTTAGTATTAATTCGGCAAATTTCTAGAAACTTTTAAGTATATAATCACTGTTTATAACTTTTGAAGGTAACGAGACGAAGAATTTAGTAATGGGATAATTTGGATAATTAATTAATTATAAGCTGCAAGAATGGGACGTTGGGAAATATTTTGTTCGTGGGATTTAGGCAACCCATACAGGGTGCCGAAGGAGAAACTGGCAGAATACAAAGAATTATAAACATTTTAGAGATAGAGAGATTATTTTTTTGGACTTCTTATGGTTCTGTTAATTTTACGTTCAGTACGAAAAATATGTCCGTACCGTATGTTAGAAACCATTCGACCTTTCTTGAGAAAAAAATTAAACAATGCATTGTCGAAACTTTTTCCGTTTGTCAAATTTAAGTTCTGCTTTACAAAATTGGTACACTTTTCCAGCTCAAAGACGCCACTCCCGAATTGATGTACTCCAAAATTGTATACCTTTATAATTGTCCTCGATGTAATCGACGTTTGCTTAAGTTACAGATTAAGTTACAGTTTAATATCTGACTTCCTATTTAATATAAAGGAAAATTCAACCATTCGTTCACATACTAATAAATGCCATCAGACTAACCTCGTAACCTCGTAGCAGTTCCGTGCTTTCGTCTCTCTTCACACGAAGGTCACCTGGTGACCCCGCCTCTAAGCTGGTGGCCCCGCCCCGCCACTACACTCTCCAATAAAAGATTTTAAATTTTAGCCCAAATGAAAGATAGAAAATCGCTTACAATTTTAGAATAATTTTTTATTAAATATACTACTCCCTCCCTCAAAACAGAATTTGCTGCCTTCCCTTTCCGCAATGCATAACAGTCAACCAACTAAGCGAAAAGAGTTTTTCTACTCACGACTCCTATTCCTTCTTGCGGTGAGGCTTTGTTCTCTTTCTTTTGCATTTTCATTTTTCTTTCCCAAAACAAAGTTTGAATTTAAAAAAAAGAAAAGTTTTGTTTATAATTTTTAATTTTTGGAATGAGCTTTTAATGTATTTTAAAATTTAAGCCTTGAAGATGAGAGATTCTACCGAAACGTTGGCCAATACATATATGCTTCGCCAGACAGCCTTTACCTTTCTTTTCCTTGCGAAAATTAAGCTCCTTAAGAGAGAAATTGTGACCGATTATATATATATACACACACACACACACACACACACACACACACACACACATATATATACAGTATATATAATAAAACTGTATTCCTTAGAGCAAGGAACAAGTTCAATATAATAATAATAATAACAATAATAATAATAATAATAATAATTCCAAGATCAAAATTCTACTAAAGAAAACGCATTTCCGAAAAAATAAAATGTGTAAATTTTATTTTCAAACACAATAGAAGAAAATGAAGTCCAAAAAATGGTGAAAAAATGAAACAGAAAAACCAAAACTTATCATAAAAGTTAATATATATATATATATATATACGCACATCGAGTGTCAGTATATAGCAAACATCTGTTATTTTTTACCATTCTTAGCGCGTTATTTCTGTTAATAAGGGGGGGGGGGGGGGTGCGTTAATTTTAACGTTAATCTGTATTCGAATACCCTAAATGCCAAAAATTAACACCCGATTCCATTATAACATTAACATTAAACATTAACGCAGTTCCGGAGTTAAATTTTTTGCATATATTATTATTATTAGACTTATATATATATATGTAAAAATGAACCATAAATAATTCCCATATTCCTATATTATCTTATCCTTCATGTAATTCTTGTATTCATTTATATAGTCTCTGTATCCATTGTAAGAAAAAGTATCCATTTTAAAAATTCATGTGTTATATGGTTCATGTATAATCTTATATATTTAACTTTATATAATGCCTATACTCATATGTATGTACGTGTGTGTATTCATTTTTACATAAGGACCAAAATCGCCCAACGCGAGTTTGGATAAAATATTTGATTCACTTTCTACTTTGCTAAATAATAATTGGTGACCTGTTGTTTTTTAAAATCTCATAATCATTTTTTAGATTTCGCTTAATAAGGAATCCTGTTAAGCTTTGCAATGTTCACATTTTGTATACACTCTCTTTCGTTATAAACAATGAGATCATGTCTTGCCTAAGCATTAAAATTGTACATCTTAAACCTTAAAATTTCACTCATATGCATATTTTAGTGTAAAGATGCATAGTCCGATTTCCACTTTTAGTTAACTTGGCAGATCATGATAACATCAGATCTGAAAAGTCGCGGTTTAAGATAAAAATATGGTTTCGTCTTCAAATATTTTGTTTACTCGTTCAAGCCTTACCACAGCTAAAAAATTTACTTATTTTCAAATATTGTGCAAAAATAATACAGCCTTCTTAGCATTTAATAATAATAATGTTAGCAGTTTTTGGGTATATAAACCCATTCAAATTCATCCATTGTAATTCAGAAGCTAATTCAGAGGCTGAGCACTACCTGTATTTTTTAGCAGTAAATTTACAGTGAAGAAACTTTTTATTGTCCCCTTCGAGCCTTGCTCTCTTCAGAAAACTTAGAAAACTTTCCGGATACGCTATAAGAAGAATCCGGAACCTTCAGCATTTAGATTGCAAATCTACCAGAGTCCTCCGAGCCAGAGCTGGGCACTTGCGGTTCTTTTTGCGGTACTGCGGTACTACCGCACTACCAAACCGGTACCGCATAACGCAGTACCGCAAAGGATCGCTGAAAGTACAGGCTGTACTTTCAGGATCCTTTGCGGTACTGCGTTATGCGGTAACGGTTTGGTAGTGCGGTAGTACCGCAGTACCGCAGTACCGCAAAAAAAACCGCAAGTGCCCAGCTCTGCAGTCCGAGCCACTATAGAAGAACTCGGAGAGTAACATAGTAGAAAAACCACTTCAAGGCACCTATCCGTTGCTTGCCTCCTAAACCAGAACCCCCGTCAATCCGAACCACCCCAGGGCCATAGACGGAGGGGTTAACAACTGGCGACCCTTTAACCAGGATCTTCACGACTCCAGGATTCTTCCAGTCTTCCAGACCCTGGAACCAGAACCAACACCAGTTGACCGGCGTGTCACGACTTCGAGTTCGTCACATCCACCCGTGAACCGGTGCGTTACGACTCCAAGTTCTTCACGCCTACTTTTCATCTAGGAACAAGTGGCCAGCCAGACACGTCCCCAAAACGTATCCCAAAAGTCAACCAATCCCCAGAAACCAGTCCATTCCCAGCCTCAGTCGAACTACCAACCCAATAAATCACGACCACAGGGTCACCCACACTCTCACCCCATGTATAAACCCCAATACAACCAGCAAGGTCAACTAGTTCGGTACGTAGAAGTACCCGGGGAGGAATCATTTTCCCCAGAGAACAGTTTTCAAGAACACCCTTCAGCGTATGATATCCCCGTAGAATATGATCCAGGTCCTCCCATAGAAGACCATGTGATCCCTTTTTTAGACCCTACATTGGAGGCAGCAGTTCAACCTCCTCCCTCCTAAATTACAGTAGTAAGCCCAGATACGCACACAAACTCCCCATCAGGATAATAGGTGCGGACCTCTTAGATTTAATAATAAATTGTAGTACGGATAACCAAGATTTAACTGCTCTCCTAGATACAGGAGCACACGCAACGTTAATTAAGAAACAATGCGTAGATGAATTACTAGAGAGTACCAATTATAAATATGAACTTAAGGCACCATCCTGCCAACTTAGAGGAGTTACGGGCACACCCATACCCACATATGGAGAAATTGAGTTATATTAGAAATTGGAAACGCGGTATACCCCGCGAAATGTTGTATAGTGGACACAGTCGCCACTTTCAGACAGACATCCTACTAGGGATGGATTTTTTTTAACCGGAATCAATGGGAGGATGACCCGCGAGGATGACAAACAACTTAATGCTAATAGACTTAGCTCAGTTCAGATTTCCGAAAGAAATAGGAAACCCCCTCTACTTGATAGCAGATCAAGTCGGCCGGTTGCATCCAGAGGGACAACCGCTCCAGAAATCAGACCCCAGGGTAATCAGTTCCAGTTGTTGAATCCAGTTGGATCAACCCAGGCAGTTTCCAGACAGTCAGTTTCCAGTCAGTCAGTTTCCAGTCAGCCAGCTTCAGTTCAGCCAATAAGGCAAATTTTAGTCGCCGAACCAGAATCAGATTCACAATTTTTCATATGCCCTACCGAGCATATAACAGTAGCACCTTATGAGAAGATTTGTTTCCTAGCAAAAGTAGTTAACAGTCAAGGAAAATTATTAGAGTCAGAGCGTACTCTGATTACAGAGAAAAGTAATTTCAAAAGAGATGTTCTTATTGCCCAAGTCCTTAGTCAGAGTCAGAATTCAGCTATCCCTGTTGTTTGTTTAAACAAAGGAGAAAGATCTATAGAATTAACTTCAAATCAGAAAATAGGAACTGTTTCCACAGTAGAAATAGATTCAGATTTCCCCATCAGTACGATAAATCGTGTTTCCAGTTCCTTAGAATTAAAGCCTTCAATATTAAAAGAAGAATATAAGAAATGTCTGAAGCACTCCCTTCAGGAGTCACCAGCTTTACAGGATCCCAAACTAATGGAATCACTTCTCGATTTCCTGATAAGAAATAAAGATGTGATTGCCCTAACCGGAGATCCTCTGGGCCGAACTAATTTGGTCCCTTTTGAAATCAAGTTGGAACCCAATTCCAAACCCATTTTCATTCCTCCCTATCGGGTTCCACATTCTCAGTTAGTCACTATTGAGGAACACATCAAGGACATGTTGGAGCAGGATGTCATTCAGCCTTCAGCTAGTCCCTGGTCCGCTCCTATGATTCTCGTCTCCAAAAAGGACGGAACATCTCGCCCTTGTATAGATTTTAGACGCCTGAATAACATTACCATCCCAGACCGTTTCCCGATTCCAAACATGCAGGAAACAATTCTGAACGTAGGGAAAGCGAATTTTTTTTCATCCCTCGATTTAGCATCAGGTTATTGGCAAATGGAGGTCAGTCCCGAATCTCGGGCATTAACTGCTTTCTCCACTAACCGAGGCCATTACGAATTCCAGGTTTTACCTTTCGGAGTCCGAAATGGGCCTGCTAATTTCTCTAGGTTGATGAATATAGTCCTTTCCGACCTATTAGGTGTCGAAGCTCTCGTGTATCTTGACGATATTATCGTCTATAGTTCGGACATAAAAACACACTTTCAACGCCTTCATAATGTGCTATCACACTTGAGAAAAGCACACCTTAAACTGAAGCTTGCAAAGTGCAATTTTTTACAAGAATCCCTGGTATACCTAGGATTCCTACTCTCGTCCACAGGAATTAAACCTGATCCAGCCAAACTCGAAGCCCTGGAAAGGTACCCTGTACCCAAGACCATCGACGACGCCCGTGCATTTATTGGTTTTGTCGGATTCTATCGGAACTTTATCCCCCAATTTTCGAATATTGCTAAACCCATTACTAATTTGTTCCAGAAAAATTCGAAATTTAACTGGGAATCCGATCACCAACATGCCTTTGAAACTTTAATTAATAAACTAACCTGTCATCCCATTTTACAATATCCTGATTACACAAGACCCTTCATCATAGCCACAGATGCTTCCTCCTATGGACTAGGAGCCGTCCTGTTACAGGACGTAGACGGTGTGGAATTACCCATTGCTTATGCCAGTCAACTTCTCTCTGCACCTCAACGGAATTATTCCACTACGGACCGAGAGGCCCTAGCGGTATATTGGGCTTTGAAAAAATTCCGAAATATCGTCTATGGCTACGATGTAACCATCAAGACTGATCATAAGCCACTCACGTACCTCTTCAAGGACAAGCTACTTGAAGGACGATTGAGTAGATGGGCTCTGTTGATTCAGGATTTTGCAGCGAAAATCGTATACAAACCGGGAAAACTGCAAGTTATTCCAGACGGATTGTCGAGACTCAAGCCCGACGCCCGAGTGAATAAAATAGGACTTCTTCCTGTGTTCGACTACGAGTGTCTGCAATACTCCCAACAACAGGACCAACACACCCAGAACCTTCGGGCGCGCCTGGAACAAAAGGAACCATCGAAGGTAAAAGAACAGTACAACCTCAAAGATGGGCTCGTACATTTCAGGAACGAAGATGGAAACGACCTCGTGGAGATACCAAAGGATCTCGTTGATATAGCCATTGGACTTTGTCACGACTCACCTTTTTATGGACACATGGGGCCGGATCGCACCATCAAAAGTCTTTTGGAGCGATACCATTTTCCCGAGATGAACAGAACGGTACATGAATACATCGCCGAATGTCCGTCGTGTTTAAAGCATAAGGGCAACGTACCATCCACCGCTCCAATGCATAAATATCCAGTATGCCAGAGGCCCTGGCAAAGAACTGGAATGGATATACTGGGACCATTTCCCAAAACATCAAAGGGAAATCAGTACATCATTGTGTTTACGGACCACTTCTCGCGTTACAGCGAAGTAGCCGCCATTCCAGATCAGACCTCGGAAACTGTGGCAAGAGCCCTAGTGGAACGCGTCATCCAAAACCATACCACTCCTTCCATCCTAATCTCGGATAACGCCCGTAGTTTCACTTCCAAACTGTTCGAGTCACTTGTAACATGTGTAGAATTAAAAATACACACATTGTGGCATACCACCCGCAGGCAAACGGCTTAGTGGAAAGACACAATCGAAAGATCTTGGAAGCCCTGCGCCACGTTGTCGATGCATCCTCCCGTACATGGGATGATTCCCTTCCCATGGTACAAACAGCCATCAACAATGGCTATAATGTGTCCATCGGGGACACCCCTCATTTCGTTCTATATCACTACGACAAGCGTCTACCTTTTGATTTGCCCGACCAAACCGACCCGGCAGTCCTAACATCTTCCGAAATGGCAGAAGCAAATCAGCAACTAGCTGAACGATCTTTCAAGATTTTTGACATAATCCGCTATGCCCTCGACCAACGAAACCAACAGATGGAGCAAGAACAACATAGGCGTCATCCCCGTCAACGGACTATAATCGTTGGTATGCGATGTTATCTGAAGAGCGTGAAACCGCCAGGGGCTCATCGCAAATTATACCCGAAATGGGATGGCCCATATAGGATTATGAAAGACCTCGGAAAAAATCGTTATGAAATCCTCGACCTCCGGGATCATTCCAAACTAAAGATCATTCACGCTGACAATTTGAAGATAGCTTCCGAGCAACACCTTCCCAAAAAACAGCTGCCAGGCGTTCGAGCCGCCTATCCTTCAAAAGGTCAAGATATTAACAAATCGGGCAGGGATAAAAAAACTGAAGTAGTCACCGCGGGAACCGCTACCCATGACGAAGATTGGTACCTCGTAATACCACCATTACTCGAGGCAATCTCTGAACAAGAGGAGGCCCCAGAGCCAAGCGTCCCATCGGACCCAGACCCTGGAGAAACCCCTTCGAGAGAATCACTCAGTGGAACTCCACCATCTCCTCCAACTCCACCATCTCCTCTGTCACCACCCTCGCCGATTGATGATCGACGCACGGACCCGACATACCGCCCGCAAATGCATCACCCACGTGAACTAGAACCTTCACATAAGAAACGAACCCGCTCAGAATCCGAGCTCAACGGTCGACCCCCATTGCCACCAAAACGAGGCCGACCCCTTCGCCCACCAACACAAGTATCCACACAAGTATCCACACAACTACCCCCAGCTCCGTATAACTTAAGGCGTAGAAATGAATAAAATTATCACCCATATTCCCACTCAACCACACTAATTACCCTCAATTTCTAGAATACACCTGGACTGTACATGGACCACGCCCCTACACATACCTCATAATTATACCATTTTTCGATTTCCTCACTTATGACGTATATAGATTTCACCCTTTCCCAACACCCTACCAAAATAACTCTAATGTCTATCGATTGTATTTACCCACCGTACCACCTTACCTTTTCCTCACCAAAGATCTATCAGCTTATTCTATGATGTCAGATAGCGACGTCCGGCATTGCCGATTCCCGCAACCAAATAAACAACTCATCTGCCCTCCACTCAAACCAGTTATTCTTCCCACTACTAGGTCTTGCTTTGTCGATTTAATTCGTGACCGGCATGCCCCCGTATGTTCATTTAAAAAATTTCATTCCCCTAAAACCATCCAACTACGAATTGGACCAGACATCTGGGTTTCCTTCGCGAACAGGACTGCCGCTACCCTCGAGTGTCCATCAAATTATTCCCTCATTACAATCCCTATGATTATTCGGCTACCAATTGGTTGCTCCTTGCGTTCAAAAGCCCTCCAAATATACAACCCGTATAAGGTTACCCTTAATAACTCATACCCATTTCCGTCGCAAATTAAATTTAAACCCGTCATAGAGATCTTAAATCTCTCCATAAAACCTGTAACCATCCTACCCGAACTGCATGCCCCTGAATGGAATGATCAATTGAGCCGGTTTAAAATTTCGGATGATAACCAAAACAACCTCTTACAAATACTACAACCGGTAACCATTTTCTCAACATCTGCCGTTAGTATCATTATTGTGTGTGCTATTATCCTCGGTGTATTTGTGATGAAAAGATCATTCTGGGAACAAAGAAAACCCAGTGACACGGAACATGAAACTATTTATGCACGACCAAGAGTGCGTACCCAGACCACGTGAACTAGACTTAAACCACCCGACTTATGTTGTATATATAAATCTGTATTATAAAACCAATAGTTATCATCTAGTTAGCCTTAGTTAGGATGTTACGTTATTATATTAATATCATTCTAGAGGGAAGAGCCCTGTAAAAATGAACCATAAATAATTCCCATATTCCTATATTATCTTATCCTTCATGTAATTCTTGTATTCATTTATATAGTCTCTGTATCCATTGTAAGAAAAAGTATCCATTTTAAAAATTCATGTGTTATATGGTTCATGTATAATCTTATATATTTAACTTTATATAATGCCTATACTCATATGTATGTACGTGTGTGTATTCATTTTTACATAAGGACCAAAATCGCCCAACGCGAGTTTGGATAAAATATTTGATTCACTTTCTACTTTGCTAAATAATTGGTGACCTGTTGTTTTTTAAAATCTCATAATCATTTTTTAGATTTCGCTTAATAAGGAATCCTGTTAAGCTTTGCAATGTTCACATTTTGTATACACTCTCTTTCGTTATAAACAATGAGATCATGTCTTGCCTAAGCATTAAAATTGTACATCTTAAACCTTAAAATTTCACTCATATGCATATTTTAGTGTAAAGATGCATAGTCCGATTTCCACTTTTAGTTAACTTGGCAGATCATGATAACATCAGATCTGAAAAGTCGCGGTTTAAGATAAAAATATGGTTTCGTCTTCAAATATTTTGTTTACTCGTTCAAGCCTTACCACAGCTAAAAAATTTACTTATTTTCAAATATTGTGCAAAAATAATACAGCCTTCTTAGCATTTAATAATAATAATGTTAGCAGTTTTTGGGTATATAAACCCATTCAAATTCATCCATTGTCATTCAGAAGCTAATTCAGAGGCTGAGCACTACCTGTATTTTTTAGCAGTAAATTTACAGTGAAGAAACTTTTTATTGTCCCCTTCGAGCCTTGCTCTCTTCAGAAAAACTTAGAAAACTTTCCGGATACGCTATAAGAAGAATCCGGAACCTTCAGCATTTAGATTGCAAATCTACCAGAGTCCTCCGAGCCACTATAGAAGAACTCGGAGAGTAACATAGAAAAAACCACTTCAAGGCACCTATCCGTTGCTTGCCTCCTAAACCAGAACCCCCGTCAATCCGAACCACCCCAGGGCCATAGACGGAGGGGTTAACAATATATATATATTGTATATATGTATATTTTCGTGATCTCCCTTTCTCCCTTTATTCCCTGACGAGGTGTACTTCTGAATACACGAAAGGCCTTGGAATCATTTTTCTTTTTCCTTGTGGGTTTGCATCATTCATTCATTTCATGTGTTTAATTGTGAAATTCATCCCATATATATATATATATATATATATATATATATATGATCAGCGAAGTTAGGCGACATTGGGTCTCTGTAGTAGTTGGATGGGAGACCGTTGTCTGCGCCCAGATTATGTAGCGACCCGTGGTTCGGATCCCACGTAAAGCTGTAGGTCCCCTCCGTCATATGACCTTAGATGTTGCGAAGGAGGTTAAACAACCCAATTAAAAAAAAAAAAAAAAAAAATAATATATATATATATATATATATATATATATATATATATATATATATATATATACACACACACACACACACACACACATATATATATAATATATATATATATATATATACGAAAGGAATTCGTACAGAAGTGAGACTTCGCTAAAAAAAATATAAAGTAATGTTTTCGTGGACGTTAAACGAATTGTCTTGTTTCGTAATCCCAATTTGATCGTCCAGAATTCCTTTCGCTTTCGCGCGAAACACTTCCGTTTATTACCATTCAAATATTGGCCATTTAATCGATGGCGAAGAAGAGAAGAAGTCATTGAAAAGGGGAAATGTTGAGACGAAAATATAAATTTTATAATTTTTCATACGGGTGTTCAAAGGGGTTGAATAACGTCGGCGGAGAGAGAGAGAGAGAGAGAGAGAGAGAGAGAGAGAGAGACTGACAAAATTTCTCAGTTCAGTTTCGAAAAAAAACAAAGAATTTTTTGTTCGAAAGGACGATTCCCCCCCTCCCCCCTACCCCAAGGTGGGTCCATTGAGACGGTCCTGATTGGCCGGTAATACCTTTCGGAAACTTGCGAACGACATCCGTAAAAGCAAAATTACTTTGTATACTTCATTTTCTCGATACGATGATGCGCAATTCTTTTTTTCGCCATTGAAACTCGTACAATCCTTTAAAAAGTAGATAATCGAACAAATTGAATAGACTTTGAATCACTAATTGGATGTTCGTAGTATTTGACTTACTTTTAATTTCTTCTTTTGGAATAGAACGATTTTAATGACATTAACTTCCAACGAGGCAAAATTAACTTCAGATTCTATAATTTCTAAGTGTTTTTTTAATATAATTTTCTGATTTTTATACAAAATTTTAAAAAATAATGATATTATAGATTAATTAACTTAATATAATTCCCCTCAGAAGTACGCATTATCTAGAGGGGAACTAGATACACGTTGCGAGAGAAACAAACAGCTGTTTGTGAATGAAATTATAATTAGCGGACTAATGGAGGTAATACGAGTGAATTTTATAATTTTTATATATATATAGGGCAGTAAAGAGAATTTTTATTTCATAAGCCAGTAGTACACGAATGCTTGTCCAATAAAATTTCATCTTTCCAACCCTAATTTCATTTTATATGAAACATTTGGTTCTCTCATATTATATCTACAGAACTTACATATAGCTTTAATGTCATTCAAATTCAGCCATATTGTGAGCAATATTGAAGCCCAATTATGAGCAACAGTGAAGTGTTCACTTTGAAAAGCGCTTGTCGTAGACGTCACTAATTATTTGGTATAAAAACATTATCGTCAAATTATTTAATAATTATGTAACTCTTATAACCTACTTGTATTTGGATCAGTTTTTTCTAGAAAGACCTATTATTAATCAGTTTACACAGAAAAAAAGGACTTATTTACAAACATCAAACCATCTGACATCGACTCAAAGGGTTAATCAATCAATAGCCTTGCCATAACCTTGTTTACAGTACATATATTTTTCTGGTAACAAACTTAAATAGTGAATTAACCATTTGGAATAGCTATCAAATAGTTATATATATATATATATATATATATATATATATATATATATATATTTCAACTGCAAAGAACACGCAGTATAATTAACGTAAAGAACGACGCTTGTCTAGAAGAATATTTCATTTGTTCGTTCTCCCTCCTCATCTTGCGCGGAATATTCTTCTATACAAGCGTCGTTCTTTACATATATATATATATATATATATATGTGTGTGTGTGTGTGTGTGTATGTGGGTTGTGTGTGTGTGTGTGTGTGTGTGTTCTGCTTAACAACTTAACCAACTTAACAATTTTAAACTTTACTTTTTAAGAGTTTTTTTCAATTCTGAAAGTTATGACATCCTCTTCTTGATTATGTTCAACGGTTTTTAACAAGTAAACTTCCATATGCATTATGAAGGTTTTATGAGAGTGAACTTCCTTTTAACGACATTAAGAGTTACGTGCCTCAATAAATGTTTACCGTTCCTACATCTGTATTAATTAAGATATTACCTGGAATAAACATTTTTATTTACTTATTTAAATGCCTTCGAGATATCCATTTAGAATGGCTTCGCTACAGGAAATTGAATTGAAGTACTCGGGACTTTCTCCCACCTTTCTCCTCTGTCCAATTAAGGAGAGTCTCTCATTCAACGCTGAGGAGGAAATGGGAACTATTCAGCAATGAGCTGCGTGTATTGTGAGCCTGAGCTTCACCATGACACCTGGAGTCTTATTTTTCACAGAGGGTGCGGGGTATCCATTGACCTGTGTCTTTTACTTACGTAAATTCAACTAAAGAGATTAACTTAAATATATAAAATACGAGTTTCATACAACTTATGTTGGATTATATGTGGGTAAGATTAATAAAAACAAATAGATATGGAAGGGTATCAGGAGATGCAAACTTGTGCCCACACAACTCTCAAACGGTTGGTCCGTTTGATAGTTATCTTACACACACACACACACACACACACACATTTTTGGCTACACTACAAAACCGCGACATTTTTGCGCATTTTCACATATTCAATTATGTATTGTGACATTTATCCAATCCAGGGAAGCGAGAACGAACTCTCTTCTCTACAGCACATTTTAATTCAGTTTCAGTATTATATATATATATATAATATATATATATAATATAATAAAAAGGAATAACAGAAAAAAATAAACATTATTCAAATTTTAATTGGTACCGACGTTTCGGAATACAACTATTCCATCATCGAGGCTAAAGGGATAAATAACTAATTAAAAACCAAATAGGTTGGATTATAATAACCAACATAAAATAAGTGAGAATTAAAATTACGGAGAAAGGAAGCTGCGAAAATCCAATGAAAACAAAATATTCAAGTTATAAGTTTAAAATCTAAAACTTCGTTTTTTTTTTAACTTTGTAATTTGAATGTTAATTGAACGTTGTTTACGTTTCGTAGCGCTGCCCCCCCCCCCTCCCACTTTATAATTTTAATATCGAACTGCTCACATTCCTCGCAATCAGTCAATAGTCGATATATATATATATATATTATTATATATAATACACACAGAGCATATGCTCTGTTTTGGAGAGGAGGGGTGACAAGCTTGACCTTCGTGAAAAGGTACGTATATAACATTAGTTAACCTTGGTTTTGCTTCCGCCCGAATTGTTCATTCTGACGAAGGTCAAGCTTATCATTCCAACTCAGAGACCTACATTTTAACGTGGAATCTGAACCACACCCCCACCAGCAGCCTAGCGTCTTAAGCACTAGGTTACCCAGGGTACCCATTTATCTACCAACCACTTTCTTTATTGTGTGGAAGGATGAACAGTTGGGTTTTGCTGCGCGCCGCCTGCCATCACTGCGTCTGGATCCCGGGGCCGATGGGTTCATAGTCAGTGACGCTAAACATTACACCACCGAGGCGCATATATATATATATATATATATATATATATATTATATATATAATATATATATATATATATATATATAAATTAACGAAAAATCAAAATTGCAAGAAACTATGATAAATACAGATATTGATGTTCTTTTGACTAGACTAACACAGAACACTTGCTTTCAGTGGTCAGACTTTGACCTCCCCTTCTTACTTGGCAATAATCTGCGAGCTGCTCATACCGTGAAATAGGCATATGGGTGGAATGATGATCTGTGTGAAAAGATGCTTAACTCTTCATACGTCCACTTAAACTATGAATAATATATATATATATATATATATATATATATATATATATATATATTATATATAGGGATGAATTTCACACTTAATTAAACACATGAAATGAATGAATGAATGCTGTGAATGCACAAGGAAAACGGAAAAATTATTTTAAGATCTGTAGCGGATCGACAAGAAATAGACCAACAAATAACAGAAATACTTTACTTCCACGCTATCATCAAAGAACTTGGAAAACACACGTGGGCAAACAAACAATGGAAAGTCTGTTTCTTCCCAAAAGGCGCGAATGTAAGCCTTTATCAACTAAAGGACGCGTGGACAAAGCGTCTTAAGATTTGGCGTGAAGTCCTACGTCACAGGAACTGCGTATAAAAGCGAGCTTCCACTTGCTTTCATCCTCACTCTCACTCACTGGTACTCACATCATCGAACGTGAGCAACGTCCATCAACCGCTTTCCGGCCCCCTGGCCGAGGGGCGCGGCCGCTACTTTCTTCAAGGCCTACAATTTATCATCAAGTAAGATCTACAGACCACCTGCAGAAGCAATCCTTCGAGGCCCAACCGGAATCGTTTCGGGCCTGCGGTTTGCCGGGTCAGCTTTCAAGTTTCTCCACATTCCTCGAGATATATTCCTGCAAGATCATAAGGCCAGCCTGCATCTCGAGAAGTAACATCACCTCAGGCTTCCGAACGAAGCCTACATCCATCATCTCAAGAGGCTTAACGGACAACGACAACTCGAGTTTTCGGTATTAGATCTTTCTTCAACCCGCCTTCAGAGTTTACATCGTCTAAGTAAGTACCCTCCTATCCTAAGTACTCTTGTGAAGCCTACATTGCCTACCGCCGAACGGTAGGCTATACTCCCAAGTGTGTAATCACGCGTTCCAACTGACTCTCGTGAAAGAAACGCAGTAGGCCTGTCATCCATTCAAGTGTCATTACAATACCGTAATTCCGCGTATCATCCGTCATTATGTTCAATTCATATATTTGTGTGTTAACTAAATGTTCTCTTGACGTAATCATATAACATCACATAATGTTCTTAGATATAAATGATATTTGTGCAAGCATTTCAATCCATTATTCTATGCATCCATGCAATCATTTAGCCTACTTAATCAGTGTCAATTATTCCATTCAATGTACCAAACGCACGTGCATTCTTTATATCATTTACTAGGCCCATTCAATGTTCCATGCCGCATGCCATTTACATACCATCGATGAGTATAACATCATTTATTATGTGTCAATTAAGCTATTAACATTTCATCTTATTAGCTAAGTCTATGTCATAAGCATAACGTAAAACTACCAATTCATTACTGTCAATTCTTTGTTATATCACAGTGAATAAATAACGGCTTTATTTTCATAATAAACTACAAAACCCATAAGGTGTCTTTTATAACCTTAATATTAATTTGCTTGGGTGAAAACCAAGCTGGTGACCTCGCTGCCTTTTCGGTCACTTCCAATAGTATGGTGGATCTACTCAAATAGCCTTTCATTAATAAGCAATCAGTCATTGCCTTAATCAATCATTGCATACAATTAAATCATTATCACCTTAAACGGCTAAAACTAGGTCCACTATAGATCTTTCGTGTATTCACCAATACACCTCGTCAGGGAATGTTTTCTTTTTCTTTGTGGGTTGCATCGTATATATTATATATATATATATATATATATATATATATATATAACCAATAAAACTTATATTAGGCATTTAAATTCTTGTATGATAATGACTTGCGAGTAATAAAAGTAAATATGAAATCAGTTTAACAACACTATTTTATTTTAACAGCGTTCAAGCAACATTACGGATTTTTCCGATATCCTAAATTGCCTATTTTCCCTCGTTGGCATTTAAATCCGGCAATTAGTTTTAATTAAAATACTTCCAAATGTTTTGGTTTTATTTTTGAAATTGGTTTTTGCAGCATTTTGAAATTAGGTAATAATATTGATAAAATATTTATTTATTTATTTATTTATTTACTTATTATTATTATTATTATTATTATTATTATTATTATTATTTGTGGCAGCAGTAACATTAGTAGTAGTAGAAGTAGTATGGTAGTAAGGTAACTGGGATTAGTAAGATGTATTGCGGCTCATTTTCCCACCATCGAAAATTATTCGCACTGAAGATAAATTCCGTCATATTTTCGTTTTCTCTCTTTATTTTTGCCCCAAATCAGATGGAAGAGATAGATTTCTTCTTTAAAGATCTTTACTTTTATTTTTAAGTGCGTTTGCCTCTTATTTTCTTTTGCTAACCAATAAAACTTCCACGCATGCGCGTAACATGAATTCTGCTTTCCACTTTTTGATGGATGTTGGGGTTTAAAGAATTTTGGAACAAAATTCTGTAATGGAACAACTCAAAAATGTCTATTTACTTATTTAAAAATATTTTGGAACAAACTTTTATGTGTGTGTGTGTGTGTATATATATATATATATATTAAACCCTCTCTTAACACGGTCTCAGAAAGCGCGGTTTCTATATAATACGCTTAAAAATGTATGACCCGTATTTCGGATAACGCGTGTTACTTTCGGTATAGCGCGTCGCGGTCGTGTGTGCATCGTCGAACTTCGGTGGAGTGTTGGTGGCGAAGATTTTGACGATATTCGTGAAGATGTCACCGAGTTGTTGGATTTCCACCGTGACGAGCTTGACGTCGCCCAACTCATCGCCCTCACGACGGAAGAAGGAAGGACTGAGGAAAAGGAAGAAAGTAAAGAAGCGGGTGAATCTTCTCGACAGTTAACTCTACTTAAAAATGCTGCAGAACATTGTGTAACCTACGGAAGACCGTGGTTGTTTGGTACGTTTGGTTTTTCTAAAGTCCGTTAGATGCCACCTCAGTGTAATGAACTAAATGTGGGTCTGTGTGCCTTTTAGTTTCACACAAAACGTGATGTTAGACGGAGCGCATCTTTTGCCAATAAGTAAAATAATATATTTATGACCTAGAAATTATACTTTTCCGCCTGTGATTTTATGTACTGTTTAATAGTGAAGTTTGGTAATATAATGACATAGTGAATTAGGAAGTATTTGTTGAACCATAAAATAACTGTGATAATTTCTTTATAGGATAAACGCGTATGATGATGTGAACTTCCAAATCTAATGGAGCCGTTTGGGGTTGGATGGTACATGACTTTGTGTGCAAGTTCGTAGTGTGCAACTTGCCTGGGAAGAGACCATACGTGTATCAAAACTGTGACAGTTGATAATCCAAAATATGTACGTTATTTGGGCCTCGAGTCCTACATTCACATTTTCTCATATTATTTTAGATTTGTGAAAGTTATTAACCTCAATAATTTTTTTATTTTTTACATTTATTCTGGATGAAAGTTGAAATATATGTTCATATAATGAAATTCTTTTAGTATATACCTTATATATCCCATTCGCACTTTACGATATCATTTGTTATCATTAAAGCCACTTCCACAACTACACCTACAGTGCTGCTCTTAAACCTGATTGGTTATATTAGATCACAAGCCGCTGTACTACATGCTGACTGGACATGCATTTTCATATCAGAACCGCGAAAATACTGCGCAGTTTTTATTCCCGAAATGTTCAGTAAAAAAAAAAATTAAAAATATTTCATGGGATGCCAAAATTAACAAAATTCAGATATCGTTTTTTTCAGCAAGATTTCTCTCGAAGCAGTGAATCTGAAAGGGATATACTGTAACAAATATCCTTTATTTTTTACACATATAAGTGTAATTCTTGGCATGTACAAACTGAACCCTGTTGTGTACCAACCTGATTCAATGAGGAATAAGTTGGTACAATTGGTCCACCTAACATTTTTAACTAATTTGTCTTTTGCAAAGAAAGTTTCAGGACGTTGAAGCACACAAGAAAATGTTTAAACACTTAAGTATTTATATGTGGAAATTTGCAGCTTCATCATCCATTATTTGATTTTAACATTATTTTTCTGAAAAACGTACCAAACCAACCCAGGTTTCCTCAACAGTCGCACTCACAGTGGGAGTGCCGGATTGCATCAACGTCATACTTGGGAGTCAAGAAGTCAAGGAGTCACCTCAGTAATGGAAATTATACCATCTGACAAATCATACAATGCGGAAGATGGCCAGACCACAAAATTTGGTTGAATAGTTGTAACCAATCATTCACTCAATTCAACATAATTTCGCTAAATTCCTTAAGAAAGTCAGTCTTCGGGCAAATGTTCCTGCACGAAGTGAGGTTTCTAAGGACAATAATGTAGTTGTTTCTTCAACACAGAGTAAACTGTGGTTTCAGACCACTTTCCCTTGAGACCTGCCAAATAGACTTTTTCGGACTTTGACTAAACATCTCTTGAATAGCCTTAATAACAGCCGGTGAGCGAGAGATTGATGGTCTCTCTGAACGTCGAATGTCGCAGAAAGAACCAGACCTCATCCATTTCTGATGACAATTTTTTTTATGGTCTTCGAGTAGAGTGCTGAATTCATACCATTTTGTATCAGTTCAAGAGCAATAAAAAATTTAAACTACAGTTATTTTTCAAGCACCTTTATACCAATCTCTCTCTCTCTCTCTCTCTCTCTCTCTATATATATATATATATATATATATATATACTGAATTATTCATGAAGGGGCTGCATAAAAATAAATTTAGTTCGTACAGCGGGTTTTATGTATTAATAATATCTGTTTATGGAGGATCCTTGCAATATATTCCTTGCGTCAAGGAATGCGCATAAATTGAAAAGCAAATGAAGATAAATTAATTGAAATTTCTATTTAAAATATTCACCAATTTCGAAAATTAGCGATAATAATAATATTTATTTTAGTTCCTTAAAAAGAAATTGGCCTAAAGTTAAGCATATGCCTCAGGTATATATATTTATACTTTTATGAGCTTCGGTGGTGTAGTGGTTAGCTTCGCTGACTACGAATCCATCGGCCCCGGGATCGAGACCCGGTGACGGCAGGCGGCGCGCAGCAAAATCCAGCTATTCATCCTTCCACATAATAAAAAAAATTGGTTGGTAGATAAATGGGTACCCTGGGTAGCCTAGTAGTTAAGACGCTGGGCTGCTGGTGGGGCGTGGTTCGGATTCCAAGTTAAATTGTAGGTCTAAGGTGGAGTGACAAGCTTGACCTTCGTCAGCATGAACAGTTCGGGCGGAAGCAAAACCAAGGTTAACCAAGGTTATATATATATGAAGAACCGTCCCCACCAGGGTTCGAACCCACAACCCACACTACGACGACGGAGTAAAAGTTAACATAATCTGTCATACATTTAACAACCGAGGAAATGCATAACACCTTCGAGTCCGGATGCATTTTACGTGTTAACCCTCCCGCATTCGAACCTCAGTTAAATTAAACATGAATTCTGTACAGAGTACATGTGTATGAATACGAAAAAATTAATATATATATATATTCTTCAAAACGATACATTTACTTTTTTATAAAATCACCATCTACCGAGATACATTTACGCCAACGATAAATGAGTTTTTGAAATCCATCCCGGTAAAACTCGGAGCTTTGACTACGAAACCAAAATTTCACAGCGGCCTTAACTTCTTTGTCAGACTCGTAGCGATTTCCACGGAGATGTTCTTTAAGTTTAGGAAAGAGGTGAAAATCGTATGGTGCTAAATCGGGGCTATATGGTGGATGCGGCAAGACGGTGAATTGCAGATCCTCAATTGCTTCTCGCGTTTGAACACTGGTGTGAGGCTGTGTTGTCATGGTGAACAATGACTGCGTTTTTGTGGGTGCGAACCCACCTGATCCATTTTTTCAACTTCTTCAGAGTTTTAATATAATGTGCGGAGTTGATTGATGTCCCTCTTTCCGTAAAGTCTTCGAAAACAACATCATTGAAATCTCAAAAACCAGTCATCATCACTTTTCCAGCCGATTTTTGAACTTTGAATTTTTTTGGTTGCGGTGAATTTTTGTGCCGATATTCCATGGATTGCCGTTTATTTTCAGGGTCATAATGGTGGACCCACGTCTCGTCTTCTGTCACAATGCTGTGCAGAAATTCATCTTCATTTTCGAAGCGCGGCAGATTTTCTTGACAAATGCGTAGTCTTTCAGTTTTCATCTCGGCAGTGAACATGTGAGGCACCCATGTGGCGCAGACCTTTCGGTAACCGCGAATACTGATAATGTGTCCCACTCGCTCTTTTGGAGATATCGAAAACTGCAGCAATTTCACTTTGCTTAATGCGACGATTTCTACAAATCAGTTCGTCAACGTAGTTCCGATGAGACTCGTCGGTTGCCGTTACAGGCCTTCCACTTCGCGGTTTTTCTCGCAAATCATCTTGCCCTGCTTCTTCTTCTTTACACTGCCTCGACCAACGTCGAACGGTACTCACATCAACACACTGTTTGCCGTACACAGCTCGCATTTGCCGATGAATATCTATTGGAGCAACACTTTCCGCGGTCAAAAATTCAATTACGACACGTTGCTTGAAGCGAACGTCTTTACTCCGTTCCATTGTAATCAATACTGAACCAAAGTGTGGGATCAGGGTTGCCAGATACTTTTCAAGAAAAGTAGCGAGAACACTACCAAAAGTAGCGAAATGGAATTCAAAGTAGCCCAAAATAATATATATATTTTTCATTATATTTAATTTTAAATACTAAATTTTATTTACCTTTTATTTACCTTATTTAATAACTCCTCTTCTTCATCTTCATTGCTTTCAACTTCGTCGTTAGATTTCTTGTAGGCCTATATGTCGGAATTATATTTTAACATCGATGAAGAAGGTTCAAAGTTAAAACAGCAGATGTTTCTTTCTTCCAGCATCAGTTTGATGCGACGTTCTAAAATGTTTTTAAACGTTTTTGAAGACGCGATTCAGTGGCTCGAGACTCGCAATTGAGTCACTGAGTCACGATCGACTGGTCGATCTGAACATCTGGTATAGTTATATAGTACGGCTGCGGTATACGAGTCGATCATACACAAAACATAAAAAATATACAATTTAAATTAATATGGAATTCATATTAATGTATATATTCAACTAATATATTATTTTATTTCAATAAAATTTATCGATTTTCAAAATAGCCCAAAATAGCATTACAATTTTGGAAGTAGCCCAAAAGTCGCAAGTAGCCCAATCTTAAATTTTAGTAGCGCCAGCCCATTCCAAGTAGCCCAATTCGCGAAAAGTAGCCCAATCTGGCAACCCTGTGTGGGATGAGTGTAGGCTATATTAGGCTATAACACAAAACCGGTTTTATATGGCTACCTCAACACAATCCAGAATTATTCAAGTGGAGGCATTACTTTTCAGCCCACCCTCGTATATATATATATATATATATAATATGATGAAAATAACCACGAAGGAAAAAGACAACACGAAATGGTGCTCAAGCGCTTTCGTTCAATGACATCCTCAGGAATACTGAAATTAATGACAAGTTCGAGACTATATATAGGTCACAAAGAAAAAATAAAAATTAAAAAAAGGATAATATGATTGGTACACAAAAAAAAATTGTAGGAGCCAACAAATTTATATGGAAAAGCTACCAGAGTTTTAGCACTTTGCCCCTCTTCTCTAAATCTGTTCTAAACGAATTCAAAACAAGAGGATCAAGCGAAAAAAAGGCCCTGGCTAATGTTGAAATTATTTGTAAGTTGAATAATGGCAGACTCAAGAATATTTCTTTTAACAATGTTGCTTGAGTGAAACAAAACAAAATGAGCACCATTTCGTGTTTCCTTTTTCCTTCGTGGTTATTTTCATCATAAATATATTTTGAACATCATTATAAGCAAGAAACTCGTTGCATTCACGTTGGATTGAATACATCAAATAAAAAGGGGAACTATTGTATTTTTAGCCAAAAACCAAAACTTAAACCTCAACTGGCAACCAAGCTGGATCCTATCTGCTTGGCAGATAGCTGGTGAGGGAAGCTATATTTTGGGTCATCTTTGCGAGTGACCCGTTGCCCACGTCGGGCTAACATCATGAAAAAGAAAAAACTATAGTGTTTGTCATTTACCATTACTTATTCGGACTATAGTGGATTTAATTTTTCCAGAAGAGTTCCTTGTTCCATGCACGTGCAACATAAAAGATCTCAGGGGACCATTCTGAATTTTATCCAATATATATATATATATATTGTGTGTATCCCTTGATTATGCCGGCATTTATTCCTTATCCATGAGATTAAATATTCCGGCTGGGAAACGTAATAGGACCTATATATTTTCTTGCCCGATCGATATATATATATATATATATATATATATATATATATATATATATACCTTCCGTTTGTGTATATATTTAGGTGTAATCCCAAGTAATAAATCTTGGGTCTGAATGGATACGCGCTAAAGGTTCAGAATCTTCGTATAGATAGATGCACACACACAACACACACACACATAAATACACACACACAAATGTAAAATTTACCACAATTCATCGAGATTCACGCGATCCGCTATGATTCACCATGACACGTTTAATCTGAGGGGAACTTTAAGTTAATAGTAATTTTATTCATCAGCCTGATTGATATCCCTACGCGAACCACGATGGCTCACCATCTTTCCTCCCCTGTTTATTTCTCTTTCGCCTCGCCTCTTTTTCTCCCTTTGCTGCATTAAGAGTGCAAACATAGATTGATTTTTTTTCTTCTTTTTAGTTTTTTAGTTTTTTATAATGTAAAAAAAGGACCCCCAAAAAAAAAAAATTTGAAAAAAAAAAGATTTATTTTTATTTATTTTTTTTTTTTTTGTAAAAAAGTTTCGTGAAAAGGATTTTTTTTGTGAAAGAAATTTTGTACAAAGATGCTTTATTTTCGTTTATTGAGGGATAAATCTCTCTTTTTATTTTGGGTTTCTTTTAAGTATGCTTCTGCAATTTTTGGAAATGATTCTCTTTTTTTAATTCTTTATTTTTGTCTTTTATTTCTTTGGACGTTGGAATTTCATAAAAAAAAGAAAGAAAATGATTATTTACCTTTATTCAAACTAAAATTATATAAAAATTGTAGAGTGAAGTGGAGCAGTTATGGTGACAATATATATATATATTTTTTTTTATTGGGGTTGTTTAACCTCCTTCGCAACATCTAAGGTCATATGATGGAGGGGACCTACAGCTTTACGTGGGATCCGAACCACGGGTCGCTACATAATCTGGGCGCGGAGGACGCGTCTCCATCCAATACTAACCCAGACCAATGTCGCTTAACTTCGCTGATCTTCGAGAAGCAGTGTTACGACATCGGCCACTACGTAGCCCATACATATATAATATATATATATATATGATGATACAAACCCACAAGGAAAAAGAAAAATGATTCCACGGCCTTTCGTGTATTCAGAAGTACACCTCGTCAGGGGTGTATATATATATATATAAGAGAGAGAGAGAGAGAGAGAGAGAGAGGTATAAAGTAACGCAAGGGAAGAGACAAATCCGATTTGAACTGGTTTCGACTTGTGTTTTAACTCGTAAAATCATTTTTAACACCTTTTATAAACCTTCGTATCTACTATACAGTTGTTATAAAGTACGGTATGTGTAATAAATATTACTCGTCCATGTCCACTCCCGTTAATATAATTCAAATCGGATTTGTCTCTTCACTTGCGTTACTTTATACACACACACACACACACTCTCTCTCTCTCTCTCTCTCTCTCTCTCTCTCTCTCTATATATATATATATATATATATATATATATGTGTATATATATTGGCAATGTTGCTGCGAGCTGCTCGTACCCTAAAATGGGCGTATGGGCGGAGTGATGTCCTATGTAAAATATGTTAAACCTTCAATTTTAGTTCTACTTGAACTCTAATTACAAATGTCTTAAGCACTGAGATATATATATATATATATATATATATATAAATCATCTTTACATTATTTTACATAAAATACTCTTTTGTATTTTAATAACAAAGATAAAATCTCGAATGAGGTGTTTTTGCTCGCTGTCTTTCTTAGGAGTATAGAAATGGGGTGCTTGGTTGATATAAAAACACACTCCAAAAAAAACACATTAGTAAAATAACGAAGTGACATAGTTAACTATTTGACAAACAATCCAAACGGTTGTTTCAGCCATAGATCGATTGCGATAACCGGCGTAGTCATTTTCCCGGTAACAAACTTAAATTTTTTTTTATTTGTCGAATAATTGGTGGTTCCTGTATGATTAAGTATAGATAGTAGATAGATAATAGACAGATATAGTGAGAGAAAGGATTTATGATTGATGAATAACACGGCATTGTCATGGTTCCTAAGGTGCCTTGAATTGGTTTAGATTGGTGTTATGTTCCGACTTTTCTTTTGGTGAGGGGTGAGCAGTGCGTCTGTGCATGTGTTTAACTAATTTCGGCGAGTCACATGTGATGAAACAAAACTTGTAGGTGACAAAAATCATTAATTATTATTTTTCAGAAAATTTCGGCGAGTCACATGTGATGAAACAAAACTTGTAGGTGACAAAAATCAGTAATTATTATTTTTCAGAAAATATCAGGATTAATTTAAAAAACAAACATCTCTGCGCAATGGCCACAGGGAAGAAGGATCAGAGCCGCAATCTGAACACTACCGATCTCGGTCATACGGAATTTGTTCGAGTCCGCTCGAGTTTCGCGATATCTTCGGAGAGACCACCATTTACTTCATGGTAATTTTACACCTACTGCTTCGTTACTAGTGTAAGAGAACGTTGTCCTTTAAATTATGGTACGAGAATGACATTACCAAATTTATAATTCAGTCTATTACACACTTATTTCCAAGAAAGAGAATTACCAAGGGCACGAAGTTGAGAAAGAACAAACAGGGGTCATCGTTCGTAAAAGAAGAATTCTTAAAGCAGGACCAAAATGAGAACCATATAGCATATTCCAGAAGCTCACTAGAGAGAGAGAGAGAGAGAGAGAGAGAGAGAGAGAGAGAGAGAGAGAGAGAGAGAGAGAGTATATGAAACTAAAATAACTGCATCATATCATAAATACTAATATTTTATGCATAACATGGAAAATAAATATAGCGAGAAATGGTGACGTGCAAAAATGGAGACAATATTCGCAGAAAAATTTAGGACAAACAACAAAGCAAAATCTTTATTCAGAAAACTTCTACAATATTTTTTAATATTTTTCTGTAAAATTTAGATATCTGATACAGCACTAGTATATACATAGTATATTCTGATATGAATATACCGTTGGAAGCATGGAAGCTTTTTAGGCAAAATTAATGAGATTCTGGTTATTTACTGCATAAAAGAAGTAAAAATAGCAAGGTATAATAATAATAATAATAATAATAATAATAATAATAATATACACAAGATCAAAATTTACAAAATTTTACATAATTTCGCGATAATAGATAATAAATGATGATTAATAAAAAAAGGGATAAATTATGAAGTAAAAAGTGCCTAATGAATTTGCATATATGAGATGGTTAATTATAAAATGGAACCTTAATTACTATGCTAATAATGGCAGCATTGAATTTATACATCAGCAGGACCTAATCAAATACTTCTTTGGTGATTTGTGAAATACATTTAGTGATGAAGCCTATCTGATATTTATAGGAACTGCACTCCATGCATCTGCTCCTTTGAGAGCGAGTACATTTCCTGCAGTTTCTATTGTATAGTTAGGTTTGCGTATAAAATCCCTGGGACGTCTAGTCTTATAATGATGATGTATTTGATGGGGTGATTGCTCTTTGAATGGGTGATGTAGATTGATTTTATTGATAACTTTGAACATATTGACAGCAACACTGAACATATTGACAGCAACACTCAATCTGCATAAGTCATTTAGTTTTGGAATGGAGGAAGGGTCTTTTTCGGTTTAAATAATATGAAGACAAATATCGATACTTTGGATATGATATGTTGTACACGACGTTTGAAATTTAGTTTTCTAAATTAATGCCAAGCACTCTTACTTTAGCTTTAGCCCAGTAAAGCCTAAAGGCTTAAGGGCCAAATTAAAAAATAAATAGTCCAGCTTCACAATTATTTATGTCACTGTAAATTGTAAAGCCAATGTATTATTTTATTATTAATAAAGGTTATTCAATTCAATTCAATTCAAAAAAATTCACTCCCTTTTGCAAGAGTAGCACTCCCAATTTTTGTTTGATAGTTTGTGTTTATATATTTTGTGGCAATAATCATATAAGATGACTTTGTCAAGTTCAGTAAAAGTTTATTAGCACACATCCATTTGTACACATGTTCTAATTGTCTGTTCGCTTCATTTATCAGGAAGTCTAAATTATGATGGGAAGAAGTAAGTGTGGTATCATCCGCATATTGTACACAATTTAAAGTGGTTGAGAGATTAAAATCGTTAACGTGAATTAAAAATAGTAATGGCCCAAGAAAAGATTCACGTGGGACTCCACCAGTCAGCATCGCTTTGTCGAAAAAATTATTTTTTTTAATCTGATGTACTGATGACGATTTGACAGATACGATTTGAACCAGGCGAGGATATTTCCTCTTATTCCGTATATATGAAGTTTATTCAATAAGATTTCATGCGAAAGTGTGTTTATCAAGCTTAGAAAGCTCGCAAAGGACAATGAATCAACAAATAAACCCAAATACTTTATATATTTCATATTGTTTATATAGCTCCGTTTCTTTTGTGTCTGTAGTTTTTTTTTAAGATTTCATTTCTTTCAAAGAGTTAAGCATTTAAAATCGAACGCATCTAATTGCCTCATTCACTATGTACAGTAAATACACAGGATAAAAAAAAATACTTGCTTAAAAAACAACCAAGTTTTCCGGCAATCAAATTTGAATGGTTAATCCAATTAACAATTTAAGTTTATTGCGAGAAAAATATAAGTAAGTGCGATAATAAAAACCCACTCTAATATCCACCCGAAGAGGATGTCAGTGGGCATCGAAACTGTTGTGGAAATAAACTCTGTCTATTAGAGTGGATTTTTATTATCATATTTTGACCTTCACGTAGAAAAGTGAATTTTTTTTGCATTTATAAGTAAGTGCAGTGAAATAATTACATGGACTAAGTACTAACCAATTGAATTGGTTGGCAAACATCTAACTATATATTTTGAGTATTGTAACGAATCATTGTAACCAATCACCATGCTTGATGATAAACAAATTCATGGTTATCAATTTGACAACCGATCTAAAATCTTTAGTTTAATCACGCATGCAATAATTACCCCTAACCATGTTGCTTATTTTACTGAGAACAAACTTACTCAATATTCAATGCAACAAATTTAGGGCATATCATACTCTGGGTTCAGGGTTGAAATTTTGGAAAACAAAGTGGCTAATATGTATTCCTATGTAAAAATTAATTCTAAGATGGGTTTATTATTTGCAACTTTTCCGAAAAATCTCATTTTCATGGTCAAAATCGCGATTTTCTGATTTGAAGGCTGCCTAACGCAGCCTCAGGGCACCCAAACCAAAGCGCGCAGCTGTTCTGCATATGATTTAGTCTAAAAGCTGCTTTTCTGACCTCATCCTTGCTTTCTTGCGTGTTTCAACACCTCTGGGTGCTGAAAAAATGTTTAGATTTCACGTAAAACTTAAGAATTTTAAGTTTTTCTTCAAAGAATAG
The DNA here is from genome assembly GCA_023014485.1 of Bathynomus jamesi. Lineage (NCBI taxonomy): Eukaryota > Metazoa > Arthropoda > Malacostraca > Isopoda > Cirolanidae > Bathynomus > Bathynomus jamesi. The sequence goes on along the minus strand of JAJOZX010003104.1, from coordinate 323,761 downwards.
GCGCGGCTCACCAGCTCTACTCTGATCGAGTAGCGGGAGACTTGCCACCTCCACGTGTAGGTTTACACGCCTGTTCTTCCTGGATCCCTGAAAAGCGTGGCCTCATAAGATCTTATATTATGATCTTATGAGGACTTTCAGCTCTTATGAGCATTAACGATGGCTTCAGCCTCTTCATCAGCCACTCGAACCTGAAAAGCTCTTAAGTATGTCCTGCTTCGATCTGAACACTGGGAGCATTTCTCGATGGTCTATCCTGGCTCTCACCCACCCATCTCTCCTCTCGTGACCGTACACAGCTTGGGAAGCAGTTGAGACTTCCTGTACAGCTCTCTCGCAGGACTGAGTATGAACAGAGAAAGCGTCCACTTTGAGTGGAGTTTTCCTGAGATCCTCGAGCTCAGTCAAGGTCATCTTGCAGGTGAAAATAGGCTCGTAAATATTCTCTGATTCCCAGTTGATGAGATCCTCAGGTGAAGTGGCTTGCAGATTGTTTGGGATTTTTATGGGGCCTCACTGTCGTATCACCAAAGTCTCTTCCTTCTCTGATCTTCTCTATCTGGCTCACAGCAAAAGCTCTCTGATGCTCATCCTCACTGCACAGGAATGAAGCCAGGATGTTCTCAGGATGTGCGTGGTAAGCTCCTCTTATCACTGCAGCAGAGATGATGTTCCTGACCTCGGTAGTCTGGTTCCTCAGCAGCCTCAGGCTTGAAAAAACGTGTGCAGGACCAAATTTGAGGTGGTGCTTCACTTTGATGTCGTAGTACATTTTGAAGTAGAAGTTAAGGCAGAACTTCACGAGGACCTCGAGCCTCCTCAACACCTCCCCCTTCAGTCCGTGCTCCCTCATCCACAACAGCAAGATGGCCTGTGCAGTAGTGAGCCACCTGGATTGGTTCAGAGGTCCGCACTTGAGACCAGCCAACTGTGGACTGAGACTTCCAGACTTGATGGCTTTGATCAGAAGATAGCAGTTGTGCTGGTCTGTGGAGAGAGATTTGACTATCTCTACTGGCAGCTCTATGATATCTTCAGTTCCTTCCACTGGTTTGAAGTTGAAGTTGACCTCAAGTTCATTCACTTTCTCAAGAAGTTTTCCAATAGACCCAATGATGATTAAGTGCCTCAGGGGGAGCTCGTTCACATGGAGCTGACAGATCATCCAGTGGCACTTGCGACCCAGCATCTTCTCCAATAGGGCTATGGCGCCTCCAGACCACCCCGTGTTGGTGTTGGTAGAGTCTCCTCCAATCATTACAAGGCTCTCGTCAGCTCCGTGATCCAGAAGCCACTCATGCAGGCCCTGAGCGATCTTATGAGCAGGCTTTTCTCCTTCCTCAGGTTCCTCGGGAGTGAAATGGAAGAGGTACTTTCCTTGAGGCTCCCACGTGATAGTGTAATGCTCCTCGATCACTTTGCCAGGATGAAATCTCCCTGTCACTTCGTCATATTTCAACACCTTTGTGTTCCTATCCTGCTTGCCATCAAAGAATATCCCAGAGATCTTCTCCTCTGACCTCTGCGTGAGAGCTTCAACTGATGAGGCCATTACTTCCTCCTTGGCCCTCCAGACTTTCATGCCATCTATGGCCAAGTAAGCCTTGTCTTTGGAAAGATGACCGGCCTTGATGAGGTCGTTCAGGAAGCCAGTGGCAACTGCAGCTGCCGGAACATTTGCCACCCTGTACCTCAAAGCTGCTGAAGCTGTCCCTTGGATCTTCATGTAGTTTCGTGTAGCAGAAGTTGGAGTTTCGGCAGGTACTTCAGCGGGAACGTCCATAGGAGCTTCAGTAGCCTCAGCATTGCCAGAGGCTTCTTTTGCAGCTTCTTCCAAGTTTGGCTCTTCGTCCTCCTCAAAGTCTTTCATGAGAAGCTCCTCATTAGTAGCCTCCTCTTTCTTCTTCCTCTTCACAGCAGAAGCTTCTTCAGCCTCCTTCCTCTTCGCTGCTTTGATCTGTCTCCTGCTGTCTTCGAAGTCTACAGAAGACATCTGGATTCCTGAAGCTTCGGAAGTCTTCACTCTCTGGTAGTACAGCCACTGAAGGTCCAGTTTAGGAATCTTCACCTCCAAAGGACAGTTACAGTTCACATGGGCCTTGAGGGAGCATCCTGAGCATCCACTCCCCTCTGAGCCGCACAAGAAGATCTGATGCTTGCAAACGCAGACTTCACAGAGTTTATCCAGATCAGCCATCCTCTTCTCCTGGGTAGCAGACTTAACTCTCCCGTTCACAACGTCTGTCATCTCCTTCCATTTCAACAAGATCTTATATGAGAGCGATTTTTCCGTGATTGTCACAGGCGGGGAGAACTTTACATTCGACTTCCTCCACTGAGTCATTACGAGTGAAGCCAGCTCGTCAGTCATCTCTCGGATAAGGTATTTAGATCTTTGGATGTCATGAATGAGGAACTTTTCCTCCTGCAGACGAATCCCTCTCTGAAGAATGGCTCTCCAAGTCGGCACCTCGCTGGGAATGAACTCCTTCCCCGGGCCCACAACATCCGAGCGCTTTGAACCTGACATTTTCCTGGTTTTGGGGGCAGATTCGGCCATCACGTCCAGTCGGTGCTTATTCTCGCTCTTGTCCAATCTGTAACAAATTCATATCAGTATGTTTAGTGTTCTTTCGCCATAAATATAGACAAGGAATATAATTTTTGCCTATAATTAGGGTTATCAACCGGCATTTTTAATTACCAAATTAACCTAAATTTGGTAATAAATATTTATTTTGGTAATAGAAAACTGAATTCGGCATTGCAAATTTAATTTAAAATTGGTAATAATGGTGTAACATAAGCTTAACCCTTTGTCATTCAGTACCATTTAATTTTAGCGTAGGTTCATTTTTTTACTTGAAATATGCATAGGAGGTATATAAGCATTTTTCGCAATCTTTTTTTTGTAAGAACATTTCTAAATGAAATAATTTGTGTCCATTAGTTAATAAAGGTCTAATAAGGTAATTAGTGGGTGGTAGTTAGTACTCTCTCTCTCTCTCTCTCTCTCTCTCTCTCTCTCTCTCTCTCTCTCTCTCTATATATATATATATATATATATATATATATATATATATATATATATGAAAAATTCATTTCATGTATCCAATTGGACACACGTGTTATCATAGACAGAAATTTACCTATGAAAACTTTGTGTCCATTTCGAAACGAACTTTGAATAGTCTTTTCTTCACAGTTATTAAAAATATTACTTAAACAAAGTAAACAGGGAGCTTCCTTAATACTTCTAGAATGAAATTATAGTCAAAACAAATATAATAATGGTGATTAAACTTAGGAAAATTAAAAAAACACTTACCGAAAAAAATGGCGTCCACTCACTTCTACTTCACAATTATAACTGGCGTAATTGCTCAGAGCCATCTATTGAGAGAATGTTGAACTTCGCCTTCTGCGTCCAAATGGTTACAAAGATTCAAATGGAGTAGATTTTTTTCTTATGTATGTATGTATTAAACCTGTGTAAGAGTTAAGCAAAGTTAATGTGTCTAAATGGCAACAAATTACGACAAAGGGTTAAAAATATGAGGTTGTGTTCAATTGAATATTCGGTATTTCAACATAGAACAGAAAACCGCAATTTTGAACATGATAACGCGATTTTTGGGAAAAGTTGCAGAAAAGAAACCCCTCTTAGAATTAAATTTTACATAAAAATACATATTAGCCAGAGTGAAATTCGGACTCGGAAAAGTATATGTCCTAAATTGCAACATCGCATGGTTGAATTACAATCATTATAGATTAAGTTACCAAACAAAATTGGTTGGTTGGTTAATGCAAAGAAATAGCATTTTTTTTGTATATATGCGAATTAATTTAAAATATTTATACCATCAATATAAATACAGTTTTTACCTTAAATGCAGATGGTGTAACCAATTCAATTTCTCCACTAAAACTATTAGGGAGATTCATCTCGGAAACCTTTGCAATGTCTGTTCTGATCCTGTGAATTTTTCACCAAATTTATAAAAATAATTAATAAAACCAATCAAAAGAGCAAATAAAAATCCTTTTGGACTGACGTGGTCGTAATATACTGAATTAATTAAATAGTTTGCATCAATAAAATAATATCTATCTATCTACCTACCTACCTACCTACCTATCTATCTATCTATCTATCTATCATATTTGAGAAATAACTCCTTTGCATTTTTATCTACGATGGTATGTTGAAGCACTTGCGTATCATGATAAATGCCGTGACGTAACTAGTTACTCAGTAATCGTTACTTTTTTAGGTAACTGTAACAGTAAGTAGTTACATTTCCAGGGCGAGTAATTGTAACTATAACTAGTTACAAAAAAATCATGAATATTTGTAACTTTTACTGGTTACTTTTTTCTTTGAGGACAAAATGTTAGAAGCTACTTTTTTCCACAAGCCTTCCTCGATGTACATATTGTGAACAGTTTATTGACAACATATGTCTAATAATAATGAAAAATTATAATAAAATTTGTTGTTTATTCGTTAAGTCACAAATCACAATCAATTTGAAACAAATGAACAATCTTGGCAAGGATCACTTGTCAGGGAAAGTACTTTTATCAGAATCAGATGATTGCTAAAACCAGGAAAAATGTCGAAATTAACATTTGAAGTAACCAGTAACGAGTTACTTGAGACAGTAGCTGGTAACTGTAACTAGTTACTTGAAATAGTAACTAGTAACTATAATTAGTTGCAATAAAGTAACTGTCACAACACTGATCGTGACATACCCACTTCCAGGGATCTGGTAGAACTCTGTCAAAGAATTAGTTTATTAGATCCTGAACCGTCGTTCGAACTCACCTAAAGTGTATGTGTATATATATATATATATATAATTATATATATATATATGGGGGATGAATTTCACAATTAAACACGTGAAATGAATGAATGATGCAAACCCATAAGGAAAAAGAAAAATAATTCAAAGCCTTTCGTGTATTCAGAAATACACCTTCCTTGATTCCCTGACGAGGTGTACTTCTGATCATTTCTGAATACACGAAAGGCTTTCGAATAATTTTTCTTTTTCCTTGTGTGTTTGCATCATATATATATATATATAATGTATGTGTGTGGTGTGTGTGTGTGTGTCGTGGTGTTCGAATTTGCGGACCAGTTTTATTTAATTATTATACATATGGGTCCTTGGCGCGATTTTAATATTCATTTAAAGACGAGATGAGAACAGATGCGCGATGTGGATGCACGAATTAAATTGGGGGCCGCTGAACGAAACCATAAGAGCAGCAGCAGCACAAAGCAATCCAGAGCCATATGCGCGCTTAACCAAATTACTTCGCGTTTTTAGATTGCGCGGGAAAAGTGTTTTTGAGAAAGCGCGGGAAAAAAAATTAATCGTTAGAGGAAAACCGAGAAAATGTTAAATAGATAACGACCTCTCCATCCTGTTTTACTAACCAATAAATGGAAATCTATAATAAGGTTATTTACAGCGTTAAAAGGGGAGAAGCATATATATATATATATATATATATATATATATATATATATATATATATATATATATATATATGCGTGTTAAATAGTTTTAAAAAGTAACCATGAACCCCACCAAATCAAAAGAAAAAAATCTACCTTGAATGCGTGGGCTTTTTTTTTTTTTTTAGTTTATTTTTCCATTCACTAATCTCTTCATTGAATTTTTGAACGGGGATGAAAGTGAGCATTTTTGCAGCACGGAAAGATGGATGATTTGAGAGAGAGAGAGAGAGAGAGAGAGAGAGAGAGAGAGAGAGAGAGAGAGAGAGGTAACGCTGCATCAAGGATGGAGGGTTATTGTGTGGAAAGCGTGGTGGCAGCATTTATTGTTGAGGAATAGTGTGATTAAATCAATGGGCAGACATATGGAGAGCAGATTTGGCCCTACGCAAGATTTAACTATAAAGGAGGCACTCTTAAAATAAATGGTCAAGCTGTTGTTATTCTCTGTATGTACGCTCTTTGCATGCTCTCGAAGCACCTACGCATATATATATATATACATACACTGTATATATTCGCCGTGGCAACAACGCAGAGAATGGTCGTCTTTCTTTCATTATTCCGACCGTTAAGAACGGAGGTGACAGTGTGACGGTGTGGGCATGCTTCTCATGGTTTGGACTAAGGCAGGGGTTTTGAATCGGGGTCTATGTACACTAAGGGATTCATTTTGATTTGTCTGGGGTTCTATGAAAAGAAACCCAATAAGTCAAACATGTTCAGATAATTTGCATGTTGCTTCATGTGAGTTTGAACGACGGTTCAGGATCGACTTGCGGTTAACCCCTCTGCATGTGATGATAATGTTCTAACGATGGCTTAATGAAAGGATGAAAATTGATGACAAATATATTGTCTGAAATCTGAATGATTTTTGCTCTTTTTCGCAGATATCATGTCCTTCTTGTTCTCAGGGGGGTCCACGAGCCAGGTCCGGGGAAAGGTTGACATACAAAAGTTAGAGGACGGGTGGACTATGGCCATTAGCGTTTGTGAAAGATATATTAACTGCCGGTGCGTATCGTAACATTTTGGACAACAGCATAATGCCAATGTTGATGAAATTTTATGGCGAGGAGCCGTGCCTGTTCCAGTTCGACAACGCCCCTCGTCACAAAGCGCGGACTGTAACCTTTATCGCTGACATGTTCAGACTGTTCAAAGCCCTGATTTCAATCCGATAGAATACCTTTGGGATAAACTAGAACCACGCATCAGGAATAGATCGTAGATATTAACTTAATTCTCTCGCCGCAATGGAAGCTGCATTATGGGACGAATGGATCAATCTACTTCCTGAAATCTATCAAAAATTGGTGGAAAGTGTTCCTGAGAGGATTGAGGTTGTCATCAAGGCGAAGGGTGGTCCTAAACATTATTAAATACCGTGTGAACAGTTATCTCTTATTTTATCTATGTTTTCCTCATATGTTCGTCAGTATAGTGTCTACAATGTCCATCAAACATACACGCGTTTCACTTTATATTCATTTTAAAGACTTCTTTTCAATCTTATTCATTTTACTAACACGTGTCTTTCAACCAGACACAAAGGAAGTGCCATACTCACCGTCTCAACTGTCTAATCGTGTTACATTTATTTAAGTTCAACCTTTCATACAAAAAAGTAGTCCCAAATTGGAAAGTGTGAAATGTGCAAATTTCTATAAAATTAATCAAATTCTTGAACATACTTTTAGGCAATAGATAATTTCACTCCAGAGGATATTTATAATATTTAACGAATGTAATTTTGCATTGCTTCTTGTAACCAATCCCTTAGCACTAGATAGTCGCAAACACACATATCAAAACTTTTGTCTAAATTATGTGTGCATAGCTTGACCTTCGTCAGAATGAACAATTCGGGCGGAAGCTAAACCAAAGTTAAACCAAGGCTAAACCAAGGTGTGTGTGTGTGTGTGTCTGCGCGCGCAGAAAAAATGCTCTTTTTAATTCAACTGTAATTGTGACTTCAAAGTCTGCTGGAGATTAAGTCCATCGCAGTCACTGAATCAGTGAAAATACGGGTATATTGTCCCTTTTTGATGAAAACTTGGAAATGCTTTTAACAAAGGCGACCATGGAAATTTAGAACTATATATAGGTATGAATTCACGCATTTGAAAACAGCGAATGCAAAGACCCTGAATATATGACGGGAGCAAAAAAAAAAAAAAAGAGTAGGCCTTTCATATATATATGAGTAAAGTAATCGTTAGTCAGGAGCTGAAACGTAACTGGACTATAATACCCTTTAAGGACCTTTATTTATATAGTCCTCATAACTAACATTATTTAATGATAAAGACAAAGGAAGAGCGTTTCCTCAGCATTTTTACGAGAGTATATGGGGCACTCCTAGGAAGAAGTGGCTAAACGACAAAAATAAAAAACGTAGTTAAAACTGTACCGAATTAGGAAGTGGAATAACTTTTGAACTTTTGAAATATCTTCAAAAGTTCAAAAGTTATGGCAACGTTTAAATTTGGTACAACTTTAACTGCGTTTTCTGATGTTTTTTTTACTTCTGTCGCTTAGCCACTTCTTCCTAGGAGCCACTTTCTTCCTTATATATGAATTTACACAATTCACACGAAACCTTTCAAAATAAGCCTTAGTAAAGACACCTGTAAAAACCTCTAAGCCTCCATATTAAAATTTAGTGAAATTTATCGTTTTTTTGTAGAAATATGAAAATATTAAAAAGTTTACTAAAGTTTTTTATGGTAACATTTATTTGTAAAAAACAAAAATGAAAAAAATAAAGGATGGTAAACAAAATAAAATATTTTTGACAAGTTTGAGAAACAAATACTTTATTCCACGCGAAATAGAATAAAGTGCCTTGAGGAGATGGAAGGAAGGAGAACGAGTTGCCAAAGTTTCTCCAAAGATAATTATAATAGCATAGAAGCAAACTTTAATTCTGATAGGAAATGAAATGATAATATATATATATATATATATATATATATATATATATATATATATATTCCAGTCGACGAAAAGTAACTTAATTAAAGGAATAATTTGGGCTTATTTCAGTCCTTGAATACAAATTGGAATTCGTGTGATTCATATTTGGTTCATTTCGCCGACTTTGTGTCATTTAATTTTTATTAGATTCGAAAGATATGAAATTAAAGTTACTTTAATTCGCAGTTATATTTGCGAAGGATGATATTAAACCGGTAAACAACTCTCGCCTTCATCAATTTCTTTATTTAGAAAAGACGGGCGTCGAAGTATCTATCATAGATAAAGAAATCCTAGTAATTTGTTTGAATAAATTGGTAATGTTTGGAGAATAGAAAACTGAAATGATGTTACGTAGATTTCCAAACAAAACTAGTTATAGATGGAAAGAATTATGGAATTTTGTCTGCTAGAACTAAACCATAAATGTATATTATATATATATACAGTAAGTTCGTAATTTTTATTTACAGTAAATTATTTAAATACCTTAACAATATTATTAATAATAATACGAACGAACAACTTAAATCCGTAATATATAAGACTAAAATTTGCTAAAATTACAGTTAATTCAATTTTATCATACTTCAAAACAGTCGAAAATCATAGAATCATCATATTTCGTGAGGGACAATATAAGCCATAAGAAATCAAACAAAGCAATCGATTCGAAAATGCAATTTTTCTCTTATAAAAGTATAAAACCAATTTCTGTCTTATACGAATTACGCTCCAGTAGGAGAAAAGGAGCTCTCTATTTATAGGCCTTTGGTCCAACTCAGTAATAGGATGAAGTATGAGCCAAAACATCAATGGAAGCAGTTTTCAAAAGCGGTTCTTTTGATGAGATTTATTGGAGCGCTCTTGTCCGTTTCCACATTGAATAAAGATTGATGATCAAGTGACGAGATTGTTGTCATAATCTACTTTTCCTCTTGTTATATATACAGTGTATATATATATATATATATTTTTTTTTTCCAAAAGGATTAGTCTAAATTAGGTCTAAAGGGTTAGTCTAAATTAAAAAGTAATCACTTCTTAAAAATTAGGTCTATAGCAAACGGCTATAGGTTTTATTTTAAAACTTAAAACTTCCTCTTAGGAGTGGTATACAAGACATTTTATCGCACTTTCATATCTCTTTTTTCAGGAAATGATCTGAGAAACTCCGGTTAAAGACAAGAGAGGACAATACACTTGCTGCGAAATGAAGTGTATGTAAGTGTAGCGATATTGGTACCTTAGATACTTTTAGAAGTTTTCGGACGGCGTTCAGACCGATCTACGCTCGACCCCTCTATAGCATCTCACCTCATTTGCGAAATCTGGTGGAGGAGGAGGAAATTGATTTCTGCTCTCCTCCTGCTTTCGTAATCAGCCACCCATGGCTGGTCAGGGACTTTGCACAAGAACCTGTTCAGATGGTTCTTGAAATTACAGTAAAACCTCTCAATAACGACATTCTACTATAACGAACCTTCTCTTTACCGACCACCTTGGCCATTTAAAAAAAAACTCTTTATCGAAAACACATTTCGTTATACTTATAAGGAGGTGTTTTCGCTAACTCAGCCTGAGTTGCACGTGTTCGTTTCTACCGACATTTCCCCGATCAAGAAAGTAAGTAGCACGCTGATTGGCTGATGCCTAAAAGCTGATGCGTAATTTGCTAGAATGTTTCTTCCTCACGGAGAAATACTTTTAAATACTTAAAATACATTTTAGTAATACACTTAATATAATGCATATACACTATACAGTAATATATAAAGTATGTATAAATAACTAATGAGGGTCTAAATAAGTCATTAAAATATACAACACAATATCGGCAAAGGAAAACCTCTTTATAACGAACAACCTCTCTACAACGACATCCAATTTGCTTATGTAATTCATTATAGAGAGGTTTTACTGTATTCAGGTTGGTGTGCTGGAGGTTCTTCAGTTCTTTGGGCAAAACATTAAAAAGTTGCGGGCTTCGTATTCTAAGAGTATTTTCCATCCTCGTTTTCATGGGCCCCCTTACACCGCAGCTGGGACAATACAGAATCTTAATCAGGAAATTAAATACCCATCATCCCAGCTTTCTAATAATTTCTGTTCGAAGGCTTTAGCAAAATCAGTATATATTACATTTATATTTTGTCCTCAGCACAGTGTTTCCAGTATGTTCTCTTGGTGGTCTAATAACTGTGATAGGGATGATCTTCCAGCCATGAAGCCATGTTGATTTGGATTGAATAAATTCTGTTCTCGTAGGTAGCAAGCAATTTTGCCTGTAAATACCAGTTCGAAGCACTTTATAAGGTATGAGATGAGAGCTCCTGGCCGATAATTTTTAGATAGAATTTGTCTTGTGTCGAGTGATTTTCTCCATAGTAAATAGAGACTTAGCAATGCTCTCTTTACATTTCTTCAGAAATGTGGCACTCCATGTGTCTGGTTCTGCTGCCGAATTTTCTTGTATTTTTTAAAAATTTTTTATAGAACCTTAATTACGTCTCCTTCCAAGAACTCTAAATGAGTTAAAAGATTCGTGTCCGAACTTGTTCTTGGCTGATTTTAATTATGTTAAGCACATAATTAAATTGTTTTTTTAGCAGTTCGCTCATTTTTTCTGGGTCATTGTTGAATTCGGTCACCCCATCTCATAACGGACCAATACTCTCTTTACAGTGCATTTTCTTTTCGCAAACATTTAGAAATATTTTGGGTTATTTTTTGTTTCCTGCTACCTTTTTTTCCTCCTCGTTTGTCTCGTGGATGAATGTTTGTTTTAGGTCCATTTCTACTTCGTATAGATTTTTCTTTAGTTTGAGTCTCCTTGCTTCAGTTCTGCATCTGTATAGATTTTGTATGGTTTGTCTCCGTTGTTTAAATAATATCCTGATTTTTTTATCGAGCTTGCTACAATTTTGTTTTTTTTTTGTCTCTTCGGAACATGGTTTAGCAATATGGGTTTGGTTCCATTTTCTATTATAGATACTATTTCTTCTGAAGTCTTCTCGCAAAGTAGCGACTCCCAATTTACTTTCTTTAAATCTTCATTTACCCTTTCCCAATCTACTTTCTGTGAATTCATATTTAAACCTTCAAATATTCCTTCTGACTCTCTGGGATGCGATTTTGGTCCCCTCGATGCTGACTTTAACTGCATATCGATTAGGCTATGACCAGAGAAATTTATGTGCGTTACCGCGTCATTTATTATTATATCATTGTTATTTGTCAAAATTAAATCCAAAACGTTCTCTTTTCTAGTCGGTTCACAGATTTCCTGGGTAAGTGTATAATATTCGATAATATCTAATAGCATTATTGCCTGGGTTTTATCATCTTTTGTAATGTTACCATGAAATTTCTCAACATATATAACTGTCATTTATCTTCTATGTTATGAATAGGAAGTTAAAATCCCCACAAACTAAAATATTTGGTGCTGTGGTTTTAAATGATTTTAACATGTGCCCCATATTATTTGTAACGACTTGAATTCACTTTTAATGTTGTTTGGTGGTCTGTACACGTTCATAATGATTAGGTTCAATTCTTTTACTTCTAAAATAAGAATTTCGACTGTGCCGTTTGATTTGCTAACCTTACCTCCGCCTTTTCTAGCAAATCTACCCGCTCTGTATATGCTGTAGTTCTATATTGCTGTTTCAGTGTCTTCGATGCAATTTTCCAGAGCTAAATTGTGCAGATATTGTAATTTGCAGTCTGCATGGTCAGTGTACAGGCCTTGTATATTTGTATATAATAAATTTACAGAGTTAAAAATCTTGGTGCTCGATTTACCTGGATAATGGACGTTTTCTGGCCGGTTCCTGTTCGGTGTTATTCTGGGGAAGCGGCCCTTGATATCACTGCGGTTGTTGAATTAATGATCGGTGGTGTTGGACTGGAGGATGGTGTATGTATTGCTGGGATACATATAACTGCAGAGTTCGGCCTTTTCTCATTAAAATAGACAGTTCTTCTTTTATCGTTCTCACTTCTAAAATATTTACTTCCTTGGCCCTGTTGTTACTTCTTTTACTTGAGGTTTGAGCTGTTATTTCTCTTCCTCTTCTTTGAATACCTTTAGTATGAAAATACAGGCACTCCATATTTAGACATTTTTTCTCCCCTAATTCATTGTCTGCACATCAAACTATGGAAACAGTAGCAGTTTTCTCCGTACCTGCAACTTCCACTCTTCATTATATAAAAACATTTTTTATCTGGAGCCATGTTTACACAAACCTGTTTTGCAATATTCGCATACTTAGATTCTTTTAGACTCTTTCTGGGTCCTGTGGTATTCGCTTTCTTTCTTTTGTTCTAGCAGCACTTCTCTGCTCAATCGGTTTTTAACCTTTGGTGTACTTTCGTTTTCATTCATGATGTTTCTATTGTGTGCAGGAGGTATTTCTTCGATTGAAGTTGCTTTTGCACGTCCCTCTAGTGAGTTCCCTCGGTGTTTCTGAGTTCCATTTTCATTTATGGCGGCGTTATCCGTCGTTTCCTATCTTTCTGTTGGTGAACTTCTCGTAATTATTTCTCCCGCTGCAACATTCTCCATTCCCGTTTGTACTACTTGTCTGTGGTTTTTCATACACTTGACGCACAAGAAGCCATAAAAGCCAATGATTTTGTTATTCATTCTATTCATCATTTCCCTTCCTTTCTTCCTAAGTTTATAATTACATTTGTAATGCTTAAATGTATTGCACAGAACGCATTTTAAGCCAGTGGTCTGGTCCGCTTCATTTTTGCAGTCGCAGAGCTGGTATGCGGCGGATTCCATTAAACATAATCCATCTCTACTCAACTTTCTGGATTTACAGCAGCTTACGAACTTTCTCATATTTTTTGCCAGTTTTGGTTTACTTTCTTCATCCTTTCTTTTCCTTTTCGCTTTTCTAATTTCGTCCGCGAAATTTGATCTACTTAATTTTATGATCTTTTTCCTCTTTTGTAGCAGAAATTCACTAAACAAAAGATTCCGTTTCATTGTTCTTTTAATTTTTTTTTTTTTTTGTGCTCCCTGTGGCACTAGTCCTCACTGAAGAAATTATTTTCACTATTCACTGATATTTTATATACACAATGGTATAGATAAAATTAACCGCCTAATTGATAATCACCATCCTGATGTTGGTACAAAGCGTCCGTACATCACGAGGTAGAAATACTGTATGTGTGTGTATATATATATATATATATATGAGTATTACGTTTTTAAATACAAATTAATTTGATACAAAAATATAAAAATTAATACTGAAACGCAATTTTTTAATACAATTAATACGTATACTGTATATTGAATATAGAAAACCGTGTATCATGATAGAAGGCGACTTTTGCCGTTTTATATTATATTTTCACTTTCACTAATTTAAAACAGTCTCGACTTTAATGGTTTGATCATCATTTGAGTGTGAGTTGTTCACTCTCAATGATCTCCCTTTTCTGCCGAGTTGATCTCCCCTCCGTAATTGTCGAATTGATGTCTCCCCCGACACCCACTGCGCATGTTAATGCGATAAGAGACCCGAGTTCGTTCCTCTTTCATAAAAGAAGAAAATCATTGGATTATCAACTCAAATTGAGATGAATAGTTGATTTAAAAGGCCAAAGAACAAGCGGCGAAAATCAACTCCATACACGACTTCCATATCCGATGATAATAGGGGATGTCAGATGCTTGTTTTCGTGATTCCCTTTATCATCATTATTATTATTATTATTATTATTATTATTGTTATTATTATTATTATTATTATTATTATAGAAAAATCTTATATATGAGGAAAAGTCATCCTGATTTCAAGATAAAAGGATGGATGAAGAAGTTCTGTATATGACATTATGATGGACAGAATTTATATTAAAGAGAGCTGTAATGTATATATATATATATACTGTACATACACCTCGTTGCTGTTCCGTACGTTGGTCTCTCTTCACACGAAGGTCAAGCTGGTGGCCCCGCCTCTAGGTCTGGCTTGGTGGAGGAGCGAGTCATATATATAAAATTAATTAATTGACAAATTTTTCATTGTAAATGAAAGTAGTCATCACGAGTCCAAGTGGTAAAGAAATTTGACGATATAGTTTAATGTTTTTTTAAAATTAGTCATAAAATTTGATAAGTGCCTTCAAAATAAAATGACGAATGTGATACGTAACTTTTTATATTTTATCATATTTCGCAGTCCGCAAAATGGGTTCTTTAAAAGAAATAAATTTAAATCTAAAAAATTCAGGTTAAGTTGATATATATATATATATATATATATATATATATATATATAGCTATTTTCTGTTCCTCCTTGATAATGTGAATATATCACGAAAGCGCTCGGACTTTGTGTTTCCTTTTCCTTGTGGTTGTTTGCTATATATATATATATATATATATATATATATATATATATATATATATATAACTTATATACACATTTTAACTGCAAACAACACACAGTATAATTAATGTAAATAACGACGCTTGTGTAGAAGAGCGTTCCGCACAAGATGAGGAGGGAGAACCTCATTTTTCATTTGTTCGTTCTCCCTCCTCATCTTGTGCGGAACGCTCTTCTACACAAGCGTCGTTCTTTACATATATATATATATATATATATATATATATATTTGCAGTTTGGTTTATCTAGTCATCTAATGATACTTTTTAAAGTTTGCATTACAGGGTAGGCCGAAAGGAGTGAAGTTTTTTGTAGAAACATAAACCCCTTAAATTCTTTGGCCCACCCTGTATAACTGAGCAATAACATGGAAAATAGTGGATATAAAGGAGGTGACCCGAATCTTTATTTAGAATTCGAACCACGGGTCACTACATCATCTGAGCACCTACAATATGTCATAGATGAATGTCAGTTATGACTGACTATAGGGATTATAAGCGCAGATGGAAAAAATTCAATGTTATAACGTAATGGTTTCCACCTTTTTCCGGCTGAAGGCACTCCAATGCCATATGTTCCTCTTTCGCGGCACTCCAAAGGATTTTAGGCTCCCACTGTTCAACATCCAGTTACTCCCCTCCCCTAACACTTTCTAACTTCAACCTGAGCCTATACAGTGTGTTGACAAAAGTAAATAGACGCCGATGATTCCCCTCAAGAACAAGTGACATAATGCAGAGGGGAAACCAACACGACTATAAATATAATGATTCAATAAATTTGTTATTATTTACTAACTTTTATTATCAAATCAAAACACTATGGAAAAAAACAAAGCTATCTATTAACTTTTGTCAACCCTGTAGAAAGTTTCCGTATATGGACGTGATAAATCGCAATGGCTTTGTTTCATCTGAAATTTGCATATCTTCAATTACTTGTCAATCTTGAATAATTTATTTTTTGCTATTTTCATGAAATTTGGCGGCACCCCTCGGAGGCAGGCACCTGTGTCACCCTTGTTGATAAACACTGGTCTGACTCTAACGTATCCTCTATAAATCGTCATATATACAAGGTACGAATGTTTGAAACAGGAAATAAAGACAAGATTGTTCACTATAAAAAATTGGGATGAATATAAAGTACAAACAAAATAGTTCAGAAAAAGATTTATTTATTTAGAAACGAATCCTCTCATAGATATCGATGCTATTTTGAGAGCTTTCAGGTAGATTGACACTGGCGTTACCCAGAATTAAATCAGCAAAGTGTCGCCGGGCGCTAAGAGATTAATATACGCTTTTTTTAAACCTTTTAATATACAGAGGGGCTTTTCTGAGGCTGGACAAAATCGTATGCCGTTAGCCAGAACAAAAGCATAAAAAAAAATTAAAATTGTAGGATTTTGGTCATTCATCAAAATATGAGACATTTCGAGGCAGTTCTTTAGTTCTTTTTTTTATTATATATATATAAATACTGATGTTACTTTTAACCTTTGTGCTTTTTTTTTATGCAGGAAGGAGGGGCCAAGGGCGAATCCAAAACAAAGACATTTCATTGTTCTTATACATTATACAGCATTAGAATTAAAGTGATATTTCCTAAAGCTGTTCTGTTCTTAGTGTCCTTATATATATATATATATATATATATATATATATATATATATATATATATATATATATATATATATATATATATATATTACGCGCAATCCATGAAATTGCGCATTTCATGTAAAAAGCAGAAATTTGCATTTTTCATGAAATCGGGTGGTCGTTTGTTAAATTCCTGAAATAAGCAGAAACAATGCAGTTTTCATGAAATATGCAATTTTGGTTTGCGTTTTACATGAACTTGGCAAAGGCTGAAATGACAGTTAAGTCGCCAATGTCAGTTTGCATTTTTCATAAAATAGACAAAGAATGAAACAACAGTTGCCTGGTTTCCAGCCTTTAGGCATAAACACCAATTCGTCAGGCATCCCAGCCCACCAACCAACCAACTAATGACGTCATAGGAAATCTGTAAATATGAAGGTCAATGTCAGTGTTAGTGTGTTTGCGTTACGTTATACGTTGAATAATGGCTTCCATTTGGGAGGATGACTACGATGAAAAAGTCCTTAAAATATTAAAAACTGCAAAATCCAGGCATATGGAAAATAAAGAAATTTACCACATCAGGAATACTTTTGAAATATCATCATTTGGAGGAGTGGAACGAGCAGTTCGAAAAAAATCAGGAAAGATGATGGTTATACGATCACGGGTTCAGGACATTATTCGTTCGGTCCATATATCGACAGGTAAGGATAGTAATCGTATTTATTTACAGATATTCAATCGATCAATAAACATTACTAGCTACGCTTTTCTCATAATCTTGTTCAGACCTTAAAAACTGTACCAACTATATGCATATTTTTGTTGTCTGCTTAGTTGTTTCTACTTGTCTTTACAGCACATATAAAATTATACTGTATCTTACAAGCCATGCGGGAGAAAAGAAAACATGGAAACAACTCAGTGACACCTACGACAATATTCCTCTACTAGCAGTTCCAGAATTCATAACTTCGCGTGAACGATGTCTTGAGAAGAGAAAAATAAAAGAAACAGCCATAGGAATTGTTCTTTGTCCAATTTTATCATAGTTTCTGATTTCAACCAACGTGGGCAGGTCGATTTGGTGGATATGCAATCAATGAAGGACTGTTGTTTATCATGCATTATCAAGAGTATTTAACAAAACTTCACTTTCTTCGGCCATTGACATTGAAACGTGCTGCAGAATTGCAAAAGAATTGCTGTTAATTTTTCTTGACGTTGGGCCCCCAAAATCCTTCAGTCAGACAACGTCAGGGAATTCACAGCCGAGGTTATACGTGAGCTTTCCTCACTTTGGCCTGAACTTGTACTCTTTAATGGTCGTTCAAGGCACCCACAGTCCCAAGGATCAGTCGAGAGATGTAATGCTGTATTGAAGGATAAATTGACAGCGTGGATGCGAGACAACCATTCTCCAAAATGGGCAACAGGTGTTAGATTTGTACAGTAGCAGATGAACATATGTGTGAGTGAAGCAACTAAAATGCAGCCTTACAAAGCAATGTTTGGGAAGAAACCGATGCTTGGATTGAATACCTCGGTACCTCATGATTTCTTAGAAAAGATTGATACAGGAATTGCGGAAGAGACCTTAAAATAAATGTTAGAGCAAACACAACGAGAGGCAGAAGAAGCAGTACAAGAAACACAACAAGAAGAAGAGGAAGCAGTACAGGAAATACAACAAGAAGCAGAGAAAGCAGTACAGGAAACACAACGAGAAGCAGAGGAAACAGTACAGGAAACACAAGAAGAAGAATAGGAAGCAGTACAGGAAACGCAACAAGAATCAGAGAAAGCAGTACAGGAAACACAACAAGAGCCAGAGGAAACAGCACAGGAAACGCAACAAGAATCAGAGAAAGCAGTATAGGAAACACAACAAGAGCCAGAGGAAAGAGTACAGGAAACGCAACAAGAAGCAAAGGAAGCAGTACAGAAAACACAACGAATGTTAAAAAGCTCAACCCTCAAATTGGCACGAGTGAATGTGAATGATAATGTACTCGTTCCAGTCTCTTCCCTCTGACAGAGGGCGAGGAGATCCAGCAAATCTTATTGGTGTAGTAATCGAGAAGAAGAAAACGGGGTACATGATTGGCGCAAGAGTAGGAACTTTGAATGGTTTCTTTGAAAGAAGTCAATTAGAGCTAATAAAGTATAGAGGAATTACGAAAGAAATGGTGCCAACTAATAAAATATCTATTCGGGAAGCAGTGCGGCTGGAATCAGTTGGTAGAGGTCAAGGTATTTGTAAGTGCTACTGCCAATCCACCCGTCTGACAAAAAGGTGTTCCTGCCTAAAAGCTGGAAACCTACGTAACAGTTCATGCCATCGTCGTCATACGTGCAAAAATGCATCCGACTGAGATTGACACTTTCTGTATATTTATATTTCTGTATAGAACACAGTTTGGTTCGGTTTTCTGGTACTCTGCTGTTTTTTCTATCTCAAATAAATTGTTTTTTCTCATAATATATATATAGGGTGAACCAAATGTAGGTGGACAGTAAATGATAACGTTTATTTTGAGAATACATATTTAATTTTTTTGTATACTATAATACAAAATAAAATTTAAATAAATTTAGTTATAATATTTAATATAATAAAACACAAACACCATAGTTATAATGAACACCATAGTTATAATATAATATAACACAAACGTATTCAACCTACTGTCCACCTACTTTTGGTTCACCGTGTATATGAAAATTATTTCATGAAAGTAACACGTAAAAAATATTTACGATGAATAAAACCACGAAGGAAAGGAAACACAGAATGGTGCTCAAGCGCTTTCGTCTAATGACATCCTGAGAATGTCATTAGACGAAAGCGCTTAAGCACCATTCTCTTTCCTTTCCTTCGTGGTTTTATTCATCATATATAATATATATAATATATATATATATAATTGTTTTTGTTTCATTCTTTGCCTATTTCATGAAAAACGCAAACTGACATTGGCGACTTAACTGTCATTTCAGCCTTGCCAAGTTCATGTAAAACGCAAACCAAAATTGCGTATTTCATGAAAACTGCATTGTTTCGGCTTATTTCATGAATTTGGCAAACGACCACCCGATTTCATGAAAAATGCAAATTTCTGCGTTTTACATGAAATGCCCAATTTCATGGATTGCGCGAATCCGCGTAACACACACACACACACACATATATATATATATATATATATATATATATCAGAGGTCCTCAGCTCAGTACCACAAGGAACGGTATTAGCTCCACTACTCTTCATAATCATGCTAACTGACATAGATGAGGACGTTACCAGAGACAGCACAGTAACATCCTTTGCAGATGACACAAAGATCAGTAGAAAAATACGAAAACCAGAAGACATAGGATCTCTACAAACCGACATAAACAAAATTTACAAATGGACGAAAGACAACAATATGAAGTTTAACACCGAGAAATTTCAGCTATTACGGTACGGAAAAAGAGAAGACCTAAAGTCCATGGAATATTATACCCCAAATGGACAGGAAGTCCAGAGAAATTCCAGAGCAAAAGATTTAGGGGTTGTAATGACAGATGATGCGAAATTTGAAACACAAAATAAGATAGCAGTAAACAGAGCAAAGAGAATAACGGGTCTGAAATTGAGAACTTTTAAACGAAGGGATAGGAATGTAATGATCCCCCTACTGAAAACCCTGATAATACCCAAACTGGAATACTGCTCGGTCCTAACATCCCCATATAAAAAAGAAGACATTAGACAGCTGGAGGGGATTCAAAGAAGTTTCACAGCCAAGATCAATGGGTGCAAAGAACTAAATTACTGGGAAAGGTTACGAGAACTAAACCTATATTCACTGGAAAGGAGAAGAGAGAGATACACCATTATTTACACTTGGAAAATAATGGATAAACTAGTCCCTAATCTTACTCTGAATCCCATAACTCCCCAAACAACGGTGGAAGGTAGAAACGGTAGACTGTGTCGTATTCCCAAATTGAAGGCGAGACAGGGAACATCCTTAACCCTGAAAGAAAATAGTTTTGTAGTGAGAGGACCAAAACTATTTAATCAGCTGCCCAAAGACCTAAGAAACACGAAGGGAGTTGCAGTGGAAATCTTCAAAAGAAGACTTGACGCCTGGCTCAGAACAATCCCGATGAGCCGGGCGTACCTGGCTATGTGAGGTGGAGAGCGCAAGAATCCAACTCACTACTTCACCAGGCCAACTCGAGAGGAGGGGCGACACGCTTGACCTTCGCGAAATGAGAAATCATCACGTGGAACCTTTGTAAGGTTGTAAGGTTATATATATATTGTGTGTGTGTGTGTGTGTGTGTGTGTGTGTGTGCATATTTTTATTATATTAAAAGGGATCTTCGATTCTGTATAACCGCATGTACAAATAGTCTATCACTTCTTATAAAGAAATTTCTCTTCCGTTTGGTAAACTCGATGAAAGAGGGGAAAAACAAATCCATTAACATACGTAAATTGTTTACAATTTTTTCCCGAATAATCATTTATTATTTATTTATTTATTTCGTCTTTTATTTCACGTTTTTATTCAATTATATATTTTTTATCTTTTTTTTTAAATTTTTTTATACAGGATTTGGAATTGAGACTGAGGAATTGGAATTATATACCGGAATTGGACTAAATGTTGCAAATAGTTTTGATTTGAATTGCCGTTTACGTACAAAATACATTTGAGTCGTTTCATACAAGCTGTTCCATAAGTTCCTCAGGAGTGTATCTCGCTTCTATATCAGCCACTGCGCGTTATTCTACCTGCAACAAAAAAAAAAAAGTCCCAAAACAAGACATCAATTTGAACATCTGTTTTAGTTCTAATGTTTTACTTTTGCAAATTTAATTTAAAATAAATTTTTCTATGAGACCGGATTTATGGGACACCCTCTATATATATCTCCCCCTCCCCCTCCCAGATATTTTAATTTGAGAGAAAGGCACATTTTGTTGCACTCTTGAACAATTTTGTTTTCATATTAATGATAAAGGACAGTTTTCCGTGTACCACTTTGAAAATTACTTTTTAAAACTGTCTTTCACACTGCAAAATTCAGAGTGGTAAATAAACTCAGGAACGAGTTTATTAAACTCAGGAACGAGTTTATTAAACTCTCCGAAAGTGTTGAAATGTGGGAAGCCATATTTTGAGATGAAAATAAAGTAATTGTATGAGTTTTTTATTTTATTTTTTTTGCAATAAAGTCCACCAAAAGTAAATTCTTCCAAGTGTTTTTGGTTATATAGTGTTAAATATGTCTTCTTACTCTTCAAAGTAAACTATTAATTATCAACATAAAACAAGTGTCAGAAAGTTACGGACCTAATATAGGGTGGCCCAAAAGTCAGGACACATAAGGGAAATAATCTGTTTCACGGATTATGTTGGTTTATTCATAATAAATGTCCAAACTGAGACCCATTAATCTCGATACATTTCTCAATTCTTCTTCTTAATGACATCATCACACGTCTGAACATAAGAGGGGGAACCTTGGAACAGTCAGCCGTTATTCGAGTCTTCAGTTCCTCCAAGGACCGACGACGATCACTGTAAACGACAGTGTGAGGATGTCACTCAGAAGTGTATCGAGGTTAATGGGCCTCAGTTTGAACATTTATCATGAATAAACCAACATAATGCGTGAAACAGATTATTTTCTCCTATGTGTCTTGACTTTTGGGTCACCCTGTACAAGCCCGTTAAAAGTCATTCTGCTGATTTTATTGAGATGAGCCCCTCCTTCCTGCATACAAAAAAAAAAAAATAATATTAATTATTATTACATACGGAAAAAACAAGATGTAAAATGACACTTTCGTATATTATTTTTGTTAATGAATTTTACTTTGTATTTTCGATACAAATACAATTGAAATTGTCATAATCATGGACATGATTTAATAATAAAACCTCGACCATAAAATGCGCATGCGCAGAACTACATATCATTGCAAGTGTTTAAATAATTTAAATTTAGAGTGGGATACGATTAAAAAAATTTAAATATAATTTTATTTTTGACAACTGCATGTTTAGAGGTGCACTATGAACTACCCGGTATTTTATTTATGCAGGAAGGAAGCAAAGGGCGAGCACCCCCAGAAATACTCCAGCCGTGACAGAAGGAGAAGAAAGCCGAAATCAAGATCCAAGGTTTTCGAAATACCTGGACACTCTGCATTTCAAAGATTAGAAGTCATAAATAGGGGGGAAAGATGGATTGAGAAAGGTTGTGCCAGAGTTGATCAAGTGAGTAGATGAAAGATTGAGAACACCGAGTAACCCTCGCGTTAGAGAGTTGGACAGAAAAGGGATGAGAATGTGTAGAAAGTCTGATACTGTGTGCTCTCCTTAAAGGAGAGCACACAGCGATAGTAAAAAGAGAGTAAGGCAACATTGCGGTAAAGAGAGAGGCATTGAAGACAGTCAGTAAGAGGCGGGGAACTGATGAGACGAAACGCCTTTGATTCCACCCGGTCAAGTAAAACTGTGTGATTTGAGCCACCCCACACATGAGAGGCGACAGGGGCGGACAAGACCCATCTACAGAGACAGCAATTGAGTGGGGCTGAAGTAACTACGGAGCCGGTACAGTACACCTAACCTCTTAGAAGCTGTTTTAGAAAGAGAGTATATGCGATCTTCCCAGGAAAGATCACGAGAAAAGCAAAACCAAGAATGTTAAGAGAAGAGGAAGGATTGAGTCGTGCATTGTTGAAGGTGAAGGGATAGTCGCGTAGAAGATTATAACGAGTAGACAGATGAAAGAACCGAATTTTTGAGGCAGTGAAAGCCACAAAGTTTCCTGCCCCAATCACAGATAGTATACAGAGAGATGAGAGGTAATACTACTACTACTAATACTAATAATACTAGTAGCTCAGCGATGAACAATATTATATCATATTCATGAATCGCTGCTCTTCGTGAACGTCTTTCATTCTGCTCGTAACTTTGTATAAATATTACGAAACTTTAATCCCAATCTACTGCACAGTTATTATAATTTTAATTAAAATCCTGAAGTAGATTTACTTTAAAAAAGTAAATAAATTAAATCTCTAAAAAGAGAAAGAAGATCACACTCCGCAATAATGAGCAAAATGAATGAGAAGATAAGTGAATAAAAGTTTGTTATTTATCTAAAAATAGTATAGATATTTTTATAATTAAAAATTTCCCGTAATGAACTCAAGGATTGATGACGTTCATTAATTAACTCATTAAATTAATTAATAGGATTAGAAATAATTTGATATATAATTAATTTGCCTACCTGCTTTTCTTATTCAGAAACATGTTTGTAATATTTTATATAGTCGTGTGTATATATATATATATATATATATATATATATATATATATATATAATATATATATATATATATATATATATATATATGGTAACCTCATTTTTCATTTGTTCGTTCTTCCTCCTCATCTTGTGCGGAACGTTCTTCTACACAAGCGTCGTTCTTTACATTAATTATACTGTGTGTTGTTTGCAGTTAAAATGTATATATATATATATATATATATATTATATATAATTATATACACACTCAATTCCGGCAATATCGCGAATTTGAGTATCGCGGACATCGTAAATGCGGCTAAAGTCCACCAGCATCGCGACAAAAACGTAAAAAATTACCCGAGTCTGGCGGAGTAAGATCGCGAAAATGAAAAAAATAAACAAAAAAAATGGAATTTTTCTAAAAAAGCGTCATATATATTTAGCAGATATACAGGGTCCGCAGTCCGGTCTGATAGGAAAATTTATTTAAATTAAATTTACAAAAGTCATACATTAAAATTGAAACAAATGTTCAAATTGATGTCTTGTTTTGGGACCTTTTTTGTTGCAGGTAGAATAACACGCAGTGGCTAATATGTAAGTAAGTTACACTCGTGCGCAAAAGGCCTTTTGCTCAGGAGTGTAACTCATTTCCATATTTCAGTGTAGATTGTTTTTCACAATTTTTTTATTCAACCGATACATTTGTTCGTTTGATTACGTAACAGTTAATGATTTTAGCAATTGTTGTTTTGGGTATTTGTAAGTCACTGGATGTATCTGGAAATGTTTCTCGTGTAAAATTATGCAACACAAATAATTGCTTTATAAACTCTAGAACTATCCCTCCGAGTCATAATGTAAACTGAAAGAACTACTGAATATCAAAAAACGCACCAAAAAACAACAACTTGTCGTCATAGCTCCTCAAGGGAATATATAACAAGCGATCTATTGCAAAAGAGAAATAAATGCAGCAAGTAATTCCCCCAATGAAAGCCAAATTCAGGAACACTCACCAATAAATACAATTTTGTAGTGTCCCATTTATTGTTTTTGGCTGCTACTCTATTTTCTCCTCTATTATAAAAATTAAATTTGAAATGTTCAAATAACTGTAAATTATGACAGTTTTTGTAGCTATTAAGTTAAACGCTTGACCACGAAACCCTTCAATTTGCAATACACAAACATGCATAACTGTATTGTATTTATATTTGAGGCCTGGATGATCTCTACACAACGAAATTCGGAAACATTTTTCATCACACACACACACACACACACACACACACACACACACATATATATATATATATATATATATATATATATATATATATAATATATATATTGTCATCTTATCCGACCTTAGGAACTTTGGTTGAAATAATAATACGAGTAAAAAATATTGCGTGGTAATAAAAAGATGCGACCATAACTATCTCCAGTTGACCATAATTATTATTTATTTATTTTATTTATTTACAAATAAATACAGTTTTCACAGCTGAGTATAATTCCATTATTAAATACAGATGTATACAGTTGTAAACTGCCATTAGTAAGCGTGCGTGAGGCTTTACAGGCCGAAATCTACTACTGTAATTCGATATAATTATAATTAAATAAGAGATATGATTAGATTTTCATAGATTTTTACAATAGACTTAAAAAAACGAAAGGGGACTTTCAGACTAAGACATATACTTTTATTAGGAGCTAAATACAACGAATGCATGAACAGCTGTATAGAGACGAACCATTTATTTTTCAATATGACCTGGCTCCAGCCTATACAGTTAATGCAACATTGCGTGGTTTGATGCTCATGAAATTGAAGTACTACCATGGTCAGCTAATTCTCCCGATCTTAATCCGATAGAAAATCTTTGGAATATTGCTAAGCTGAAGGTCCAAACTCGTAAATCAGTAAAACTTAGTGAATTGAAGAGGTGTTTGATGACAATCTGGCAATCGATAACTACAGAAGAATGCACAAGCTTGTCACCTCGATGCCACGTCGATTGGAGGCCGTAATCAGGGTGGGTGGACCAACTAAATACTAAGAGACAGACTTAAAAAGTCTTTGATAAAGGTTTAATATATTGGCAGTACTCAATAAGCATAATGAATTTATTCTCTTTTTTGTAACATCTGACAAAATAGTCTAATATTTTGGTATGTCACAATGCATTAACTTTTCACTATTTAATAAGGATTTTGATATATTTTAATTTTTTTCCTCCAAAACTGGCACGCATGTTATCATAATGACGTCACAGATAATAGATATTCCTCATAAGGATGTATAACTTAAGGTATTATTACCAAGGTCATGAGCGTATTTGAGATAGTATTGTATTTTTTTGGTCCGGAGTTGTACACACACACACACACACACACACACACATATATATATATATGGAATGAGAGAAGAGATACAGTATATGTATATATATTATGTATGTGTATGTAGGTAGACAGATGGACAGATAACGAATTAGCACGGATTTTCTGAAGGTAAGAATCTACTGTAATTGTCAATAACACGAGGTGAGACGTTTTACTTGTTTATGCCTTTAATCACCAGATACTTCTGAGCAATGTACAATTATTAGTTATTAGAATTTAACTAGTTATATGGTTTAGAACGAAAAATCAAAGTCAAATAACTCTGAGAATAGGTATCCCACATTTACTCAAATGTTTACTCAGTACCAAACTTTGAAATTCTCTGGTTAATTAAATAGTTAATTCACACAATTAATATCTTCCCAACTCTATCCAGCAATAATTACAGGCCTATTCCTGTTACCTGCAACTTCTCACAACTATTTAAGAAACTTTTGTTACGCCGATTAAATGATTATTTATAGACATGTAATCAGTTCGGTTTTTAAAGGTCCCATTCAATTGATTTTGTGTATCTATGTATTGAAGGAAGTTATACACGATATAATATTCAACTATCGTATTTGACGGCTTACAAACGCTGCGCCGTGAAAGACGCACCTTAATTTTGGAAAGGTAAATTCAAGAAAAAAGTTTTGATGCACTTTATTGTTAATACAATGGATATGTAAAATTCAATAAAAAGAAAACCCAAAAGCCATAAAGAAAGATAATATGATTATTACTCTTATTATTTGTTATTAATCAACTTCAGATTCATTACTGACATTATCATCATTATCCCCATCATCGGCTTCTAAGACGCAGGGCGATTTTTTAAGGTATTTATAAGGAAAAAAGTGCGTCTTATAAGCCGACAAATACGATATTTACGGTTGTTTCTTGGATATAAGCCATATATCGTTCGAATGTTTTGGTTCCTCTTGGGGAGTTAGGCAAGGCTCTTTGCTCTCTTCTGCTGTTTAATGTGTATATTGATGGCTTAATTACTTCACTTATGAGGCAAAAGTTGGATATTGTGTATATAACATGGATATAATAATGTAGTCTAAGCCGATGTTACAATATTAATACACCCTTCTGTTAAAGGTCTCGATCGTCTACAAAAATGTGCAAATTATATTCGCGGAACCATGATATTAATTTTTATGTTTCAAACACTATGGTTATGCATTTCCTTCCAAAAACCTCTAATCAGTTAGGGAGATGAACGAATAGATCAAGTACAAGATTTTAAGTATTTGGGTCACATTATCACCAGCTCCTTAAGCTTCTGTGCTAAAGCGAACATGATTATAAGGAACTTTAGATTTTGTACAAGCAAAGCTTGAAGTCACATTCTTTCGTACCGTCTGCACTGATATATATAGACAAACACTTTGGGCTAATTATAAAAAATATTCTGGCAGAACCTTAATTTACTTAAGAATAGATCTGTGTAGACTATTACATAAATTACCTCCAAAATGCTCAACTTCTTCGCAAATGTCTGCTAACTAACGATGTTTCGAGCCTCCCGGAGGTACAAGACATGGTCAATATAGTCTGTAACATTATTTTTTCTTTACCTTACTTGCATTTTTATTTTTATGTATTTTATTTTGTATATTTTTATTATTACTATTGTGGTACTTTACGTATATCGTAAAGTTGTAATGGCAGATCAATAGTCTATAAGACAATAGGGTACTTTTCCGTTATCTGCCCCCCCTGCAAAATTAATGACTGCCGGTTAGGTCAACTGTACGCCCTTGACGATTGGTGTGATACTTTCGTTAAAACTAACGAAAATATCACGACTTAACCTAACCAATCGTCAAGGGCGTACAGTTGACCTAACCGGGCAGTCATTAATTTTGCAGGGGGAGCAGATAACGGAAAAGTACCCTATTTGTCTTATAGACTATTGATCTGCCATTACAACTTTACGTATATATATATATATATATATATATATAGTTTCATGCAAAGATTTCATAAAAGAGAATTTACGACGCCATTTAACCCCAGCTAAAACTGTTTACTAATAAATAATACCAGTATTTCTCACCTTTGATGAAAAACAGGCAGACCAATCAACTATCCGGTCTGCTTCTTACTTTCGTGGTCAGTATGTTAACAACTTGGTCAGAAGAAAATAATCGCCTTGAAAATCCCTGTCGCTAGTAATTATAAGTAAGTTCTTCAGTTATTAGCGTTAATTTCATTGATTATAATGTGAAACCCAAACTAAAACAGTATAATTACAATGAAATCGTCTTCTCGGCCTGTAATCAGAGCCGAATAAAATGTCAGTTAATAATGGAATGATATACGAAAAATGGAACAAATACATTTGGTATACGGTCCATTTTCTCGCCATTCCATAACTTGAAGGAAATAATTGTTTGAAAATGAATATATATATATATATATATATATATATATAATTATATATATATATTAAGTTTATTTAGATTAGGTTTGAAAATTTATTATGTTATTGATTCGCTGTTCATCAACGTTGTTCTAAATTTATTTATGACCCAAAGTTTCCTTCGTAATTGTACTTACGTATCAAAGTACAGAATACAGTTGCGAAAGTCGAGATACACATTTAATTTAGTTACGAACAATGAGTTACTGTTACCGTTCCTTTTTTTTTTCAGTAACTTGACGGGTAACTAGGTTACACATTCCTTGGTGCTGGAGGGGGAAAATTATTCTCGGAAAAGAGGATTTCACTGACAGATAACGCTTTCAACAAGTTTGTAAAAAATAAATTCTTTCTCTGTCACTAGGAACGAAAGGTTTAAGCGGTTAATTGTTTTATTAGTTCCATTATAGTTCGTTTGTTAAATTAAATTCTTTTTCAGTTCAGGCGGAGTACTTTTAAGCAAACAAATGGAATGTCAATATATATACGGGTGCGGCAAAAATAACGCCCTTTTTAGTTTATTCTCTTTTATTGAAGGAAATAAATCAATTACAGCATTTTAAGGAATAATAAGGTTTTTAAGAAAAATGCAGCATTTTAAGAAATAAATAAGTACTTTCCAGTAAAAACTAAAAAATAACTGGAATTTAATAATTTTGTGGTTGGCTCAATACACCTTAAAAAAATGTACTCTACATACATAGTATTTACTAACCTAATGATCATGTTCAAAATGCTCCCCTTGGTGTTCAATACAACACTGAACCCTACCAGCAACACTTCTACAAACCTTTTGACATTTTCTACGTTAATTGTAGTAAATTTTTCACGAATTGTTTGTCTTAATTCAGGAAGTGTTTTCGGTTTGACCTTGTAAACAAGATCTTTCAGTACACCCCACAAGAAAAAGTCAGGTGTGTTAGGTCTGGCGATCGTGCTGGCCACTCAATTACTCCACGTCGTCCTATCCACCTCCCTTCGAAATTTAAATTTAACCATTCCCTAACGAGTAACCCATAGTGGGGTGGCGCACCATCCTGTTGAAAGTAAATTCCATTCTGATTTCTAACTCTCGGCCAGAATTCAGTTTGCAGCATTTGTAAATAATTATCTTGATTAACAGTACTATCAAAGAATATCGGGCCTATTATTCCCATGGAAGAGATGGCTGCCCAAACTGTCACTTCTGTAGGTTAACGTCGTCTTTTTCCAAGATAACATGTGGGTTAACATCGCTCCAGTACACACAATTATGGCGATTGATATGCCCGTTCAATTTGAATGTTGCCTCATCTGACCATCATATCTTATCAAGAAAGGTCTCATCTTCATTGACTTTATTCAGGAAATTTTCGCAAAACTCTAATCGTCTATCTGCATCTCCATCATGCAAGCTCTGTAACACGCGAGGGATGTAAGGCTTCATCTTGTTCTTCTTTAAGAGTCTACGGACACTTCTGTCACTGATACCCAACTCTGTAGAAAGACGTCTACTGGATTTTTTGAGGAGTGTGCAACAATGATTCTCTTAATTCATCGGACTTTTTAAGGTTATTGCTGAAACTGGCCTCCCTGATCTTGTGGCATCACTTACGCTTCCGGTTCTTTCAAATTTCCTAATTAGACTTGTGATATTGCGGCTCTGCACTTGTCGAATGTTAAATTCTTCTGATAACAAACGAGCGGCTTTAGCTCCATTGTTATTGTTTTGGTAATAATGTTTAACTGCTTTCACTCTTTGGTTTCTCTCGTCAATCGCAAGGCCATATTTATTCAGAATTTCTGTAAAAATAAAAGAAACAAAATGATACAATATAAAACTAAAAATTATACTGTATAAAACTATAAAGATACAATTATTAAAAGGGCGTTACTTTTGCCGCACCCGGTACCTATATATATATATCTATATATATACTGTATATTATATATATATATATAAGCAAACAACCACAGGGAGAAGGAAAAAGAAACACGAAGTCTGAGCACTTTCGTGATATTTCACATCTTCAGGGAAAAACAAGAAATTTCTTGTTTCTGTTTCTTTGTTTTTTCCCTGAAGATGTGAATATATCACGAAAGCGCTCGGACTTCGTGTTTCTTTTTCTTTTTCCCTGTGGTTGTTTGCTTATTAATAAGATCACGTGTTATTCTGTGATTTTAGTGCATATATATATAAGGCGCCTCGGTGGTGTAGTGGTTAGCATCGCTGACTACGAATCCATCTGCCCGGCCCCGGGTTCGAGACCCGACGGCAGCCGGCGCGCAGCAAAACCCAGCTGTTCATCTTTCCATACAATAAAAAAAGAAAAGAAAGTAGTTGATAGATAAATGGGTACCCTAGGTGGCCTAGTGGTTAAGACGCTGGGCTGCTGATGGGGCGTGGTTCGGATTCCACGTTAAACTGTAGGTCTAAGGTTCCAAATTACTCTCTATATATATATATATACAGGGTGATTCAAAATAATGTTAACACTTATATGGGAAAGAATTACAGATGTCATTTAATCAATACCACCAGAGATGTGCCTTAGGGCTGGGGAAGCAACGTTTGACCGCTTTCATACATGCATAGATATCCGTGGAGAGCAAATAGAGACTGAATGAAGCACTGTTTACATCACAAAAAATGTTTACAAATAAACTGGAAATAAAAAATAAAACCCATATAAGTTTAACTTTTTTGAATCACCCAATATATTATATATATATATATATTGGGTGATTCAAAAAAGTTAAAACTTATATGGGGTTTTATTTTTTATTTCCAGTTTATTTGTAAACATTTTTTGTGATGTAAACAGTGCTTCATTCAGTCTCTATTGCTCTCCACGGATATCTATGCATGTATGAAAGCGTCAAACGTTGCTTCCCCAGCCCTAAGGCACATCTCTGGTGGTATTGATTAAATGACATCTGTAATTCTTTCCCATATAAGTGTTAACATTATTTTGAATCACCCTGTATATATATATATAGAGAGTAATTTGGAACGTAGTGTATAAAATTTTTAGAAACGGTACACGTAGTCTGTATGGAACAACTTTACAGTGTACAATTAGTTTCCTTTTGACGTTTTGTAGTTTGGCACGACCTCTGGTTAGCTTCCGCCAGAATTGTTCATTCTGACGAGGGTCAAGTTTTTCACTCCACCTTAGACCTACAGTTTAACGTGGAATCCGAACCACTTCCTACCAGCAGCCCAGCGTCTTAACCACTAGGCCACCCAGGGTACCCATTTATCTACCAACCACTTTCTTTATTGTGTGGAAGGATGAACTGCTGGGTTTTGCGCGCTGGCTGCCGTCACCGGGTCTCGAACCCGGGGCCGATGAATTCGCAGTCAGCGACGCTAACCACAACACCACCGAGGTAGTATATTTCAATGGTTTTAAAATTATTGCCACTTAATATCGAAAAGTTAAACAATGACCTATTATGTTTAGTTAAACAAAATGAAATTTGTAAAGTTAATTTATAATTTAAGCTCATAATGATAATAATAATTTTATTAATAATTTTTGACAAATAATTCGGTATGTCGCTTGTCATGAGTCATCACTGATCACTCGCGCGAGTCATAAAAAGTTGCCAGCTGTTGCAATACTTGTGATTGAGATTTGCTCGCGTTCAGTGCATTTTCAGTGAAAAAATGGTAAAATGAAAAGATGTAGAAGTAATAAAAGAAATGCGGAATAAGGTATTTAATATAGCAAAGGTTCTACGACAGATTTTAAGTTTTGTTTTAAAAATAAAATAATTTTACCTCTCTCTCTCTCTCTCTCTCTCTCTCTCTCTCTCTCTCTCTATATATATATATATATATATATATATATATACCAATAATTCAGGCCTACCAATAATTCAGGCATTATCTATAAAATTGGTTGTAAACAATGTGATTCCTTTTACATAGGTCAGACGGGAAAGGATTTGCACACACGTATAAAACAGCATCAATATTCCGTTAGAACAGGACAGTTGTCCAGTGCCCTTTTTGTCCATTTGTCAGAGTTAGCCCACTGTATTGATTGGAATAATGCTTCAGTTTTATTCCATTCAAGCAACATTGTTAATAGAAATATTCTTGAGTCTGCCATTATCCAACTTTCAAATAACTTCAACATAAGCAAAGGTCTTTTTCAACTCGATCCTGTTATGTTGAATTCCTTTAAAGCTGATTTAGATAAGAAGTGTAAAACATTAAATCTTTGGTAAACTTGTCTTCTACTTTATTAACTTTTAATTTGCATTTTATTTTTTTTATATATCGAAACCTGACCATAGGCAGCAATATGTTAAAACCCGGACAGAGTTCTAGTATAAATTTGTATTTTTATAATCCATTTGATCTTGTGCTAAAAATCGATTAACTTTTAATTTGCATTTTATTTTTTTTTTTATTTTTTTTTTATTTTTTTTTTTATATATCGAAACCTGACCATAGGCAGCATTGTGTAAAACCCGGCAGAGTTCCAGTATAAATTTGTATTTTTATAATCCATTTGATCTTGTGCTAAAAATCGATATTTTTCCTTACAATCTGTACGCCTCATTGGTAATCCTTTAAGGTTTTAATTTTTAATAATTTTTTATTATTTTTACTTCTCTGTTTATTGTATATATATGTATGTATGTATGTATGTATGTATTTGTATATATAGATATGTATGTATATATATATATATATATATATATGTGTGTTTGTGTGTATGTATGTTATTTATTTTTTCTTTTTTTCTTTCTGTAACCTATATATAGGCTTAACCTTTTTATATACTTCAGTGTTCCTGAGGATGTCATTAGACGAAAGCGCTTGAGCACCATTTGGTTTCCTTTCCTTCGTGGTTTTATTCATCATAAATATTTTTCACGTGTTACCTTCGTGAAATAATTTTCATATATATATATATATATATAGAGGGTGTTTCATAACGTGTGGGACGCACTTTCAGGATGGATTCAGGACCTGAAAACAGTGAAAAAAGTTTATATAAACATATGCCCAAAATCGCTTTGTTTTCGAGTTACAGCCCGTTTTGTGTTCCACTAATTCTTTCCGCAAACTGTTTACAAACACTTCTTGCCGACA
This sequence comes from Bathynomus jamesi, assembly GCA_023014485.1. NCBI lineage: Eukaryota > Metazoa > Arthropoda > Malacostraca > Isopoda > Cirolanidae > Bathynomus > Bathynomus jamesi. The sequence continues at coordinate 289,952 of JAJOZX010003104.1, read as the reverse complement.
ATGTTTGTGAGTGTGTACGAGACTTATTTCATGTATGGCCTTGCCGATTGTAATGTTTCGTACACTCTATGACACGTTTCAATATCGTTGAGTGTGGAGCCATCAGTCAGTCAGAGGCGCATCGCGGTGTTTCACTATTCGTATACGTAACTTCTTACCGTGAATAAGTGCAGTCCAGTGAAAAAAAACCTTAAAAGTTTTTGTGCTATTCAGTGATAGTGTGCATTTGAAGTGAGAATGGAGGCTTATTCAAACAGAGAAATGGCAGACATTAATCTCGTGTATGGACTTGCTGAGTGTAATGCGGCCGCAGCAAGACATCTGTATGCGGAAAGGTTTCCGAATCGCCGTCTGCCAGATAAGAAGATCTTTCAAAGAATAGACGAGCGTCTTGGAGATACAGGATCATTCAACAAGCGAGTTTCAGATGGTGGTAGACGAATCAACGCCAGAACTGTTGAGTTGGAGGAGCGGGTCCTGAATCGCGTGGAGGAACATCCTGGTGTCAGCACCCGAAGGATAGCAGCAGCAGAGGGTGTAAGATACACAACTGTGTGGAGAATTTTACGGGAACAACAGCTTTACCCATATCACATTCAGAGAGTACAAGGTCTTACTGAAACTGATTTCCCACCACGAGAGGCGTTTTGTACTTGGTTCCTTCAGCAGTGTGCTCACGATCCTCTCTTTCTATCATCCGTGTTGTTTTCTGATGAGGCTGCCTTCACAAGAAATGGCGTGATCAATTTTTACAACACTCATCACTGGGCCGAAGAGAATCCGCATGCCATCATCCAGTCAAGGCACCAACAACAATTCAGTATCAATGTATGGGCATGACTTATTGCCGACAACTTAATCGGTCCTTTTGTTTTGCCTGGAAGATTAACAGGAAAATCCTATTCCAATTTTTTAAGGAACGATTTAAGCGATTTACTACATGAAGTTTCTCTTGGTGTCCAACGTCGTATGTGGTTTATCTATGACGGCGCTCCACCTCATTTTAGTCGAGTAGCCAGAGACTATTTGGCTGACCATTTCCCTGATAAATGGATAGCCGTGGAAGACCCATTGCGTGGCCTGCTCGCTACCCGGACCTGAATCCACTTGATTTTTACCTGTGGGGTCATCTGAAATCCATCGTTTACGTGACCCCATTGAAATGCTTCGCCAGCGTGTAGAACAAGGATGCCAGAAAATCCGAGTAATACCTGGAATGTTTGAACGCGTCAGGCAGTCTATGACGAGGCGTGTTCAGGCGTGTATTCAAGCGCAAGGCGGTCATTTTGAGCACTTCCTTTAAAGATAAGGCGGATACTTGCTGGAACACACAACGGGCTGTAACTCGGAAAGAAAGCGATTTCGGGGATACGTTTATATACACTTTTTTCATTGTTTTCAGGTCCTGAATCCATCCTGAAAGTGCGTCCCACATGTTATGAAACACCTTATATATATATATATATATATATATTATATACAGGGTGAGTCAAAAGTCTCCATACATAGGCAAAATGGTCACTTTATTATGCAATCACTTGTAAGTCACAAAATATGCTCTATGTGGGCACCATTACTCTGAATGCACATACGGATGCGTTCCTCCCAGTTATGGCAAACGCGCGTTAACACGTCTGGTGTTATGCGTGCACACGCATCACGAATGCGTTCCTTTAGGTGGTCCGTGTTTTGTATTTTCACCTGGTACACCATGACCTTCAAGTGCCCCCACAAGTAAAAATCAAGGGGGGTGAGGTCTGGGGACTTCAGAGGCCACTCCACGGGACCACGGCGGCCAATCCAGTGACCCGGAAACTGCTGATCCAGCCACTGGCGCACGCAGATACCGTAATGGGGTGGCGCCCCGTCTTGCTGAAAGTACTCTAGAAATCCCCCGTCCTCGTTCAGCAGGGACGGCATGACTGTGTCTTGCAGCATGTTTAGATACATTTCGGCATTCAGATTGGTGTCAATGAAAAAAGGGCCAACAATTGTGTTGCCCCATATCCTGCACCACACCATGACTTTTCCAGCGCCTTGCGTCTTTGAGGGACTCATCCAGTGCGGGTTGTCATCACTCCAATAACGTACGTTTTGACGATTAACCTCTCCATGAACATAAAAGTTGGCTTCATCTGAAAACAGGATGCCAGCCGAGAACTCCGTGTCTTCGTCCACTTTTGTTCTTGCCCACTCACAGAATTCCAGCCGCCTGTCCCGGTCGTCTTCGCTAAGATACTGCAACATTTGCATTTTGTATGGATGTCATCTGTGCTCTTTCATAATGCGACGATACTCCTTTGGCTGACACTGCATTCTGCAGACATCCGTCGAGTGCTTTTTTGGGGACTCTTTGCGAACGCTGCCAGCACCATGGTCGCTGTGCCTTCATCGGTGGTTGTTCGTGGACGGTCACTTCTCGGTTGGTCTGCAACACTTCCAGTCTTCTTGAACTTCTCAATGAGTTTGGCAACGGTGTCGTGTGTGATGTGCGTGCCGGGGGCGTGTCTCCTGTTAAAATCCTCGGCAACCTTGCGACAGCTTCCTGATCCTGCCAGAAGAATGATCTCTATACGCTCTTCTTGGGACAAAGGATCTCAGCACATCACCTGCAAAAAAATAAAAAATAAATAATCATTTATTTATCATGACCATTTTGCCTATGTATGGAGACTTTTGACTCACCCTATATATATATATATATACACACACAAGGTGAAAATAAAGCGCTAAGATATCAAAATAAATCATAAACAGGATATCAAAACCAGATGACACATGAATAGCTAAAAACTGGATGCTTCACTCTCTATGCAATGTCCACTATATATCGGAAAAACATCAGATAGACACCACATATATATTCTGTGTCCCTTTGTAGATACCGATAAGGTACCATAACTGGTTACTTTATGGATATTGAAACTAAATGTTATACAGACATCCCAAAAGCAGACATCGGCCGATTCACGGTATATCCAAAGGAGTACATAAGGTATCCAACGTTATATCTCATGGACACACGAAATAGCTCGACTTCTTATCTATGTGATATATATATATATATAAATATATTATATATATGATGAATAAAACCACGAAGGAAAGGAAATACAAAAAGGTGCTCAAGCGCTTTCGTCTAATGACATCCTCAGGAACACTGAAGTACATAAAAGGTTACGGCCTATAATTATATAGGTTACAGGAAAAAAAATAAAAAAATGAATAACATACATACACACAAACATATACATATATATATATATATATATATATATACATATCTACACACATACATATATATATATATATATCTTCAGTTTTATTTCATTCTAGCAACATTGTCAATAGAAATATTCTTGAGTCTGCCATTATCCAACTTTCAAATAACTACAACATAAGCAAAGGTCTTTTTCAACTCGATCCTGTTGTTTTGAATTCCTTCAAAACAAATTTAGATAAAAGGGTAAGACGCTAAATCTTTGGTAAACTTGTACGCTACTTTATTAACTTTTAATCTTCATTTTATTTTTATATATATCGAAACTTGACTCTAAAAGGCAAAGTGTTAAAACCCGGGTAGATTTCCAGTATAAATTTGTATTTTTAATTAATTTGATCTTGTGCTAAAAATCGATATTTTTCTTACAAATCTGTATGCCTCTTTGTTAATCCTCTAATCTTTAATTTTTAATTTTTATTTTTACTTTTCCGTTTATTGCATATATATATATATATATGCAATAAACGGAAAAGTAAAAATAAAAATTAAAAATTAAAGATTAGAGGATTAACAAAGAGGCATACAGATTTGTAAGGAAAAAATATCGATTTTTAGCACAAGATCAATGAATTAAAAATACAAATTTATACTGGAAATCTACCCGGGTTTTAACACTTTGCCTTTTAGAGTCAAGTTTCGATATATATAAAAATAAAATGAAGATTAAAAGTTAATAAAGTAGCGTACAAGTTTACCAAAGATTTAGCGTCCTACCCTTTTTATCTAAATTTGTTTTGAAGGAATTCAAAAAACAGGATCGAGTTGAAAAAGACCTTTGCTTATGTTGAAGTTATTTGAAAGTTGGATAATGGCAGACTCAAGAATATTTCTATTGACAATGTTGCTAGAATGAAATAAAACTGAAGCATTATTCAATCAATACAGTGGGATAACTCTGACAAATGGACAAAAAGAGCACTGGACAACTGTCCTGTTCTAACGGAATATTGATGCTGTTTTATACGTGTGTGCTAATCCTTTCCCGTCTGATCTATGTAAAAGGAATCACATTGTTTACACCCAATTTTATAGATAATGCGTGAATTATTGGTAGGGCTATTTTTTACTATGATATTTTTCACAATATGTTATATGAAAATACTACATTAATATCCAAAAGTTTAAGTACATTAGCAATGCCTAAAAAGCCCGGGAAAAATGGAAGTACTAAAATATTTTTGACAAAGTACGAGTGTTATTATTGACACGATAGAAAGTTCGTTTTGCCTTGTTGAGACAAGATTCCATAAACGCAGAGGGTAACACAGATCACTTCCAATACCGTTGATTTTTCCAATTCGGCATCGATGTATTCCGGACGGCGATCCTAAGGGCGCGGAGAAACATTGATGAAAAAATGGCCTTCTTAGTGGGGGTGTCATGTCCCGAGTAAAAGTGTACGTAGGACAAATTGTTTGTTGTTTTCCGATAGATACTAAACTTAAAACCTGGGCTTTCCCTATGTACCCGCACATCCAAAAATGGGATTGAATTGTCTTGTTCCACTTCTAAAGTAAACTTAATGGAGGGGACTTGATCATTAACTGAAGGAGGAAGTTATCCAGGTCACGATTCATGGGCCAGATTACACAAAATATCGTCGACGTACCGCAACCAAGGGATGCCAACCCCCAGGATTCTCGGAATGTAAGTAATTTCGAAAAACTCCATATAAATATTGGAGAGGAGGGGCGATAAGGGGTTGCCCATGGCCATCCCAAACACTTGTTGATAATACTCGTTATTGAAAATGAATTTACAGTCTTTGATGCAAAGCTTAATAAGTTCCAAAATAATGTGTGAAGGTAGTGGCAGGTCATACTATGTAATTCTTGGGAGAGAAAGTCAAGCATATCATCAATCGGCACTTTTGTAAACAATGAACAAAACGTCAAAACTGATCAATCTATCATTAGTTTTCAGTACGTGCTATTCAATTTTTCAGTAAGATCCATGGAATTTTTTACATGTGAATCAGAGATAGTTCCGAGAATGGGGGACAAGACTTTGACAAGCCATTTGGAGAGTTTATAAGTAATAGAGCCCACCGAGCCAATAATAGGGCGCATAGGGTTGCCAGGTTTGTGGGTTTTAATAAGACCGTAAAGGTAGGGCAGAGAAGGTGAAGTGGACATGAAAAGCGGAATTAAGTCCTTATGATCTTTGAGAATGCGTTTCAAGCCACTATTAAATGATTTGATGACGTCATCCTGCGGGTTCTTCCTAAGTTTGCTGTATGTGGCGGGGTCCTGGAGAAGCTCGTTCATCTTTCCGATGTAGTCCACTTTGTCCATAATAACTATGGTGTTAGCCTTGTCTGCTTTAGTAATATGGAGCTCCCCATCTTTTTTAATTGTGAGAGGCCATCGCGAAAACGTATTGATTGGAATAATGCTTCAGTTTTATTTCATTCTAGCAACATCGTCAATAGAAATATTCTTGAGTCTGCCATTATCCAACTTTCAAAATAACTTCAACATAAGCAAAGGTCTTTTTCAACTCGATCCTGTTGTTTTGAATTCCTTCAAAACAAATTTAGATAAAAAGGGTAGGACGCTAAATCTTTGGTAAACTTGTACGCTACTTTATTAACTTTTAATCTTCATTTTATTTTTATATATATCGAAACTGACTTTAAAAGGCAAAGTGTTAAAACCCGGGTAGATTTCCAGTATAAATTTGTATTTTTAATTCATTTGATCTTGTGCTAAAAATCGATATTTTTTTCTTACAAATCTGTATGCCTCTTTGTTAATCCTCTAATCTTTAATTTTATTTTTACTTCTCCGTTTATTGCATATATATATATATATATATATATATATATATATATATATATATATATATATATATATATATATATATATATATATATATATATATATGTATGTGGTAGATATGTATATATATATATGTATATGTTTGTGTGTATGTATGTTATTCATTTATTTATTTTTTCTTTCTGTAACCTATATATAGGCCGTAACCTTTTATGTACTTCAGTGTTCCTGAGGATGTCATTAGACGAAAGCGCTTGAGCACCTTTTTGTGTTTCCTTTCCTTCGTGGTTTTATTCATCATAAATATTTTTCACGTGTTACTTCCGTGAAATAATTTTTATATATATATATATATATATATATATATATATATATATCACGGAGATAAGAAGTTGGGATATCTCTTGTATCTATGAGATATAACGTAGGATACTTTACGTACTCCTTTGGATATACCATGAATCGGCCGACGTCCGATTTTGGGATGTCTGTATAACATCTACTTTCAATATCCATAAAGTAACCAGTTATGGTACCTTATCGATATCTACAAAGGGGACACAGAATATATATGTGGTGTCTTTCTGATGTTTTTCCGATATATAATGGATATTGCATAGAGAATGAAACATCCAGTTTTTAGCTATTCATGTGTCATTTGGTTTTGATATCCTGTTTATGATTTATTTTGATATCTTAACGCTTTATTTTCACTTTGTAGCCCTTAATTTTTAACAGTGTCATATTATTTGTCTTTTAGTTTTAAATAAATATTATTAAGAAATGTTATAATTAATTATTTATTATAATTTTACAATGTTAGGATTCTTCTTTTATATAAAAGAAGTGTAATTATATTTTAATTTACAATATTTAGAGGGTAACTATTTTAATTTTTCTTTATAAATTTTATATTACTACTCCGTAGATATCTGAATATGGATGTTTTATTGTTATATTTTATGCTGTCTTTGCAACAGGTACTGGATATTGCCTGTAAAAGCTAATGTCTACTTTTTATCTATCCATATTTTATCTAGTTTCGGTATCCTTTGAAAATCCAATACAGTTTGATAAACAGTAATTTTACTGACGATTATTAACTTCTAGTTCTTCTTATTAGTTATTGACATTCCATTAATAATAATCACCCTTTATTATTGGAAATCCTTGCTTGGGGTACAAAAAATCTTTGATTCATAATCCCTTAATCTTTTTCTTCATAAATATTAATTAAAATTTTTGTACCCTAATATGAAATGTGCATATATTAGCATTAAGAAGGCAAAGCGATATCAACCGATCATCAGTGAAGATAGCGTATAAATATAGCTTTTATGTATTCTTTATAGTTTTCAGCTATATTACTGTACTGGATATTGAGAGTACACCAAAATCGGATTTACAGTTAAAATCAGACCCTGAACTTCTGAGACAAATAAATAACAGTAATAAATAAGTTTGATAAATAGTATAATCAAAAGAGGGCCAGATGAAATGAGGCAAATAATAAAGAAAATACGTTAAATTTACAAAATTAACTCTCCTATTGCCAGGAAAGGGAGTGATGAATATTTTCAGAGAACAGAAGACATAATTTGGTGCTACTATAGTATGTGGTCTACCTACGATTGGTTAGGTTTAGTCACGATATTTTCGTTAAAACTAACGAAAATATCATGACTAAACCTAACCAATCGTCAAGGGCGATGGACATTGGAATGTAAACAAGCAATTAGTAAACAAGGTAAGAAGCTATAATTAAAAGGTAGACCGCCGAATCGAGATAGGAATCACGCTATAGTAGCACCCATAAGTTTTTAACTAATAAAATTTTCAAACATTTCCTTATTTTTCTAGAAATTATTACACAAATTTCGTTGGTTGAGCACCGTAATCATATTTAGGTAGAGAAATTACGAAGCCTTAATTAGTGAATCTACTGATATTCCACCTCTGTTCACTTTTCTTGCGCTTAATTTTCAGTTATACAGACCTGAATGAAGATATTTACTTCGATGTAAAACTAAACAGATCATCTCTCTAATTCGATGCTGTTCCTAACAATTCCATTTAAAATTCTCTCTTTCATATACGCTCTCAAACTGATCAAAATTTGCCACCTTATACTGTTCATTCTCCCTGTGCCATCAGTTACTGCGTTTCCACAATGCTTCACCGAAATGACGCCAATGAATAAATTGAATTTTAGATAATAAATGCAATATTACTAATTATAATTGCATGCAAGTAAAATTAAATTTATATATTATGAGCCTTAATAACTCAGTAATGTAATTAACTATATTAGTTTAAATTTATTACCTGTTCTGTAATGTATAATAACGAATGAAATTTCCCCTTGTGTACCCAAGTGTATACATAATGTATGATATATACACATGTGCTGTACCGCTCAATTTCACTTAACATATTTCATTATTTATTCACAAAATTTATGAGCAGGACAATGAAGTGGAAATAATTATGAACAGGCGTGGAAAGGATCTAAAAATATCGGATTTTCCGAATTATAAATAGAATCATTTCGGACCTATATCAGGGACAGTGTTCTTAAGCGGATCTTCTTGGTCTAGATCAAGATCAAGATCCGCGTTCTATAACTATTTCATACTTACCCAATAAAATGTTATAACCTGAGGATCGTTCGCCTATTTTTAAAGTGTTTTAATTTACATAGGCCTCATCATAGGATTTTGCACAACGCCTCACCATTATAGTTTTCGTTGGAGCTTTCTATATTTGAAATTTCACATTGCTCTTTCCATTATTTATGCGTTCCTAGTCCACCTAACTGTATTATACTGTTCGCTACTGAGTAATTTAGGTCTAGACTGAATTTTTCCTCATTCAGGCTTTCACCGATAAACTGAATATAAAACTATGGAAACAGTATTTTGGTAGATGGTTAGTGAAGCAAATATTATTTGCATTCCAATGCGCAAAAGACTAACTGGTAACACAACTGAACTGTGTTCATTTAAATATAATTTACATTGTAATAATAATAATAATAATAATAATAATGTTAATGTTTGCGGTTAACTTCTTTCCGCATTTCTAAGGTCATATGATGGAGGGAAACTACAGCTTTACGTGGGATTCGAATTACTAACTAGTCGCTACTACCCAGAAAAGCACCTTAATTGAACCGAAACTCGAATCCGGGACCTTCAGAATAACAGGTCAAGGCTTTTACCACTATATGCGGGGTTAATGGGTTAATTTTTGTTAACTAGGAACATTATTTATTTAGTTTATGTACAATGTAGATTAAATGCTTGTTACCATCTTTACTTGCATGCTCATTGCAGGACCGTAAAGGTTTTAACGTTTGAAAAAACAACCGAGACTAGCCAGTATCAACCAATCACGACTCTTTTCATAAATCGTAATGCTCTATGTTTGCATATAAAACCCAAGTTCTATCATACTTTCAATTTACTAAAACCTATCTCTTAGATAACAATAATCTAATACACACACACACACTCATGTGTGTGTGTGTGTGTGTGTGTGTAAATAATGAAGCTATAGTTAATAGTCTAACCAGAGGAACCTTTGAGGCATAATAATTTCTTACCTGTCTAATTATATTTTGATATTTGAACTTATATTTCATTTCATTTTTGCAAAGAATTCATTAAAGTCATTTTTATTCCATAACACGTTCCCATTAAACTGAAGCCTTTATATCTTCTTAGGATAAGATAGGAATTAAGCCTTTAGTAATTAATCAATGTTTTGTTTTTCAAAGCTACACTTTTAAGTTCCACAAAGTATTATATTGTGAAAATATGATAATAATGAACATCACTCATTGTGGCGGACGCTTATAGATACAGCGCCTCTCCCAAACGCCAACCTACAGTATATTGAAACACTTCAAATACTAGAGAATCGTCAAGACGAATAAACCGATTGAATTTGAATATAGTTTTACATTACAATTAATGTAAACGCTTCCTGACTATATAAAAATTAGAAGAGCATATTAATATCCTGATATACTTCACTCTTGAGCACCCTATCTATCCTCCTTTCCTATCGAGAAACAGATAAGCAAATATAAATGCATATATGCAAAGAGAAACATTGTCTTCAATCTCTCTCTCTTCGCCGCAATGTTGCCTCACTATCTCTTTACTATCGCTATCATAACGGACATTGCTCTTCTGAACTCTCTAACTGCACGCCTCCTCCTTTAAGGAGAGCACCCAGTACCAGACTTTCTACACTTTCTCATTCCTTTTCTGTCCAACTATCTAATGCAAGGATTAATCGGTATTTTCAGTCTTTCATCAACTCAACCGGTCAACTCTGGAACAATCTTCTTCAATCCATCTTTCCTCCTGTCTATGACCTCCCATCTTTCAAATGCAGATTGTCTAGGCATCTCGAAAACACCGGACCTTGATTTTGGCTCTCTTCTTCTTTTATGGGCGGGGCGCTTTTGCGGGCATTTGCCCTTGGCCCCTCCTTCCTGTATAAAGAAAATATACACACAAACACACAGAAGTCCCAAAATCTGACATACAAAAGTTTAAACTGCAAAAAATTCATTATTTTCCATTTTTAAAATAGGCTACATGGTAACTACCAGCTACATAATATTTCAGAAAAGCAAAATCTCGCTAGAACGATAGATAATGGTAGATGAAATATTTAATATACTTAGTAAAACCTGACGGAAACAACAACGACAACAATAACAACGGAAAATCAGTAACAGCTTGTTCGCCTCGACCTTCGTCGGACAAATTATATTTTATGAAGAATAAAACGTATTTAAGAAAAATGAAGCATTTATTATTTAACAATGCAGCTGGACTGCTCCAGATCGGCTTCAAAAAAAGATGATCCGGACCTGTCCGGATGGGTCCATACCACTATTTTTCTTTTAATCTTTGCAAATATATACTGTGGGTTTTAACTAAATTACTCGCCTGTTTTAATTAATATGTAATCAGAATAAGGTTCAAATAACACGTTTCTGGCACAAACTGTGACTTAACTGTGTGAAATAAAACTATTTGGATTCTGGACCAGTGCAAGGACCTCAGGTTGCATTACTGTTATTATTCAAAGAGATAATTCTTATCGCATCTACAGTATAGTCTATAGAGGGCATGGAAGATACAAGATAATGGTTATAGAATGAAAATATTTTTAATAAACATTAATTCTTTGCCTAACTAAAAACAAACAATTTTAAAGGTCAAAAGATTCTCTCTCTCTCTCTCTCTCTCTCTCTCTCTATATATATTATATATATATATATATATATATACACCTTTCAACGTTAAAAATGTTCCGTGCGATGATTCCTCATTTCACGAAGGTCAAGCTTGTCGCCCCTCCTCTCGAGTTGGCCTGGTGAAATAGTGAGTTGGTTTCTTGTACTCTCTACCTCACATAGCCAGGTACGCCCGGCTCATCAGGGATTGTTCTGAGCCAGGTGTCTAATCTTCTTTTGAAGATGTTCACCGCAACACCACTCGTGTTCCTTAGGTCTTTGGGCAGCTGATTAAACAATTTTGGTCCTCTCACAACAAAACTATTTTCTTTCAGGATTAAGGATGTTCCGTCTCGCCTTTAATTTGGGAACACGACACAGTCTTCCTTTTCTACTCTCCACTGTTGTTTGGGAAGTTACAGGGTTCAGAGTAAGATTAGGGACTAGTTTCTCCATTATTTCCAAGTGTAAATAATAGTGTATCTCTCTCTTCTCCTTTCCAGTGAATATAGGTTTAATTCGCGTAACCTTTCCCAGTAATTTAGTTCTTTGCACCCATTGATCTTGGCTGTGAAGCTTCTCTGAATCCCTTCTAGCTGTCTAATGTCTTCTTTTTATATGGGCATGTTAGGACCGAGCAATATTCCAATATATATATATATATATATATATATATATATATATATAATATATATATATATTATATATAAAACCTAGTACATATTAAGTTAATGTTATCTAAGCATGAGTTTTAATAAATTTCGAAGTGTTTTTAACTCAGACTTTATAAACGAAGACATACTATTACAAGGAATGAGAAAAGCCGTAATTGGCCAATCATGGTTCGTTTTTCTAACGTTCACGGCCTTTATGGCCCTGCTATGAGCATGAAGAAAAAGGTGGCTCAAGCATTTAATCTATAATGTACGCCCATATACGAGTATACAGGGTGGCGGAAAAGTCAGGAGTCAAAGGAGCCAGAGAGAATGGATCTCTTCCGTTCTTTGGCCGCCACTATTTTTAAATAAAAATTACTTTTGTATTTGAAATTTTTTAATTTAAAATTTATAATTTTTTAGTTAAAAAAATTATAATTTATGTTTCGTTAAAAATTTATAATTTATGATTTATAATTTTGTTAAAAAATTATAATTTATGATTTATAATTTTGTTAAAAATGTATAATTTGACTTATAATTTTTTAGTTAATAAATTTATGATTTATGCAATGATGACCCTTTGACTCATGACTTTTGCAATTTATAATTTATGCAATAATGACCCTTTGACGCCTGACTTTCGCGCCACCCTGTGTATAAAGTAGGTACATGAATTCAAATTTAGGAGAAAAACAGTTCAGCATCATTTTGGTTATTTTTTCATTCATTTAATCTTTTAAAATGAGGATAACATTTCAGTAAGAATGGTTACATAAATATGCGTTTAAGGATACAGAAACTGAAGGAGAAAGAGCTACGGGCACAGTATGAGAGAAAGGTGGATTGACTTGTCAGGCGTGTGTAAGAGTGAATGGTACCTTGAGTGATTTGTTTGAAATAAGAGTTAGACAAAGATGCGTGATGTCTCCGTAGTCATTTAATATTTTTATGGATGTGGTGATCTACATTTCTACAGAAGCTAAGGCTAACAAAGACCCTAAGATCCACTCTAAGGCTAGCCCGAGAGAAAGGAAAGAGTAGGGGGTTAAGAGAAGAGAATAAGGGGTTAAGTAAGGAGCAACACCTATCATTCGTGGGTTAACATTCATTCAGAAAAAGAGGAAAAAGGTCTCACCATCATCATCCGCCGGCCACTGCCGACAAGTCAGAAAAATAGTCGGAGAAAATAGGAGAGGGGTGAAAGATGAAAAGAAGTAAAATAAGAACACTTACAAACCATGCAAACACAGTCTTAACTCACTATCATACCATGTAAACTTACAAACATGCAAGAAAAGAGTGTAAAGTTAAACAAAAAGTGGGTTAGTTTACGCTATGAGCTACATCTACATTCGTGTTAGTCTAATTTTTTTTTTTTTTTTTTTTTAATAATTTTATTGCTGGCATCACACGCTGGCATGTCACAAGCTGGCATTCATCGTCAACAGACTCATCCTCGAGCACCACCACCAGAGCTCCTGTTGTTAACTTTCTTTTTTAATTTTAAACAACGTTAATATTTTTAAAATGTCTGTCAAGACGGTTCTTAAACACATTAACGCTGGTAGAATGAACGACTGACGCGGGAAGATTATTCCATTTATCAATTACTTTAAAACGTAAAGAAGTTTTTAGCGATATTAGTAATGAAACGTCTGCCACGCAACTTAAATCCGTTATTGCGAGTATTACTATTATCGAAAGTGAACAATTTATCAAAATTTACGTTATCGACGTTATTGACGATTTAAAAACTTCAATAAGCTCCCCCCTTAATCTTCTAGTTGCGAGTGAATACAAGTCTAACTCTTTAATCCTATCTTCATAAGGCTTATTGCGCAATGACGGAATAAGTTTCGTGGCACGACGCTGAACCCTTTCTAACCTATCAATATCCTCACGCAAGTACGGGCACCAAAACTGAACTGCATATTCTAAATGAGGCCTGACTAGGGACTTGTAAAGGGGCAATATAATATCCTTCGATTTAAATTCGAAGTTACGCGCTATGAAGCCTAACATCCTATTAGCTTTTGCGCAACACTCCAGGCACTGGTTCCTGCGTGAGGTAAAGATGAGGATGCTTGAAAATGGTGTTCTATTGAGAAGAAGTAGTAATGAATAGGCATTGTCTCATCTCCTACGTACGAATGATACATTGCGAATTAACAGAAGTGAGGAAGAGTTACATAGGTTGAATGAAGCATAGGTGGATGTTCGTAAAAGGCGGCTGCTAAGAGTGAATGCTGATAAGAGTAAGGTGGTAGTGTGTGTGAAAAAGATGGTAATCAATGTGCGAAGTAGTTGCAGATGGAATAAAGTGGACGTGATAAATGATTTTAAGTATTTAAGAAGTCTGGTAAACGAGAATGGTAAATGTGAAAATGAGTGAATGAAAGAATGTGAAAATGAGTGAATGAGAGAATGTGAAAATGAGTAAATGAGAGAATTCGAGCAAGAAGAAGAGTATATGTGAGAATGCGAAAGAAGTGCCAAGGAAGAAAGGAAGAAAGAAACGATTGTCGGTGAAAACCACAAAAGGAATACTTAAAGGGATGTCTGAATGGATGAGAGTTTGTCGAGGTGGTTTGGTTATCTGGAGAGAAGATGGGTGAGGAGCGTATGTTGAAAAAAGGCGTATGAGGGAAAGATATGTAAAAGGTGGAGTGATGGTGTGAAAAAAGTTGTTTCTAAGCGAGACAGGGAATGGAAGCCGATGAGAATGATGATAAAGAGGGATGTGTTGAGAGGGTGGGTGCGTGCTTGCGGCGATACATATCAGGGAACCACGTGGAGCCCCTCCTAACCCCCGAGTTCCGAGAAATGAGGGCTGGAGTAATGTAATGCAACGAACGTGTGATGCGTTGATGTATTTGCTGAATAAAGATTCGCGTTACCTTGCTGAAATGAAATTCTGCCCATACCATTATCTTGAGCCATAAGAAACGGGATGAACTGCTCTCGGAGGATGTGGAAGTTCACCGTTGAGTCAATAAAGACTGGCAAGGAAACGTTGAGGTTTGTGATAAGAAATTATACTGCCCAGATCCATCACGTAATTTCGCAAAAGGAAGGACACGACATTTTGAGAGTGTTGGGTGTCCCTAGGAAATAAGCCCCCATTCATCTACAATAATCATGCTAATTTTCATAAACGTAAATTTTAATTATGCCATAAATTTTGTTTGATTTTTGAAACTGTGACATAATTAATGTATATATATCTCTCTCTCTCTCTCACACGCACACACACACACACACACACTATATATATGTAAAGAACGACGCTTGTATAGAAGAACGTTCCGCACAAGATGAGGAGGGAGAACACTATATATATATATATAAGCGCCTCGGTGGTGTAGTGGTTAGCGTCGCTGACTACGAATCCATCGGCCCCGGGTTCGAGACCCGGTGACTGCAGCCGGCGTGCAGCAAAACCCAGCTGTTCATCCTTCCACACAATAAAGAAAGTGGTTGGTAGATAAATGGGTACCCTGGGTGGCTTAGTGATTAAGACGATGGGCTGCTGGTGGGGCGTGGTTCGGATTCCACGTTAAACTGTAGGTCTAAGGTGGAGTGAAAAGCTTGACCTTCATCAGAATGAACAATTCGGGCGGAAGCTAACCAAAGGTATATATATATATATATATGTTGTAGCAGAGCTGGGCACTTGCGGTTTTTTGCGGTATTGCGGTACTGCGGTACTACCGCACTACCAAACCGGTACCGCATAACGCAGTACCGCAAAGGATCGCTGAAAGTACAGGCTGTACTTTCAGCGATCCTTTGCGGTACTGCGTTATGCGGTACCGGTTTGGTAGTGCGGTAGTACCGCAGTACCGCAATACCGCAAAAAAACGCAAGTGCCCAGCTCTGTGTTGTAGGTGGACAAATAAAGAAATAACCAAAGGTTTCATATATATATATATATCAATGGCGTGCAGTCAGGGTAAACGGGGCATCCGCCACCTACCCAGTTAAAAGTCAAATTATAAAAAGTCAGTATATTACTACAGTAATCGAAAACTAATAAAGTTATGATGCTTGTATAATATATATATATATATATATATACACACACTGTGTATGTATATAATATATATATATATATATATATTAGTAAGTAAATAAATAATTATAAACATAGCTCGATATGCTGAACACAGAAAACATTTTACAGCATATATATCGTTTCAATTTTAATTTTTTCCCATAAAAGATTTTTCAAACCGTATTATAGGCTTTACATGGGCTGTTGAATCTACACTGAAAATCCATAACAGCAGTAGACCTATACTTTCAAATACTTGCAAAAGGAATTATATATATATATATATGTATATACTGTGTATATATAAGTTTTTGAAAATATTGGTAGGAATTTTTTATTGGCTGAACTAATATTGACCGTATTTATGAATTTTCTTTTCAAAAATATTTTGTATTTATCTATTTATTTTTTTGTACAAAAGGTATTTATTACATTTACTCCATTTATGTATAATTTATTGAGATGTATCTGAACGGTTCGTGTATTCAACGTAGGACATTCTTATCGTATTATATAAAGCAGTAATTTATTGATATTATCTTTAATAGGTCGTAATACGCAGATCTATATTATTGAACTTTTAAATATTTAAAGAAAATGAAAACGTTGTGTAATATATCGTATAGAAATATATTTATTAGATAAAGTGTACTTTATTTAAATTCTAATATATGTAATTTACATTTTCATCAGTTTCATCTTCAAAGAGAAGTTTAGGTATCTATTATTCATCGTACGCATAGTTCTTTCGTGTTTTTTTATGAAAATACTTCAATTAATTTTTTAATACTTTTCTAGGACACTTTATTTCATTTTTAAAAACACTTGAATTAAGTTTTTAATACTTTTTTAGAACAATTTCATTTTTTTAAAATACAGGGTGTCCCAGAATTAACTATCTATTTCAATGAAATCGGACAAATTTTTTAAAAACACACTTTTATTTATGTTTATCATGTTTAATATGTGTTAAAAATGTATAAATTTCTAAATTTTTTTCATAATTTTATTTTCATAATTTTTTCATAGTTTTTCATAGTTTTATTTTCATTCTCTTTCAGAACCCTATTAATAATGAATACACAAGAACGCATCTTTGTTGTAACATCCCGTATCAAAGGAATGCAATGTAATGAAATCAGAGAAAAATTTACAAGAAGATTCCACAGAACCGGTCCTACAGACAAAGCTATTCGTGAACTTGTGAACAAATTTAAAAGAACTGGATCCGTACACGACGAGGTGGGAAGAGACGCCCAAGGACAGCACGTAACAGTACCGAACAGGTACGACAATTGTTTGAGGATGAACCAACAACTTCGGTTAGGGAGGCCGGTCGAAGACTCAACATATCCAAGACAACAGTTCATAGAATCTTGCGTT
Source organism: Bathynomus jamesi (assembly GCA_023014485.1). NCBI lineage: Eukaryota > Metazoa > Arthropoda > Malacostraca > Isopoda > Cirolanidae > Bathynomus > Bathynomus jamesi. Next base: position 272,536 of record JAJOZX010003104.1, on the reverse strand, counting down.
CGACACTGATGAAAAAGGCTTTGATATGGGATGTTACAACAAAGATGCGTTCTTGTGTATTCATTATTAATAGGGTTCTGAAAGAGAATGAAAATAAAACTATGAAAAACTATGAAAAAATTATGAAAATAAAATTATGAAAAAAATTTAGAAATTTATACATTTTTAACATATATTAAACATGATAAACATAAATAAAAGTGTGTTTTTAAAAAATTTGTCCGATTTCATTGAAATAGTTAATTCTGGGACACCCTGTACTTGAATTCATTTTATAATACTTTTTTTAGAAAACTTTATTTCACTTTCTAAGACACTTGAATTCAGTTTTCAATACTGTTTTGGAACAATTTCATTTTTTAAAACACTTGAATTCATTTAATAATACTTTTTTTAGAACACTTGAATTCATTTTCTAAGACACTTGAATTCAGTTTTTAATACTTTTCTAGAACAATTCCATTTTTTAAAACACGAATTCATTTTACTAGCTAAACAGGGCCTTACGGACCCATTTAGTAGACCTGTGGTGCTGGGGTCTTCGAGCCCAGTAAATGGGGAGCTGGAGCACAGATATGATAATAGTTGCTAAATAATAGAATTTTATTTTTAACATGTATGAACCAAGTATTTACGGTTTACTTCTGTACTTCCCAATTACTAGGGGGTTCAGTTATTTGGTCAATAAAACTATAGTCATTAAAATCTTAAGCTTCACAAATCTTGACACAATGTGAAGCTCAAGATTTTCATGGTTGCGTTCTTTCCTATAGTTTTATTGCGGTGCTGGGGCCTTTAGGCCCAGTAATTGGGGGTTTGGTCGAAATCGGTTCAGAAACGTAAAAGTTTTTTCTGCAGACAGACATACAAACAGGCAGACATACAGACGCATTTCCGGTGAATTATAGTAGTAATGATACAGGATGATTCACTCGCTGGTAGTCCCAGAGTATCGTATTAGCGATATTCTGGGGCTACCAGCGAGTGAATCACCCTGTACTTTTCTAGAACACTTTATTTCATTTTCTAAAACACTTGAATTAATTTTGTAAGACGACATTTTTCCTATTTTTACTGAATTACCAAATTTCTCTGTAGAACCATTTACGCGTGCAGCTTCACACGAATTCTCTGTGCAGTTGACTTGAATTTATTATACACTATAGATATATGAAGAGAAAATTCACAATAACTATAAAAATGTCAACTTTTTATATATGAATATGTAATGTCGTATTTCTAATTAAAATTTTAAAGTTATTAAAATATTGAGTCGAATTTTTTAAACATTCTTATCATATTCCGTTTTGAGCTCGGATGTAATATTAATGAACGGTTAACGGTTAATCATTTTCTTTTTCTTTCGAATTAAAATTTGCCTCAGTCGTGTTTTATACTCGCCATTCCTTCATAACCTGAAATAAATGGATTATTTTCCTGATTTTTAGAAGATTTACAATGAAACATCTCTCGTGATGAAACATCTCTCGTGATGAAACATCTCTCGTGGTTCACTATTTTAACGTTCATTTTTTATACTTTTTGTGCCCCTTTTTGGGCTCGGTTATAATTCCAGTGAAGGGTTAACTCTACAGTTTCGTTTCTCTGTGGAGGGAAATACCTCCATGCAATTCCTCAATGGATAATAATGATTGGGGTTGTTTAACCTCCTTCGCAACATCTAAGATCATATGACGGAGGGGACATACAGCTTTACGTGAAATCCGAACCACGGGTCGCTACATAATCTGGACTCGGAGGACGGTCTTCCATCCAACTACTACCCAGACCCAATGTCTCTTAACTTCGCTAATCAACGGGAAGGGGTGTTACGACATTGGCTACGACGTAGCCCTCCTCAATGGAAGGGTGTGGAGGAACAAAATCAATCTGAATAATGTCGACCTACACAATGTCGACACCAAAAATTCTAAGCATGCTTGAAGTTGAATGTTTCGACCTTATGTGGGTCGATTTAATTCCTGTTATGCTAGTTTAAATTACGTTAGGTTAAGTTAGGTTACATTATGCCCGGTTAGTTTAGTTCTAGTTATATTCGGTAAGTAATTTTATTTAATTTAATATATATATATATATATTTTCGTTAATATATATATATATATCTATATATATATATATATATATATATATAATATATATATATATATATATATATATATTTTCGTTATATATATATTATATATATATATATATATATATATATATATATATATATATATATATATATATATATATATATATATATAATATTTTCGTTTAATTCATATGAACCTGAGTAAGGTCTAATTGGAATAAGGCCGACATAAGGTCGAACGTCGACATTATAAAATTCAATTTTGTTCATGAATTACATTAACAAAGTCGAATTTCAAAATGTTGACCGTTCTATTTGTACGTAATTATTATTGGACTGCAAAATGCAAATACGATGAAGTAAAGAATAATGATGATCTGTCTGCCTCCGAATGTCATTATGTTTCGCGCATCGCAACGATACCTAATTCTTTTAATCTAAATCACCTTCAGGATATTCTCTTCACGAAGTCTCTTCCGTGCACGTACCATCCACTACAGACTCATTCAAATAAGATTCCTGTTTCTCACGCACCTGAACACCTTGCGCTAAAATATCTTATTTACACGGTTATTATTACCGCATCCATTAAACGCACTTCACTTAATTCATGTTCATTTCCTCCATTCATTTTCATACTTCATTTTCATTCATTTTTCGTCTTAAATATTCAAACACACTCATTTCGTCCTTTTAAACCTCCACCAACTTTAGTTAGTTCTTAGTTTTTATTCTTTCATAACTTTTAGGATGTACTTCAGTTCTTTCAGTTTGTTGTAGTCTTTATTTCTCACCGTGAATTTGCTTGTGTCTTCTCTCTCTCTCTCTCTCTCTCTCTCTCTCTCTCTCTCTCTCTCTCTCTCTCTTTTCCTTGTAACTCCTTGTAACTCTCTCTCTCTCATGAGAAAGGTACCATCTTTTTTTAATCTCTATATTTAAAACTAATTAACTAATTTAATTTAACCTAACATAACCTAACTTTACTACCATCCACCCGAGAAGTACGTAGTAAGTGGTCCGGGCAAAATTACGGCCCCGGTCCCGCTGCGGCTGTTCGAAATACAAGGGGATTAAGGGTGAGGGGCATATAAATTAAAACTTGAAAGCGGCGTAAAATTTTCCTGTTACAGGGTTTTTTACAGGACCCACCCTGGGTCCCCTTGGATAGCACATTTCCATGGGTCACATGTAGATTTGAGGGGGTTAAACCCCCGTGACCCCCCCCCCGTTGTATTTCGAACACTAAATTTTATTTTTTAGGGTTTTTTTTGGTCAGGTCCATAAATAGTAGGGTACAAGCTAACTTGCACTAACCTAACCTAACCTAATCTAATTTAATCTAGCATAACCAAACCTAATTACTATATCTTTTTCGGACAATAAAATGTTTCTAAAATATTTCATATACATTTTTAATGTTCCGAGGTACCAAAAGTATTACCTCACTTAAAAGGAAGTTGCCTCTCTCGTACATCTGTGAATTATCACACACTAGACCTCATTCGTTCCCCCTCCCCCACATTCCTAAAATTCATTTAACTGTTTATTATTTATTTACGACCATTAAAACTTTTTACTATTTTTCATTTTCTTTGAATTCCTTTTACCATTTTTTATCTCTCTTTTCTGTTTTCTTCTCTTCTCCTCACAATGATCGGACTCGACATGCGCACTCTCATTTCTGCAGCATCTTCTTTTATCACACGCAACCCGCTAACGGAGTGGCCAAACTGTTAATATATACGTAGGAAGTGCGGCTTTACTTAGATCGCGTCACAGGAAATAAGCATAACTAAAACCCTTATCGTGTATACGAAACCATTCCTCTACTTAAGAATATATATATATACTGTGCATATATCTATATGACTATGTATGTATGTATGTATGTATGTATGTATGTATGCTGTATACAGAGACATAATATGCATAAATTTATTTCGAGAACCCAAATATTTCTATATTCTTTTGTATTCACACAGACTGTACACACAATTCCATTAAATATTCCTCTTTCTCGTACAAAAATTTATTTCCATTATAGGAAAAATTAAAACTTATTCCCATAAACATTTTTTCCCAACTGAAAATAAAAAGGGGAACCTTCTAATCTTCTTCAGGAAAAAAACTTATTACAACTTTGTGCTAATTTAAAATTAGCCGAGAGAAAAAATTTGCCAGTGACTAAAGGACAAAAACACACGTTAATGAAGTGCAATAATCAAAATCCCCCTCTAAAACTCAGGATTTAGGGTAATCCCCCGCGAGTGAGGGGAAAACAGACAAAGGAAGGTGGGGATAAGGAGAAATAGGAAGATTTTTATAAGATTCCCCAATTCTCATGGGAAATAGAATGCTTCTATTAGAGTAACGGAAAAAGCCCCTTCTGTGATTGTGGCTAAAATATTAATAAGAAAAAGTATTCGAAAGTTTTAATATAATATGAAGAAATTATTCATGGTGATAATTATTATTAGTATAACGATTAACAAAATTTATTTTTAGCATTTTCAGTTAAAGCCAGACTGGAAATTTAATGTACTATGAACATATAAAGTTGAGGGCATTCTTTATCTGTCTCTCGATGGATAGATAGATAGATAAATATGTATCTTGCGTATAGATAGTCGAGGATTTTTGGGGGAGATTGAAAATTCGATTCGGATTACAAAATTATTAGAGCGAATCATAATTCATTATTTAACTGGATTTCCTCTCTGTTTATCTGAAATCTGACTAATCAGCGTCTCTAACATTCTCCAAGTATTGTAATGTCATACACCCTGTAATGTCATACACCCTATCATATACCCTGTAGACTAATGTCATACACCCTATCATACACCCTGTAGTATGGCCAAGCTAAAGCTTGGCCATACTATAGGGTGTTCGAAAAGAAACGCAACCCATTGGAGAATGCATATAACATTGTAACCTAACCCTTTTCTTTTCTATTTGGGTTGCGTTTCTTTTTGAACACCCTGTATATAGATTAAATTTTTTTAGTAATTTGGTAGTGTATGAGTAAAATGATAACTGGATTGTGTGTGATACGAAAGCTGTTCGGATCTACAGTGGAAACATTTTGAACCACTTAAGATTGAAAAAAGAAGAAGAAGAAGAAGAAGAAAAAGAAGAAAAGAGTTTAATGGCACCGACAATGCAGCAGAAAATGAGGCCTTACTTAGATGACTCAGATAGCGACCAGATAAATGTTTATGATGCGGGACAGAGAAGCTACACAGAGGATAAGATGCAGTAAGAGAAAAGAAAAAGTGAACAGTGAGTGCAAGGTATAAAGTATTCATAAGATGAGAGTTAAATGTTCGTTACTCAGAGACGAAGGAAGAATCTTAAAATCATGAAAGCAAATGTAATCTGGTGATATGAATGATAACAAGAATAATAAACAGAAGTGCCGGTGAGTTAGTGTAAGATGATCACTCGTGTAAGAAGTGAAAAATATTTAGAATAAGTGAGTGTATTTAGCAAAAAGATGGAGCGCTTCGTGCGAATGCAAATGAACTGACAAATTTTCTAGATTTTATATCATGGTTCATATCGGCTAATTTCATTGAAAATTATACATACGACTGAAGGAATGGCGAAATAAAACATTAAAGAGAACACGGAAATTTTAAATTTAATAAATGGACGAAATCTAAATCTAGAAATGTATTATTGTACAAGAAAAATAAACATAAATAAACATTTATGGGCACGAAGACGTATGCGTCAGATTAGAACATAAAGGAATTTCTGGTCCACTGGTTGAAGACCCATATACTAAAACGAAACTACGAAGCATAAATTCAAAAGACCTGCCCTAATACCCTTGTAAAATACGGCTCTATGTCCTACTTGGAGGATGAGTGATGGCTGAAGTGACGATTAGCGGTTAATTGGATTTGGGGTGGACCTAACTGATTTTTAACAAAGCCAACTCCTAACGTCATCAACCTATCTTCGAAAGCGGCTTAATTTGTTTCGACGTTGGGTGTGAGTTGTAGATATAATCAGCCTAAAACTTCATTGCAAGGCTTTGCCTAAGTCTGCTCTACAAGTCGGACTTGACTTAGTTGAGTTACGCCTGAGAGAAGCCGTCTCTAGAGTGTCTCCTAACGTAACTTAATCTAGTCTAAATTAATGATTACACTAGGCAACAAAGATTTTGTTACAGAAGACCAAATAGGTGCTCCTAGCTAATTTCGGTATGCTGATTTCAAATCTATAATTAGATTATTTCTATCACGTCTAGATTTTGTGTAAAATGCAAATCACTTTTAGTAAAATTTTCTACCACGTCCAGATTTTGGTTTTAATCGGCTTAATGCCAGTAATATGAAACTTGCTTTTCAAGGTTAAAGCAATTTTTTTTGCCAACTATATACAAATTCGAACAATTTTGATAAATAAAATTTATCCCGAGTTGGCAACACTGAGTCAAGAGCATAGTAACGGGCAACGGCCCAACGGTCAGTCGCTACGTGACAGTCAAGCAGAACGGTTGTTGAAGCTCTCTGCTGATGAGCAAGTGACAGGTTGTGGTGACTTGTGTGTTTTTTATAGCATTTGTTTTGTACTACGGTGTGTATTTCTTTTTATTTTGCAATCGTAATAATTACTTTCTACGTTTTTTCAGATATTGTATGGTAATTCAAAATGGCATCAAATAGACGTGCTTGTGTAAATCACCCAGACAACTTCTGCTTTGTCTGTGGACAATATACACCTAAGCCACAACGTAGAAACATAACAACAAAGATTAAACTTGCCTACAAGTGTTATTTTGACTGTAAGTTAGGAGACCAACAGAGGGACTGGGCACCACATATTTGCTGTGCACAGTGCAATACAATGTTAATAGCTTGGATGAATGGTAAAAGAAAAGCTATGCCGTTCTCAGTCCCCATGGTTTGGCGTGAGCCGAAAAATCACTTCAATGATTGTTATTTTTGTTTGACAAAGATTGCTGGTTTCACAAAGAAAAACAAATCAAAGATCACGTACCCAAACTGCGAATCAGCAATGAAACCAGTACCACATGATGAAACAAATCACCACCAGTTCCACCAGCAACGATAACAGACAGCAGTCATCTGAAGATTCTGCTAGTGATATAGAAACAGGGAAAGATGGCATATATGTTCCAGATGCAAATATTTCCCCACATTTGTTAAGTCAAGCGGAGTTAAATGACTTAGTGCGCGATTTGGAATTACCAAAAGAAAAGGCAGAGTTGCCTGGTTCAAGACTTCAAGAATTTAATCTTCTCCAACCAAACACCAAAGTTTCCCATTTCTGCCATCGCCATTTGCAGTTTTCATCATTTTACTTACAGGAAAGAAAACGTTTGTTTCTGCCACGATATCAGTGGTCTGATGCAAGGGATTGGCTGTCGCTATGATCCAAAAGAATGGAGACTGTTCATTGACTCTAGTAAAGCTAGCCTTAAAGCTGTATTACTGCAAACGGCAATGAAAAACCTTCAATACCTGTAGCACATGCCACTGGCCTTAATGAGACTTATGAATCGATGAAACTGCTGCTAAGACTCATCAAATATAAGGACCACACATGGAATATTTGTGGCGACCTTAAAGTTGTATCATTACTTCTTGGGTTACAGTTGGGCTACACAAAGCATATGTGCTTTTTGTGTCTATGGAACAGCAGAGATGACAAGAACCACTACAAAAAACATGATTGGCCATCTAGAACTGAACATGTTGTTGGTAAATACAATGTGAAACACCCAGCACTTATTGACCCTCAGAAAGTACATCTTCCACCACTTCACATTAAACTTGGCCTTATGAAAAATTTCGTGAAGGGTATGGATCATCAAGGTAGTGGTTTCCAATATTTAAAGGATAAATTCAAAGGAATATTGACAGATGCTAAGCTAGAAGCTGGAGTTTTCACTGGACCACAGATCCGCAGTGTCATCCACGACTCATCCTTTCCATCTAACCTAAATGAGAATGAACTAGGAGCATGGACATCTTTCGTTGAAGTTGTCAAAAATTTTCTTGGAAACCACAAAGCTGAAAACCACCGTAAACTCGTAGAAAACATGCTTAAATCTTATGAAATAATGGGATGCAGAATGTCTTTGAAAATTCATTTTTTACATTCTCATCTTGACTTCTTCCCGGCCAACCTTGGGGCTGTAAGTGACGAGCATGGTGAGCGCTTCCACCAACAGATCTCAGTTATGGAAAACAGATACCAAGGTAATTTCAACCCAAATATGATGGGAGATTATTGTTGGTTCCTGCAGAAGGAGAGCTCGTCATCCTACAAGCGACAAAGGAAGAGGACACACCAAAGTTTCACTTAAGAACAGGAATTTGCCTTTCAGTAGTAACAACAAAATACTAACGCGCTTTGGGTGGATGGTTGGGCGCAGGGGTGGTAACTCCGCCAGCGGAATTCCGCTGTCTGTCTTAAGCCAGAATAAAGGAGGAAAGACATCCCTGTTCACTAATTATTTAAGTATGCTTAACATAAAACGTGGCACGGAAAAGTAGCTTAGACGGCTTTCGTAATAGAAGCGGGTGAAAAAAAATGAAAAATAGGGGTTTTCGGTTACACAAAATCTGGACGTGATAGAGAAATTTTGATATCAGATCTGAAATCAGCATCAGCGCTTTAGTAGGAATCAGTAGTTCACGTGTCTGTAACAAAAAAAAAGTTGAAATTTGTTGCCTAGTGTTATTAGTCGTAGATAATCGCCTTCTTATGCTTGATTTCGGGATGACATATTACTGTTACGATATCGAAACTAATGATAATGTTGAACATCATATTTCAAAAGTGTTTGATCTTAATTCCCAGGACTGCTATGACAAATAATAATAATAATAATAATAATAATAATAATAATAATAAAAAGACAAGCCCTTATGACCTCCATTTTATGCTAGACATGACAAAACTTCATGTCATATTAGACATTCATAACGACATAAGTTCTGTCGCTGTGTTAGAAATAGTAGCTTCAGTGTACGTTTCTCGCGTGCAAAATGTTAACTTTATTTAAAAATGTTCGTGTTTTATTCCGAGTTATTTTTTTTAGGAAAGTTCCGCTTCGACTCGGCTTTCAATTTATCGTTAATTATTGGTGTAACTTTCCGCGTTTAAAAGTGCACATTAACAGAAGACATTGTGAAAAGGGTTATCACTTATCAGGCGTGAGTGGATATGAGGAAAAAATAAAGCGCTGGAAATGGCACTGGGCCAAGTTCTGTAATTCGCCTACTATTATAACTCGTAGAAATTGACGTTTTGAAAGATAGTGTTGAAAAATGAGATCGAATTAATATATACAGCAAGTAAGTGTAACATAGGCTCAAAATATACGAAGAAGCAAATGCTGAAAACATTGATTTTGTTAAAATGTATCGGAAATTCTTTTGTCATCAGTTAAAATACAATAATACAATAATAAACAAAACTATATTAACAAATTAACACTAAGATAACACGTTAATATCACAAACTAAAATTATAGTAAAATTTTAAGTCTAACGTACCATCTGGATTAAAATTTCACGATCAGCTAATCATATTATATTGCATTATATTATACAGGGTGTTCATAAAGTCACGCAAGTGAATATGGTGAAGTGTACATGCATATTCACTTGCGTGATTTATTAAGACCCTGTATTATATTATATTGTGTTATATTATATTAACAAATCCTCAAAACTGAAGAGGGAAATAGTTAATTGGTTTGCTAAGGGGTAAACAGGTGGTTCTTTGTTAAATTATATGTGTAGTTAAACCAAGGCCGTACGCAGGATTTCTGCACGGGGGGGGGGGGGGGGGGTTCAGAAATCGAAAACTTCTTTATGATCGGTTGTGTACAGATTTACACATATTCATATACAGGTGCACACATGAGTCACTTAATAGTCTCTAACGGACCCTGAGATGGAAGCCAATCTGGTTATTGAGAAGCAGGGCCGTACGCAGGATTTCTGCATGGGGGGGTTCAGAAATCGAAAATTTCTTTATGATCAGGTTGTGTACAGATTTACACATATTCATATACAGGTGCACACACGAGTCACTTAATAGTCTCTAACGGACCCTGAGATGGAAGCCAATCTGGTTATTGAGAAGGCGTGGCTTTCTGGGTTAATTTTGGCCCATAAATGCAAAAAAAAAGTATATTTCCTATGAAAGCAATGTCTGAAAATCATTTTAAGATAAAAAATTGAATATTTTGACCAAATTCGGTGGGATCCTCCCCTTAACGAAGGCTTCGCCACTGATGAATACGTACAAAAAATATAAGTAGTGTAACAGAATACTAATTAATAAGCCTTATGCAAACTTAGAATAAAAATATATATAGGCTATCAGCCTATCAGTTGTCCATTAGGCATATGCAGATAACAATAACTGAGGTTAAAAAGGCATCTTACCTGCCCAGGTTGTACATGGTCGTCCATTTTTTCTTTCTTCGTAAAATAATTAAATATGTTTTTTTTCATTTTCTTTCTTTTATTCATGGTCACTTATTTTTAATTAAAATTGCAAACGACAGAAAATTTAGGCCAAACTATCACAACAATGACTAAACCAGTGTTGCCAAGTGACTGAAACAAAAAATCACGATATTTTAGCATAAAAATTTAGGAAAATTACAGAAAATTCAGGTGTGTGTGTGTGTGTGTGTGTGTGTGCAATGCAAATTCTATGTAATGTAAGGTCTAATGTAAATTTATTCTCAATGGGGGGGTTTTGAACCCCCAAAACCCCTCCTTGCGTACAGCCTTGAGTTAAACGAAGAAATTTTGTTCATTGTTCAAATCATGGATGTAAAAAACTTCTAGAATTTTAAAGTTTGTTTTACAAGAACAGTTTTGTCGGTATTTTAACATTTTCTGAAACTATGGTACGTATGGGAGTACCACCCCGACAAGTGGTTTCAGATGGATGAAAATGAAAATGAAAATGAAAAGGTTTATTGGCAGACTATAGTCCATATGACAAATATTATTAATGCAATGACAGTTCACATACTAAGGATAGAAATATACGGATGAATAATCTGGCTGGGAAAGGAGTAGTCAAGTTCCATTGGATATACTTTTGTTTGTTTACTCCTCGCTTTAACTGTAGAATTGTTTGTCTTACATAGCTGTCTTTACAGTCAACACACGCACGAATACATATACTGTAAACAGTTAAGAGAGGACTTGGAGTATTTTGGCAGTAGTTCTTTAAGGCGTACCAATGTTTATACCGACCGAGGTTAGGTTAACAGTTATAATTGAAACTCAACGCTGCATCGTGAATAAGTTTTGTTAAAGATGGATTTCAATATAGTACAACGGTTTCAGTCACTAGGTTCCATAATATGATAGGCTTAAATAAATACAGGGGGTTAACAAAAATAAATAGATACTTTTGGTTTTTTCCATAGTTATTGTTTTGATAATAAATGTCAATAAATAAAAAAAAATTTATTGAATCAATATATTTCGAATGGTGTTGCTTTCCCCTTTGTATTATGTAAAGGTGACACACGTTCTAGCATTCCATCGATGACCTTTGACATTTGTTCTCGAGGACAAGCATCCTAGTGTCTATTTACTTTTGTCAACCCTTCGTATAGCTAATTTATATATAGATGGAACAGAAAATGTGTTGATGGGGATTCAGCTACAGTTTGTTAGCCATTTACGGAATTTATAAAGATATAAACTTTTAATAAAGACATTTCCTAAGTAAACGATGTGATGTTGAAAGACCAACCAATTGGACTAATTTGTGGCCAGTGTCATAGCGCCGCTTCTCGTCGATATGCGAAGTTAAACGACACTCAGTTTGGAGACTAGTTGAATGGGAGACCGTCCTCTACGTCCAGATTATGTATAGGGACCCGTGGTTCGGACCCCACATAAAGCAATAGGTCCCCTCCGTCATATAAGCTTACGAGTACACGTTGCGAAGGTGATTAAACAACCTTATCATTACATTAAGACCAACTAAACACAATTAGAAAGCAATGGACACCCTTTATTTGATACTTGATAGTCTAAATTCCATTGGCCTAAAACTAAAAAATTTGTACCAACATGGAAGGACATTAGTTTTTCTTTAAGTTTTAAACCAAATCGTACGTCATGTAATTAAAACTTTACTATAATATTATTTTACGACATTAACATGTAATTTAACGTTAATTTTTTTATGTAGGAAGGAAGGACCAAGGGCAGTACCCGCAAAGCACTCCCCCCCCCCCCAATAGAAGAAGAAGAGAGCCAAATTCAAAGTCCAGGGTTTTCGAGATGCCTGGACACTACGTTTCAAAGATTGGAGGTCATAGACAGGGAGAAAAATGGATTGTTCCAGAGTTGACCGGTTGAGTAGATGAAAGATTGAAAATACCGATTAAGCCTCGCGTTAGAGAGTTGGACAGAAAAGGAATGAGAATGTGTAGAAAGTCTGGTGCTGCGTGCTCAACTTAAAGGAGAAGGCATGGAGTTGGAGAGTTCAGAAAAACAGTGCCCGTTATAATAACGAAAGAAAGAGAGAGAGTGAGGCAAAATTGCTGCGAAGAGAGAGGGATTGAAGACAGTCAATAAGAGGCTGGGAATTGATGAGACGAAATGGGGGAGAGGGGTGGGGGTAATGGGAGAGGGGGTTAGCCCCCAAGTTGCATAAAGGTGGATGAGGGGGCTTTAGGGGGAGAGGGATAACCTTAACGTGCCCTCGCCGTAGGCGAGTTTGCAAAGCACAAGCCCCGCCCGTAGGGTAAGGAGCCGAAAGCTCTGCTTGTATATGTGTATTTCCTAATCTCCTAATGTTTGGTATCTATTTGTGGTACTTCTTGTATATTTTTGTGCTTATTAGGTCCGAAAAACTACCCCAGGTAACCAAAAATTTCCGTCCAGGAATGCATCCCCCTCTTAATACATGGGTTTCTATGCGAAAATGTGTTTCGAATATCGCAATTTCGCTTATCGTAGCCCTTTTTAGGAACGCAACCCTTGCGATAAGCGAAGACTGCCTGTATTCTGTCAAAGGTATTGCAAAATCTACAAACTATTTACTCACCCACATTCAGAAAACGAATTAATAAATTCCTGCGTAAAGTTCTTAACCATTTGATTGTGGGACGTGCGAGGATAAGCTGGAGCTTCGGAGTAACTCTTTCATCCATGAACTAAAATCCTATAAATGATGATGGGATTTGGGAGCTTTTTTTTTTAAATTATAATTGTGAAGTTTTCCATGAACCAAATTCCACCCATGCATGAGCCACCTGAATCACTATAGGCATTAGAATTAATCCCCGTTGTTGCGTAGTCGCAAATGGCGTTACGTATAATCGGAGGTGCGCCGCAATACATCCAGGTACAGGAATCATCCGAATGTTGTTGAAAATGTCTTCTGTAGTGTGAGAATTATTGATGTAAACGGATCGCTCTTTCCTGCCATATGCGATTAATTCGTCGTGAATCAGGTGGGCGGACATCAAACTTACACAGGGTAAGTTCGAACAAGACTGTACATACAAGATTTTCGATAAAGGTTTAGTATGACTGATCTATATTAGTATAACGTCGTCCATGCGAATAATCACTGTTTCAATGACTAACAAAACAGTTTTCATGATTGTCCCGTTAACTCACGAGAGAGAATCATTTAAAATGTCAACATATTATTGATCGTTTGTCAATCTATACTTCTCTTTCATTAGTTCTTCAGGACCAAAGAAAGACATTTTTTTCACACATACGCACTTTAATACTGCTCTTCCTATTTCTCTGTTGTTTAAACTCTCTTTCTCGAAGACGGGTGATGTAACTAAAGGCCATAAAAAAGTTTCCACATCAGAAAATAGGGCAACCATGTATCCAAAAACAGAAATTGACAAAATGTGAAATTGGTCTTTCATTTTATTCCGTGCAAACGATTTCTTTCCGTTAACAATTGTTTTAGTGGATATATAATGGTAATCTAATATGTTTATCATCAAACATCTATAAAGTAACGACGTTGGCAAAGTAAATTTAATACTTAAGTGGATTCGGAGCCTAGAATTTATGTAAGAGTCTGCCTGTTTCAGTTATGAAATAGTTTATCATTTACGATATTCTTAATGACGTAATTTCGATGATGTTGACTTTTTTTTAAAAAGAAATTCGACCGTAAATGATTGATGATACGAATATGTGACCTTTGTCTTCGATTGTATACAGTCCTCTAAAAATTTGCATTCTTTCTTACCATAGACCTTATTTTTTCACTGCTATTTTCAACCATAGCTTCGACTGAATTAACTGCAAAGACGCAGAACTATTAATAAAATTTAGTTTAAAAAAAAAAAAATATTTCAGTTTTTTCACGGATAATGGACCAGACGAATGGAAAAACTGATCTTATCTCCAAAATATATATGTACAGGGTGTCCATAAATGTTTACCCTGAAAACAGTATGCTCTCATGTTTTAATGACGAATCTTACATCGGTTTTCTTTTTACAGGTGATCTCGTACACGCATAGAGTTTCTGTGCTTGTGTGTTTCGTCTACCGCATTCGCCGCTAGGAGCGCTGTAGTAGTTGTTCAATTAAGATGGCGTCTGTGACAGAGAAGGCACAATGTGTTGTGTGGCTTGCAGAAACAAAATCTCCTGTCAGTGTTCAGCGAAGGTTCAGAACAAAGTATGGAAAGAATCCACCTGATGTGAAGTTAATTAAGTCGTGGATGAAAAAATTCTTGGAAACTGGAAATGTGGAAAAAGGAAAGAGCAGTGGTAGACCATCAGTTTCCGATGGGACAGTGGAAAACATTCAAACTGCTTTCACACGGTCACCACGGAAATCGGTGAGACAAGCTTCATGCCAACTAAAGATACCGAAGTCTACGGTGCACAAGGTGTTACACAAACGTTTGAAGTTACACGCGTGAGTGTGAATACCGTTTAGACATTTTACGTGCCACTAGGGATGCACATGTGGAAGGTTATTAAGTTCATTAACTATGTATCAAAACTTTGTATGTTTATCTACTTATGATTAAAACTGTGTTTGAATACGAGTGTTTATTTAAAAGTTATAGCATGCTTTAATCAGGGTAATCATTTATGGACACCCTGTATACTTCTGATAAAAGGAACAAACTGATTTAAACTTTCTCACCTCCATCTTTGAAATGTCGCTCCTGACACAGCTATTCTGTCTTTCTTCTCATTGCTTTCTTGTACAGGTCTACAAAATTCAAATGATGAGGGTCTCTTAGTTTTGAGGTAAGTGTGAAATCGGTTTCAGCGTTCATAATGGGAAAAATCAGTTAGATTGGCCAGGCTGACGTTATCCTCTCGGCGTGACATTTAATGAACAAGTTATTTAGGGTTAGACTAAACTAGGTTAGGTTAAGTTAGGGTGTATGTTTTTTTAGTGTCAATAGACTGTCTCGTTGACCAAACGGTATCTATAGATACTGTTCGGTAGCGTTAGAATCGAAAAAGGGAACTTGGCTTGACACTTAAAAAAGTGAAAATAATTCGGGCGGAAAAAATTAATTGTTTTCCCTAATTTTTGATTTATCGAAGGTAACTAAAAACAACAACAACAACAACAACGACAACACCAACAACAACAACAACAATAATACTAATACTAATAGTAGTTCAGCAGGCCAGATCTCCAAGAAGCGTGTCGGGCAGCGAGGGAAACGAAATCCCGCCTCCAACTCCCCCCCTGAAGATGGGGTGGAAACGCAGCATGCAGGGGTAGCGGTCAACCCCCCTCCCGTTCAGGAAAGGACTCCTGCTCCCGATCTCACAATGAGGAACAGGGACGGTTCAATGCCGAGAGTCGAGGCATTATTGCCCTCTCCCCTGCCTCCCACTGCAGAGGAGAGGTGTTCGATTACGCCTCGCTCGGTACGCAGTTCTCCCCCTCCCACCGAAGAAGGAGAGGCACGCGCGGCCGTCAGGGTATAAACACCGCTAACAGACCCTCACCAAGCCACAGAGTAAGGGAGGGGCCTCCTATCCCCCAAAGGTTGTGCCACCCATCCCCCAGGCAGGCGAACCCTGCCGCAGGGAGATCGAGGGAGCAGGACGGGTGGATAACTGTTAATAGGCGCCAGTCCCAAAGGTCTCCTCAACCGGTCTCCGCGGCGAGGCCACCGATGGAGAATCTCACCCTATTTGTGTCGCGAATTCAGCTCTCGAACGAGGCAAGCGATACTCGACACATGATAGAAGAAATCATTGGTGAACACAGTATAGTGATAGTTAATAAACTAAACACGAAATCTCCATATTATAACTCTTTTAAAGTAATAATTAAAGGTGTAAATGTGCATTTCAACCCGTATAATATGAGTCAATGGCCCGACGGTATTATTGTTAAGGAGTTTATTCACTTTTCCAGGAGATTTGATAACAGGCAAAATAATAATAATAATAATAATAATAATTATAATAATAATAGGCGCCCTAACGGTAATGCCTGAAAGTTGTACTGTGTATAATAATAATAATCTTACTAATAATAAATTTTCTATCAGTCATGGCGGATAACTTGTTGAAAATAGTCTCATATAATGTAAGGTCAGTGAGGAATTCAACTGTAGATGTTCATAAAATCTGCGGCAGTACAGATTTGATACTCCTGCAGGAGCACTGGCTACCTAAGCAAGAGCTAAAATTCCTCTCTACCATCCATGATGACTTTATGTACCATGCGTCATCAGCAGTAGACTTGTCAGATGAATTAATGTACGGTAGGCCTTTTGGTGGTGTTGCTTTCTTATTAAGGAAAAATTTGTCAAAACATATAAGATTTTTAACAAGCGATAACGTAAGGTTGTTAGGCATTGAATTACAAGTGAACAATGATTGCATATTAAGTAAACTGCTATTTACCATACACAACGGCAGTAATCTAGATGAATACATTGATTTGCTTACAAAATTAAGTCATTATCAATAACCCCAAATATTCTCACTGTATAATAATGGGGGACTTTAACGCACATGTGAACTCGGAATTCTTTGGAGAATTGGTAACATGTGCGAGTCGGCCAATTTAAGTATGAGTGATGTAGATGTATTAGGGGTAGCCAGTGGTAATTTTACATACGTTAGCGATATGAGTGGTACCACCAGGTGGATTGATCATTGTCTCACTAGTAATAATATAAGGATCGAATTGTTAGAGTTCTATTTGCATGATTTCCTTCTTTCTGATCATAGACCATTACAAATATTAATTAACGTTACCAATTTATGCGCAAAACGACTTAACAAGAACTCAATAGGTAAGAATAATCGCGTCGATTGGTCCAATGTTAATGTGCAGCAGAGAATAGAATACAAAGACAGAACATGTCACCTCTTTAATAATTTAGAAATTTTGCACCTTGGCTGTAATATCCTTGCTCAAATGATTCTCACTGTAAACTCATAGATAGTATTATAGTAAGATACTATCCCCTGTTAAGAGAAGCAGGAAGCCCCTTGATTAAATCTTACAACTATCATACTAAGGTATTCCTGGATGGAATGATTTTATTGCCCCCTGAAGAGGGAATCGAAAGACGCTACAATTTGTGGTGCTTTCATGGTAGACCCAGATTAGGACCAGTATACATAAATATGTGTAGAAGTCGGGGTCAGTATAAGGCGGCCATAAGGCGATGTAAAAGAAGGAGTCTATTCGAGCATCAAAAGCCTGTGAAGCTCGCATAAATAACGATAATAACAAATTTTGGAAATTTGTTAAGAATCAAACGGGTGTCAAAAATGTCCTCCCTCCGACAATCGATGGGATGTCGGGGGAGGATGAAATTGCAAAGCTGTGGAAAAACCACTACTCTAACATTCTTAATAGTGTGAGTAGGGATAATCTTAAGATAGATTGCAGCGAAACGATTGTGGGAGGGACAAGGGAAAATATTTTGATATCATTTTCTGAAGTAAAGAGGTTAATCAAAGAGTTAAAGACTGGTTCTGCGTCAGGGTAGATGACTTATCGAATGAGCACTTAAAATATGCAAATGACGTAGTATGTCTGCATATATCATTGCTCCTATCAGCCATGCTTGCTCATAGCTATATCCCTGCAGAGTTCATGAGGGTATATATCTTGCCCCTGGTCAAAAATAAGTATGGAGACATTCTGTCCAGCAATAATTACAGGCCTATTGCTGTCGCTTCCTGCTTCTCGAAACTACTAGAAAAACTCTTGTTACTCCGATTAAATGATTTCCTATGGACATCTCCTAATCAGTTTGGCTTTAAAAGGTCCCACTCAACTGACCTGTGTATCTATGTACTTAAAGAAACAATATCTAAATACATTGACAGTAATTCAACCATTTATAGCTGTTTCCTTGATATAAGTAAGGCATATGATAGGGTGAACCACAATATTTTATTTGCAAAACTAGAAGACAGGAAGGTTCCCATGTACATATTAAATTTATTGAAATTTTGGTATTCCCCCAATCTTTCACTGTTAGGTGGGGCAATGTACTATCCGAGTGTTTTGGCTCCTCTTGTCGGGTGAGACAAGGCTCCTTGCTCTCCCCTATGCTGTTTAATGTGTATATTGACGGATTAATTGCTTCACTTAATGAAGCAACAGTAGGATGTTGTATAGATAACACAAGGATAAATAACTTAGTTTATGCCGATGATATGGTGTTAATAAGTCCCTCTGTTAAAGGTCTGGATCGGCTACTAAAAGTCTGCGAAGTGTATTCGCAGAAACATGATATTCTTTTTAATGTGACAAAAACTAAGGTTATGCAATTTCATCCTAAAAGCTGTAATCAGCCAGCTGATATAAGGTTTAAAATGAATGGTGAAGTAATTGAGGAAGTACAAGAGTTTAAGTATTTGGGTCAAACTATTACCAGCTCCTTGAGTGATGACTCGGATATAAGAAAACAATCTCGAAGCCTGTGTGCTAAAGCGAATATGACCATAAGGAACTTTCGTTTCTGTACAAGTGAAGCTAAAGACACACTCTTTCGTACTTTCTGCAGTAATATATACGGTCAGCAACTCTGGGTGAATTATAAAAAAGGTTCTGGCAGAACCCTAAATTTGCTGTACAACAGGTCGTTTAGACTCTTACATAAATTACCCCCGAGATGCTCAGCTTCGCAAATGTTTGCAACCCGCAATGTTCCGAGCTTCCCGGAGGTAACAAGACGTGCTCAACACAGTCTAATGCAAAGAATTAAAAAATCAACCAACCCGATCATCCAAGCTATCCATGAGTCCTGCCATTTATCCTCTAAGCTATGGACTTTTTGGTACGAAAACGTCTGTCTGTAGCTCCACTTAACTTCGACAGTGCAGTATTATTTCTAATCAATTGTATATATTTTTATCCTTAGTGTATGAACTGTCATTGTATTAATAATATTTGTCATATGGACTATAGTCTGCCAATAAACCTTTTCATTTTCATTTCATTTTCAATAATAATAATTGAAGACAGCCAGAAACTGGTACAACGCTCAGGCCAAACGAATGTGGCTTATTGCGCTAACTCTTGGACTATTATTACCAGCATCATCAGGATTCGAACCCCGACCTCAGTATATTTATTCCGCTTATAGGAAAAGTGGTGTTTGCTACTGGGCCACGGACGCTATCTAAGTATGATATTGGTTTGTATTTTTCAGTAAACTTCTCTGGTGTAAATTTTATTTACTTATGGTGAAGATGGAATAATTTGACTGTACAGGGTGAGCTAAAAGTTTGGAAACATAGGAAGTATGCTTTTCAATGCAAATATATATGGATATTTGCATTGAAAAACATAGTTCCTACGTTTCCAGACTTTTGACTCACCCTGTATATTGTTGTACTTAAGTTTTGTGTTTATAAAGAAAGGAAGCATTTTCATGGATTATTAATTTTAATTTACGTTCAAATCAATGTTTTTAATTAAAAAAGGAAACCAGAGTTGAAGCTCGGCCTGATACATCTATGGAGTCTTACTTGAGGAGAGTGTGTGCCTGTTCTATATTGGCTGGGATTCAGCGAAGATCAAGTGATATAAATTTTTTCCCAAAACATTTGTTTAAAGTTTGGGGTATTTGTGGATTTATTTCGATTAGGAACGGGATAAGTTCATTTGTTGTTCACTAGTTATCGTGTTGAAAGGTTTAGGTCAAGAGGTCTATATCAGTTGGCTTTCCTTGGATCGAGTCTATATTAATTGGTGTTTGCTAAAAAATAATTTATTATAGAGTGGCCACATAGTTCCTTTGCAGTGAAATTACAGCATATCTGTATGTTGCCCTCGTTTTTCATGCGAGAGGACTTTGTGGCCACCCCGTAGAATAGTATTAAACACGTATAAACACTGAGGGACAACTTGCCTTTGTTTAGTAACGTACAAAAGTGTGTATACATCTTTCTGGAATACATTCACAGACTCCCGCATACGTTTGTGAGATACGCTGTATTATATCGCACTTAAAAAGAAAGGAATAATTACGGAATTTTTCGTGTATTTTTGCATGAATCAAGCGTGGTTTGCTAGTGGATATGTTACATATATGCAAAAATGCCTCCACCAGGATTCGAACTTAACACCTCTTGAGTAGAAAGTGAGGGCGCTGATCATTTCCCTCCGACAATGTAAAAGTTATTATTACAACCTAGCATATACAGTATTTCAAAAAGTCAAAAGAACACACGACGCTTTTGCGTCCAAAGAATTTTTCCCCGTTTTCCGCATTATGCAAATATCGTGCTTATTCATGCATGATATTCCATCTATGGGTCTCCAGTGTTATTCTAGAGATTTGGATGGAATGCTGTCATTGCTGGAATGCAGGGGGGTTAGTATTAGGGTTGTCAATAAAAAAAGACAACCAACCCCTTAAAAATACGTGGATTAAATAATGTAAAAAAAAACAGTGAGATTTGGATTTTAAAAAAATAATTACTACTGATGGTATTAATTAAAGAAATACGAGCAAAAAGTATTCATTTGTATACGAGGCCCTCCTTGGAAGAAGTGGCAAAACGACAAAAGTATAAACGCTAGGAAACGCAGTTAAAGTTGTACCAGATTTGAAAGTAATATAACTTTTGAATTTTTTGAAGATATTGGATCTTTTAAACTATCCCCACCCCCCCACCCACAACATCCTCTTTACAACAATCACCACCCCAATGTTGATCATTTCACTATATCCCCCCCAAAGTTTAAACTCTGCAAATTAACCAAAATAAGATAAGAAAACAATAACGACAAATTTATTATTTATTACAAACATACAATAAATAGAGAACCATTATTTACATAGGATAAAAATTTTTAATATGCTCACATAAGTTATTAAAAGCATTTCGATTAAATCTATCGCGCCACGTAAATTCTTGCAGGTACCAGTGTAAGAAATCGCGCTTGCATGCCATCATTTCTTCAATGCGTTGTTTATGCTTGTGCCAGTAAGATTCTATGTGCTGCGTATGTACACCGTTTGGCTCAACAAAATTAACACTGTGATTTACAGTCCGGTGCTGGAATCCTAACCCTTAACCGGTTAGGTTAATTGAATGCCCGGTTAGGTCAACTGTATGCTCTTGACGATTGGTTAGGTTAAGTTGAGATATTTTCGTTGAAACTAACGAAAATATCACGACTCACACCTCCTAATCAGCAGCCCAGCGTCTTAACCACTAGGCCAGCAAGAGTACCCATTTATCTACCATCTATTTTTTATGGAAGGATAAACAACTGGGTAAGCAGCGCGCCGCCTGCTCTCGCAGGGAATCAAACCCCCGGGGCTGGTGGATTCGTAATCAGCGATGCTAACCCCTACACCACTGTAATAAATGGAATTAATGTGATTGTTAATTAATACAATTTGTCGTGATTATTAATTAGAGAGAGAGAGAGAGAGAGAGAGAGAGAGAGAGAGAGAGAGAGAGAGAGAAATTGGTTTTAAAATCCCAGTTGCAATGCCCAGGGAGTAGTTATTTTTAAAATTTACAGTTGGCAAACGTGCGCCTCATTTTCAAAGAGGTTTCCGCTGAAAGTTGTTTGTGATCGCTAGACGCACTGTGTTTCAAGTGCTTCTTAATGTAAATTTCGTCAAATATAGTCGGCTTAGGCCGAGTAGACCTCTTTCTCTCTTTCAATGTTATATTCATCTTAATTCGCCCTACCCTTATATCACCCTGTTTCAAAAGTTTAATTGAATAAAGTCATAAAATCTACACCGTGTTTCGGCTTCCCAGACGTTAGGCCTAATCAGGCACACTGCCGAGTCCGACAGGCATTGTATGCAGTTAAAGGAAATCCATTATAGAAAATAAGAACATTAGAGTTTGCGGTGCAGTATAAGTTCGATATAACAAATAGACTCATAAGTAAATAATACTCATGTTAATACAATAAAAATCGTTGCATTGTATTACACCACCGAGGCGCACATATATATATGTGTGTGTGTGTGTGTGTGAGTGTGTAGACAAGTCACAAGTCACAAATCACAAAATCACATACTGAATGAAGGAAATTTCAATAATATACTTAAAATTATAAATTCTTGAAGAAGAAAAAATATTCTGAGAATTTGTTAGGAATTAATTAGAATTCCTTTCCCCCACCCCACCCCCGAATATATATATATGTTGGTTTACGTCGTCGTCGTTGGCCTAGGCAAGCTACGGCTTGGGACCGTAGCGCATCTATCCGGTATAGGTTAACCTGGATGATGTAGCCATAAGCACTGCCGCTAGTTAAGTGCCAACCAGTGATTATCTCACTAGCCGTATTGAGTCCGTTAGGCGAAACTGCGACAGTACCAAAGGTGGAAAATATAACCTTTGGTTTTCTATGTTTATTGTAAAATGGACATGGTATTAGATTAAAATAAATATTTGAATATAAATAATTTACTGACAATTGTGATATATAATTAATTATGTTTACATACAATAAAATAATATAGTATACATAAAATTAGTATTAATGTGGTTCACAATTGAATTATAATGGGGTAACTAATTTAAAATGAATTTATACTATTCCGAAATTCAAGACGGTAAAATTAACATTTAACTTGAAACTAAAATAAGAGTATTCACTACACACTCCCCCACCAGAGAGGAAGTTCAAAGAGTTCCGAACGACACAGATTTCCTCTGGACCTTTTTGGTAGCTACATGTACCTCACTTAAGGTTGATTCCAAAAACGCAGGCTTAAGACGATCGATAGAAACCTTGTCGACCTTGGAACCGCGCTGGATGAGAAATGATTTGCGCGTACGTCGGAGAACTTCATAGGGCCCGTCATATGGACATTGGAGAGGCCGTTTTGGGAGAGGTACACGAACGAAAACGTGGGTGCAAGACTGGAGGGCTGGGGAAACAAAGATGTTCTGTTGGCTAGTCAATCGAGGGGGAACAGGCTGAAGGGACTGCATGTGAGAGGAAAGTGTTTGAGCGAATTCCGTAGGATCGCATGACTTATCCCCTGCAGTGAAGTAGCCACCTGGTAGCCGCAGTGTTGTTCCATAGACTAGTTCAGCCGCTGTAGTCTTCAGATCACTCTTAAATGCAGAGCGAATACCAAGTAACACGAGTGGAAGCTTATCCATCCAATGGGAGTCTTCGTGACACATAAGGGATGACTTCAGCTGGCGATGGAAGCGTTCGACGAGGCCGTTAGCTTGCGGATGATACGCACAGGTATGCGCATGTACTGTACCCAACAAGCTGGTAAACTTCTTCCAAAGCGAAGACTCAAATTGGCGACCTTGGTCAGTGATGACTTTTGTCGGCAATCCAAATCTTGATACCCATCCATGAAGAAAGGCTCTTGCAACAGTGTCCGCTTGGATATCAGGAAGTGGGATGGCTTCAGGCCATCTGGAAAAGCGGTCGAGACAGGTGAGCAGATAACGTTGGCCTTGAATCACTGGAAGAGGGCCAACAATGTCTACATGAATTACCTCAAATCGCTGGGATGGGGGCGGAAATGCGTCAAAGGGGGACCTGGTGTGCCTTTGAACTTTGGCACGCTGGCAGGCAAGGCACGTTTTGGTCCAATGTTTGACATCCTTCCGCATCGAGGGCCAAACAAAGCGAGAGGTAACCAGGTGTTGCGAAGCACGGATACCAGGATGGGAGGGCTTATGAAGATCCATGAAGACTGCTTGTCTGTGACATGGAGGGACATAAGGGCGAATAGCAGCTGTTGATACGTCGCAATAGAGGGGCACAGACAATCCTGGCATACTCATTTTCTTGAGGGAAAGTGAGTGAGTGGAGTCTTCTCTGAGCAGGTCTTGTAGTTCCGTATCCTTATCTTGATCCTGTGCAATAGCATTCCACAGTGTAGAGCTGAGGGTAACAGAAGTAATCTCTATTCTTGAGAGTGCATCCGCTGGAGTGTTCAAGACACCTTTGATGTGGCGGATATCCGTGGTAAATTGCGAGATATAATCGAGTTGCCTGATGACTCTGGAGAGTGGTTACAGCTGTTTTTATTGAAGACAGTGACCAAAGGTTTGTGGTCGGTAAAAACACAAAACTCTCGGCCTTCAAGGAAATGTTGAAAATGCTTCACGTTTAAGTAAATAGCAAGAAGTTCACGTCCGAAAGCACTATAACGCGTTTGGGCTGGCTGCAGCTTTTTCGAGTAAAACGCGATGGGTGCTTGTTGACCGTTAATGGTTTGTTCCAACACTCCACCGATCGCAACATCTGAGGCATCGACCGTCAGAGTTAGGGGGGCATCACTGATAGGAAATGACAGAGACAATGCACTATTGATAGCATTTTTGGCATTGTCGAACGCCTGTAAACTATCGCTACACCATACCAATTTCGTTACCTTGCGTTTGTGTGTGATCATAGCGTGTAGAGGAGCAAGAACACTAGCACAGTTTTTAATGAACTTGTGGTAATAATTTACCAAA
>JAJOZX010003104.1:230000-242500 GCA_023014485.1 Bathynomus jamesi | reverse complement strand
TTTCATTTTAATTGGATCGTCCTCGGCAAAAAAAGTGATGTATCTCGGAAACGAAGTGATTGCAGATTTATGTTCACAGGAACTTTTTTGTTCACTTTGACGTTCTGAATATGCATACTAATTTATGAAGCATAATTTGGTAACACCCTGTGTGTGTGTGTATATATATATATATATATATATATAATATATATACACACACAGGCCCTCTCAGAGGTCCAGAGAGGCCCGGCCACGTCCAGCTTTTGAGGCCCATAGCTAAACCCAATTATTACTTTCACTGCAAAACATTATATTCAAACTTGAAAGTTTCTAAATTTGAGGTCCCCCTTAAGCTTGAGGCCCAGGCCAAATGGCTCTCCTAGCTCCCCCCTTCTGATAGGCCATGTAATATATATATATATATAATATATATTATATATATATATATATGGGATGAATTTCACACTTAAACACGTGAAATGAATAAATGATGCAATTCCTTGTCAGGGAATGAAGAGGTGTATTGCTGAATACACGAGAGGCATTGGAATAATTTTTTTCCTTGTGAGAGAGAGAGAGAGAGAGAGAGAGAGAGAGAGAGAGAGAGAGAGAGAGAGAGAGAAGGTTGACAAAAACAAATAGACAGCTTAGGTTTTTCCATAGTTTTTAATTTGATAATAAGAGTGAATAAATAACAGATGTATTGAATCAGTAAAAATATAAAAATAGAATGGTGTTGGTTTCCCCTTTCCATTACGTAAAGGTGACGCACGATCTCGCATTCCATTGATGAGTTTTGACATTTGTTCTTGAGAACAATTATCGTGGTGTCTATTTACTTTTGCCAACCATATGGTTAGCATCGGTGACTACGAATCCACCGGTCCCGGGTTCGATTCCCGATGACGGCAGTCGGCGCGCAGCTAACTCAGCTATTTATTTTCCACACAATATAAAAACTGGTTGGTAGATAAATGGGTACCCTTGGTTAAGACGCTGGTCTGGTGATGGGGAAGTCGTGAGATCGAATCCGGGCGAGGACTTTGTAATTTCTGACCGCCCGTGGTGGGTCGTTGTTCGGATTCTACGTTAAGCTCTAAGTCTGAGGTGGAGCAACAAGCTTGACCTTCCTCAGAATGAACAATGCGGTCGGAAGCAAAACTAAGGTTAACCAAGAGATGTTATTTATATATATATACAGGGCTATTCAAAATGATTCACCTGATTTCAAATGAGAATATTTTTTAATGTTACAAATACAGAGTGATTTGCGATACATCAACCAAAAGAAAAACTGTCCAAATTTTGTCTCTCACCTCATAAATGCTCTATGTGACTTCCCCTAGTTACACGAGCAACGTCGACACGATAGTCGAATTCCTCCCATACTCGCTCCAGCATGTCCGTTGTCACTGACTCTACGGCAGTAACAATGCGAGTTCGGAGCTCATCCAAAGATGTGGGCAACGGTGGCACGTACACAGTATCCTTAACGTACCCCCAAAGGAAGAAGTCGCACGGTGTAAGATCCGGCGACTGTGACTACCGATTTACAGCTCGAAAACTGCAACACACAAAACGCCTTCTGCTGTGCGGACGCCATTTTCACACTGACTGTTTGTTGCTAGGCTAGGCCACGGCGTGACTTTGGAGCCCTCTCGGTGATCTTGTAAAACTCGGAGATTTCCTTTTTCATGTGGTGTATGCCCAGTTGATGCACGGTTGATAGGTACGGAAGTATTCTCAGTTGAAATAGGATGAATTATTTTGAATAGCCCTGTATATATATATATATATATATATATATATATATATATATATATATATATATATATATATATATATATATATATATATATACTATATACTGAGCGGCAGAAAAATCGGCCCACTTGGAATATCGCGAAAAGCAAAAAAGTGGGCAGGTTTTAAAATTCGAAAATATATTCTATGAGGCAACCAAATAACGAGACAAAACAACGTCAGCTGCGAACACACTAGCTGTTACGAATTTTCGACTTCTTTTAAAAATTCGACAGTCTGACATTCAGTTGCTCTTAGACTGCTAGTGCCACTTTTTTCTTCCACTAGCGGGAGTAGGCATTTGCGTTTAGTAACAGACAGACTTCTAATTCTTTTGGGTTTCAGAATTGGACATTTACAATGGATTTGAATGCCGTGAGCCTCGCGAGAGTCGTCGCCTAATTGAAGATGGTCGAAGCCACGGTTACGTCACCGATGCGCTAGGAATTCCAAGAACAACGGTTCAAGGTGTCTATCAACGTTATGTGAAGACAGGAGAGTACACCCGAAGACCAGGATCTGGAAGATCGCGCTGCACATCTGCCCGTGACGATCGTTTCATCGTCTTGAGTGTTTTGCGAGATCGTCGCTTGACTGCTACAAACGTCCGCAATGAGCTGGAAAGGTCTCGATATGTCAGTGTATCGGAGCGAACCGTTAGAAGGAGACTTACGGAAAGTGGCTTACATACTAGACGCCCAGCAATGGGCCCGGAATTGCTCCCACACCACCGCAATGCTCGTCTTGCTTTCGCTCGTGAGCATGTCAATTGAACTCCTCCAAAAGCAATCCTCTCCGTAAAAGTGCACGGGGCGAATCTTTCTCCTGTTCTTCTCCACTCTTTCCCGTCCATCGGATGTTCGAAAATTAAATCTTGATTCTTCCGTGAACAATACTCGTCCCCATTGGACCATAGTCCAATGAGGACTATGAAATTTAAAGTACGGGCTAACTGGCTTTCAATTACAATGATTCCCAGATCTGTCAGTCGATCTTGGGCGATGGCATTGGTGGACCGCAGATATTTTATTTGTTTCAGTTTGACTATGATAATCTCTATAAAATGTATGTTCATTAATTATATTTCCTCTCTGTTGTTATTTAATCAATTGCTTTATTAATATTTTTAGATTTTATCTCCCTCTTTCCGGACCTCTTAGAGGTCCCGGCCCCGGGGATTTATCCCGGCTTCCCCGCCCTCTCGGAGGCCCTGAGCGTAGGTATGGAGAATGTTGGCAGCCCACAGTCCATAGTACAGTGTTCGTATAATTGAACTGGTAGAAATTTGAGGGATGTCTTAACTCCGCTAGAATATATAAAATCTTTGAGAATTATCTCCTTACCTTTATTCGAACAGGACATTTTACATTTAAATACATGTATGCTGTAACAAGATAAAGTAAATCGTAAACAGTAAAGCCTAAAGCGTAAGGGTCAAATTAAATAAAATAAATAGTCCAGCTTCACAATTAGTTATGTCATTGTAAATTGTAAAACCAATGTATTTATTTATTATTAATAAAGGTATTCAATTCAATTCAATTCAAAAGATTATGTCATATGTCAGACCTCCAAAACCACCAGTCTGGAAGAGAGAAAACGAGCTGTAGTTGTATCCGAGTAATCCGATTTTTCTGCCGCTCAGAGTATATATATATATATATATATATATATATATATATATATATATATATATATATATATATATACAGGGCCGCCGAGAGCTGCTGCCCCCGGGGCCCAGGGGAAGGATTGGTATATGGGCCCCACTGTTTACTCAGTATTTTATTATGAATGTTTTTTGTGTACATAACAAGCAAACTGATTATACGTCCAAGTCAATATTCAAAACGTACAGTATGAATAAACAACTCGGAGGAAAATGACCATTTTATTTTTCGAATCAGTTATATTAATTCTATCACCCTACAATTTACAAATGCAGTACCAGTCCATGCAGGCAAGACAATTGTTTACTGCAAGATTTTCATAATTAGAAGTGTGCTTTCTTTGCCTTCTCTCCAGCAAAGTGGCAAATGATTCTGATGAAATTTAAAGTACGGGCTAACTGGCTTTCAATTACAATGGTTCTCAGATCTGTCAGTCGGTCTTGGGCATTGGTGGATCGCAGATAATATTTATCTTTCAGTTTGACTATGATACTCTCTATAATCTCTCATTAATTATATTTCCACTCTGTTATTTAATCAATTGCTTTATTAATATTTTTAGATTTTATCCCCCTTCTTTCCGGGCCCCCTGGATGTCCGGGCCCCGGGGATTTATCCCGGCTTTCCCGCCCGCTCGGCGGCCCTGTATATATGAAGCGCATTTTCTACCACTAAAAAATTTCTCTTTCATCTTCATTTTGCAAAACTACTGCCGTCGATGAGAGCTTCGCACTTTCAAAAACGTTTGAGAATTTGAATTGATTTTATGCTTCCATTTTCGGGGTTATATACTCGTAATTTTATATTCAATGGACGAGTAAAAAGTTATATATATATATATATATATATATATATATATATATATATATAATATAACTGCAAACACGCAGTATAATTAATGTAAAGAACGAGCTTGTATAGGAGATATTCCGCGCAAGATGAGAGAGAGAGAACGAAACAAATGAAAAAATGAGGTAACCACCCGGGAATCGAACCCTGGATCTTCCGATTGCCGGTCAGATATGATAACCACTACACCATGGGCCTCACTCCTTCAAATGCCGTAATTCTTCTACATACGCGCAGAAACCAATGCCCCAAGGGGGCACCTATCGCATGCCGTAACATTATATACATTTGTTTCGTTCTCTCTCTTCATCTTGCGCGGAATATCTCCTATACAAGCGTCGTTCTTTACATTAATTATACTGCGTTTGCAGTTAAATGTATATAATGTTACGGCATGCGGGAGGTGCCCCTTGGGGCATTGGTTTCTGCGCGTATGTTGAAGAATTACGGCATTTGAAGGAGTGAGGCCATGGTGTAGTGGTTATCATATCTGACCGGCAATCGGAAGTTCCCGGGTTCGATTCCTGGGTGGTTACTTCATTTTTCATTGTTTCTTCTCTCTCTCTCATCTTGCGCGGAATATCTCCTATACAAGCGGTCGTTCTTTACAACACACACACACACATATATATATATAATATTATATATATATATATATATATATAATATTATATATACACTGTGTGTCTACATGTTTATACCACAAATAATAAATATTATTGCTTCACTTGATAATATTATTGCTTCGTTATTAGAAGCAATTTCCCGGACTGTGGAAAAAAGCTTTCAGTTAACTGGTCTCGGTTAGACAAAGCAGGAACCAGAAGTATAAAGCTTTTTAGAGGCTAACGGAGAAAAAGAAGATATAAATACATTCTTAATGGTTCATTTAGCTACATATAATTTTTTATACGAATGAAATGTTGAAATGTCCGGAAAGCTACTTAAACTTTCTTCGTTAAGAACTATTAAAAAAGTTTAAATTGAGCTTTACAAGAGAAAAAGGAAGGTATTTTTAGAATGTTTTTTGATTATTAGGGGAGGGGGGTTGTCTCCGCCCGTTTAACCTAATAAAAATGGAAACCGGTTTTCGGTTCTCCTCTCTCTCCTCTCTCTCTCTCTCTCTCTCTCTCGGGTCTTTGTGCGTTCCGTTTTTTAGGGGTTTTTTCCTTATAATGAAAATTTATTGCAGTTTTTTCGTCCTATTGGAAATTAGGTTTATATAGAGTTAAGTATTCAAAGAGTCTGAATGATTTACACACACACACAGACACACCACACACACATCGTGCCGTCGAACCAAGAAGGGCGTGATAAGTGTTGACGCAGTTGAGGGCTCGAAGGTTACAAAGTTACAGAGAGAGAGAGAGAGAGAGAGAGAGAGAGAGAGAGAGGGGCTAACAAAGACCTAAGGTCCACTCTAGGCTAGCTCAAGAAAGATGTAGAAAAAAAAGAAAGAATAGAAAAAGGAAATGAAAATAAAGCATACAAAAAATGTACACCATATTTACACTTATAGACATGTAAAGCGTTCACACAGGAATAGTAGTCGTACCAAAGTAGAGAACAAACAAGGTTCTCCCTCCTCCGCCAGCCACTCCTGATAGAAAAATGTCGTGAAGAAGATTTATTGGAAAGTAGGAAAAAGTATAATGAAAAGAATAGCTTCAAAGTTCATTCACACTTATCTCGTGTACCTAATTAAGTATTAGAAAGCAGCGTAAAATGAAGGATAGCATGAAACATTAAACTACTTAATCTAATCTACATCATGCAAATATTAATGATTATTTATTTATTTATTTATTATATACATGAAGTAATCATTTCATCGCCGCATCATTTCTTTGGTGGATACAAAGGTAATCTCGCTGAGGGACTTACAAAAGTAATCTCGCTGAGGGGCTTACAAAGGTAATCTCGCTGAGGGACTTAAAGGTAATCTCGCTGAGGGACTTAAAGGTAATCTCGCTGAGGGACTTACAGTACTTTTAAAAGTTAATTATTTCCATTGCCATCTTTCACTCTGTAATTACTGTACTAAGATAAGGGAGCACTGATCCAGAGGCACCTCCAGTTCGTCAACACACCCCAATTTAAGAACTCCCACGAAAGTGTACATCATGTTTGTAATTTTTCTCCTTTTTCAAGAAAAGATTTATCATACTGTAATTTATATTGCTTCCTTCGCATAGGACTTACTTAGATAAGGGAGCACTGATCCAGAGGACCCTCACACTGGTCAGCACCCCGAATTTAAGGATTTTCCCGACAGTGTACATATATTTAATTTTTTTCCCTTTCTTCCGAAATTCTATTGCACACTATCTGAAACTAAAGTTCTACTCTAGCTAAGTAGCTTCCCTGAAGCCGAATGTGTCTGTTCGGAGGTTTTGACTCCCGAGAGATCCCATCAAGCGTCTCTTCTCAACCAATATGGCATCATCTGAGAACTCCCAGCACTCTGAAACCAGACCAGACCAGTGCCTCCTACTACATTTATTGGCAAAGGGAACATCACTACTTCTGCTCTATCTTGATTATTCCTTCTTGCAAGCAGCTCCCTTTCTAATGACTTGGGGAAAAAAAGAAAGGAGCAAAAGAAAGAAAGAAGCCGGAAGATGAGTGGCCTCCCAAAGTAATAAATATATCTTTTCGGAGGTTTTGACTCCTGAGAATTCCCATCTATCAGAAACACTTAAATACAAATAAAAACAGTTAAAAAGGTTATCATTTGAGAACTCCTAGGACTCTGATACCAGAATAGACCAAAGACTCCTACTACACTTACGATCAGAATGGAACATCATCATCCCCAACCCCATCCCAACTAACTCCCTTTATGACCCTCCTTTGTAGGCTTATTGGGAGGTTTTGACTCCCGAGCATTCCCACACTGATAACACCCAGTGCTCTTTAACCAGACCAGATCAGCGCCTCCTACTACATTTACATCTAAAGGGATATCACTGCTTCTCTCTATATACATAAACGCTATGTACCTCAACAGCAGTCATCCTTTAAACTTAATTCGGAGGTTTTGACTCCTGAGAATTTCCATAGAGCTTCCGGTCTCTACCAATGGGGTATCATCTGAAAACTCCGAGTGCTCCGCAACCAGACCCGATCAGCACCCCCTACTACATTTACTACAAAAGCAAAATTGGGTTACCCCCTCTACTAAATAAAAACGTATCCCTAATTTCTAATGTAACTCAGTTTACATAGGTCAAACTGGAAAAAATTTAGTTGTCAGAGTAAAGCAGCACAAATATAAATATGCGTGCAGCGCAGCAAATAATTCTACTGCACTGTTTAACTTTACGGATAGATATAATCATAGTATTAACAGAGAGAGTTCTAAAATTGTTGTTAAAACTAAAAACAAATGAAAGAAACATTCTGGAATGTGCATCCATACTACTTTATAAATAATTTCAGTAACAGTTCGGGAATGTATAAAATGGACCACATCTTGTTAAAATACCTTTTGCTTTTTAGCAATACTTGTTAAATTTTTGCTAATCCCTTCTAACTATTTTGTTTACGCTGTACAGAGATATACAGTATATTTTCGGTTTCGTGGCTTTTCCCTTCATTTCCTGACGAGGTGTACTGTTGAATACAGAATGGCTTTGGAATCGCTTTTCATTTTTCCTTGTAGGTGTGCCCCATATATTATACAGTATATGTAAATAGAAATTAAAGCATTTGATCAAGAGCTCCTTCGAATCAGCTAGCGTTGGTATACGAGACCAATGCTCTAACCCAGTGGTTCTCGACCTTTTTTGTATGGTTGCCCAAAACCCATTTCTAATCCAGCTCCATTACCCCAATCATTAGATATTATTTTTTATAACTTCTGGATCGCAGTGGGGTAATTTACCTTTAGGTTGGGAACCACTGCTCTAACCATTCGTCCTTCCAGAATAACGTGGATAAATGACTAAAGCATTAGATTCACATACCAGCGATTGAGG
Source organism: Bathynomus jamesi (assembly GCA_023014485.1). NCBI lineage: Eukaryota > Metazoa > Arthropoda > Malacostraca > Isopoda > Cirolanidae > Bathynomus > Bathynomus jamesi. The sequence goes on along the minus strand of JAJOZX010003104.1, from coordinate 234,216 downwards.
GTTCGAATTACCTTGGGTTCAAATACTTTAATTTTTTACCATGTTTTTTTTATAAACAGCAAAAGTTTATGTGGTCATAAATTCAATAAAGTTTTATATATAATTTTATCCCTTTATAAATATTTTATATATATTTTTATATGCCATATGTGGATAAAACTTCTTGTTGCAAAGACTTTTATCTCCATAGCAACAAAGATTATAAGCGTGTTTGCTATTGGTTAACGCAACTTTTTTTACGCACGCACACACACACACACACGCATATATATATATATATATATAAAACTTTCATCTCCTGAGGTTTGATATACGCTATATTGCCAAAATTTATGACTTTATTGTTGTTACATTTCGGGGATTTCTAATCTATTCCCAGATATAAATTTCCAGAGAAGACGAGATAACACAAGCGATATATAAATAATGTTTTTATTGTTCTTCACGGCAATGTATGAACATGCACATTTAGTTTATATATATATATATATATATATATATATATATATATATATATATATATATATATATTATATATATTTATATATATATATATATATATATATATATATATATATATAAACTTGATTGGTTTTGCTTCCGACCGAATTGTTCATTCTGACGAAGGTCAAGCTTGTCACTCCACCTTAGACCTACAGTTAATGTGGAATCCGAACCCACGACCCACCAGCATCCCACCATCTTAACCACTAGGCTACCCAGGTTACCCATTTATCTACCAACCAATTTCTTTATTGTATGGAAAGATGAACAGCTGGGTTTTGCTACGCGCCACAGCGATCGTAACCACTACACCACCGAGACGCATATATATATATATAAACGTCCTGAGTAGCACCAAGAAGACACTTTTTTACCCATTAATTCATTAATTTCTATTTTGCAAATCGGTCGAATTCTCTTGTAGGAAATACTTTCTTGAACCTAACCTAACAACACACACACCACACACACACACACACACGGTGTTATGAAATTATGTTTCATATTAGTATACATAATCAGAACGTGAAAATGAACAAAAAAGTTCCTATGAACCTAAATCCGCAATCCCTTCGTTTCCGAGATACATTGCATTTTTTGCCGACGACGATCCAATTAAAATGAAAGTCATTAAAGTTTATCAAAGTTTATTTAGAACAAGCGCTCAAAATGGTTTCCCTGCATCAGAGTATATGCTTCAACGCGTCGTTGAAAATGTTGCGTATACGTTCGAAAACACTTACATGGTTACGTATTGTTTCTGAGCAATCTTGAACAAGTTGCCGCAATTCATCTATGTTATTGACTTCTGTTGCATAAACAAGATTTTTTTAAATAACTCTACAAGAAAAAGTCAGTTGCTTAATTTTGGTTTCTGAAATGACAACTAACAAAATACTCTCAAAACCAAAGAAAATATCTATCTAAACAACCAGACAACTACGACTTTGATAAATTTTAATGACCATTGTAATTGGATCGTCCTCGGCAGAAAAGCAATGTATCTCGGAAACGAAGCGATTGCGGATTTATGTTCATGGAAACTTTTTTGTTCACTTTCACGTCCTCAATATGTATACTAATTTACGAAGCATAATTTGATAACACCCTCTCTCTCTCTCTCTATATTATATATACATTAATGTAAAGAACTACGCTTGTGTAGAAGAGCGTTCCGCACAAGATGAGGAGGGAGAACGAACAAATGAAAAATGAGATACCACCAGGGAATCGAGCCCGGGATCATCCGATTGCCGGTCAGATATGCTATCCACTACACCATGGATCTCGATCAATCAAAAGTCGTAATTCTCCTACATACGAGCAGAAACCAATCTCATTCCCGAGAATGAGAATATTAAAAGCAATTCTGAAACTGATCTTTTCTCGTTTCATGACATTCTCATTCTTATCTACGACTTTCCCACTCTGGTCCATGTTAGGTTAGGTTAAGTTAGGTTAGCCTAATGTTGGGTTAGGTTAAATTAGAGTAATTTGGGGTTAAGTTAGGAAATATCTGCCATTCCCATTTCGCGCCTTTACCACTACACCCCATGTGCATGGAACAATTGGAACATGTGAGCCTGAGTTGCTGCCGCCGCGCGACATACCTCTACACATTTTCACTTTACAACGCTATTTTTAACTGTATATTTATTTTTTTTTGTATTTATATTTGTATTTGCATGAGCGAGCGTAAGTTTTCTGGATGACGCAATATGCGTCATCCGTGCCCTAAAGTGTTAATATAAATCTTTGTGATCACTGTAAGATGTAAACGGTGACACATGCTTTTTTATATATACTGTACTGTGTATATATACTGTGTACATGCCCTCTCAGAGGTCCAGAGAGGCCCGGGCCACTTCCAGTTTTTGAGGCCCATAGCTAAACCCAATTATTACTTTCACTGCAAAACATTATATTCAAACTTGAAAGTTTCTAAATTTGGGGCCCCCCTTAAGCTTGAGGCCCAGGCCAAATGGCCTTCCTAGTCCCCCCCGCTCTGATAGGCCTGACTATATATATAATATATATATATATATATATATATATATGATGAAAAGAACCACGAAGGAAAGGAAACACAGAATGGTGCTCAAGCGCTTTCGTCAAATGACCATTCTATTTCCTTTCCTTCGTGGTTCTTTTCATCATAAATATTTTTCACGTGTTACTTTCGTGAAATAATTTTCATATATATATATATATATATATATATAATTCTTGAACACATTTTTTTTCAATGTTCGCTTTAGAACATGAATATATAAAGATTAAAACAGTTTTAAATTTAAATCTGACTCAAATGAATGAATGACGCGTATTGAGAAGCTGTCGTTAGTTATTGGTTGGGATTACTGGTCAGCGTGATTGCCAATAACTGAATCTCTGGTTTCGATAAAGGACGGCTCGTTCAATAGGTAATAAATACCTTTACGTTTGTTTATCCTTTGCTTCAATAGTAGGGCTGTTTGACTTACATAATTGTCGTTGCAGTCAGCACAAATATATTTGTAAATAAAGGAAAACTTAATTACTTTCGGAAACTGTTGTTTACAGACAGCCGAAATTACGTCAGTTTTGACGGAATTAGTGTTTCATTTCATTTATCGATAAAGCATTTCCTAACAACTGAATGAAGAAGGTACACAAATTTTGACCGTGATAAAATATTACGTTTCATCGGTTTTATGTTGACAATTTTGCGTCTCAAGTTTTCTTCATATTTGCTATGATAGAAAAATATAAAAAAGAAAATCTAAAATTTTCATCTTCTTTACATGATATAACGCATGCGCAGTTGCATGATAACACAAACTTCCTTTGGATGATGGTTTGTGTTAGCACGCAAACATTAATTTCATTTAGGAAATTAAATTAATATTTGCTAATTGTTTACAGATTAAATGCGTAAGAATTAATCAAATCAGACGAATCTTTAAAAGTAAGCTAAGGGTAACGTACAATAGCTCCGCAGCCGATCGTAAGAAAACTTGGAGCTATTGAAGAATAGGGACCCCAGCCTTCTTTAGTTAGGCTTATAAGGATAACTAACGAAAATATCACGACCTAACCTAACCAATCGTTAGGTTAACTGTACGCCCTTGACGATTGGTTAGGTTAGGTCATGATATTTTCGTTAGTTAGCCTTATAAAGCTAACTAAAGAAGGCTGGGGCCCCTATTCTTCAATAGCTCCGAAAACTTATAACGCATGTGTAGGTAACTTTTAACCTTTCAACCTTTCAGATGTTTCGTGCGATGATTCTTTATTCCCTGTGGTCAGGCTTGTTGACCCTCATTCAGTAGGGCCAGAAACTGGCACAGCGGTCGGGCCGACTAATGCGGGCTATTGTTCTAACTCCTGTATTATTATTACCAGCATCATCGAGGTTCGAACCCCCAACCTCAGTGCCTTAACTTCGCTTAAAGGGAAATGGTGTTACCCACTGAACGAATTACGGACAATGGCCTTTTATTATTATATATATAATAAAAGGCCATTGTCCCATATATATATGGGATGAATTTCACAATTAAACACGTGAAATGAATGGATGATGCAAACCCACAGGAAAAAGAAAAATGATTCCAAGGCCTTTCATGTATTCAGAAGTACACCTCGTCAGGGAATTCCATGACGAAATGTAATTCTGAATATATGTTTGATAATTAATGTTCGAATAATAAAATTAATGGTATGTACAGTT
>JAJOZX010003104.1:147500-222500 GCA_023014485.1 Bathynomus jamesi | reverse complement strand
TATGGTTCTGGGTCGATCAGCATAGACTATCGAGTAAATGCAATAAACTTCACTTTTTCTACGTGAAGGTCAAATTATGATAATAAAAACCCACTCTAATAGACAAAGTTTATTTCCACAACAGTTTCGATGCCCACTGGCATACTCTTCGGGTGGATACAGAAAAACGAATTCGTTTTTCTGTATCTACCCGAAGATGATACCAGTGAGCATCGAAACTGTTGTGGAAATAAACTCTGTCTATTAGAGTGGGTTTTTATTATCATAATAGACTATCGACTTGAGATGGCCCCACAAGAAAAAGTCAAGAGGCGTGAGGCCTGGAGACCTAGGTGGCCATTCGACGGGCCCTCGCCGTCCGGTCCACTTGCTTGGGAATGTTTCATCTAAAGAGCTCCGGACGATGGTTGCGAAATGTGGTGGTGCACCATCCTGCTGAAACCACATCTCCGCCCGTTCTGGCAATGGAATGTCGTCTAGTATGGGCATTAGAAATGTTTGCAACATATGCAGATATGTTTCACCTGTTACATTGCCGTCGAAAAAGTACGGACCAATTAACCGATCCCCCCCCAGAGCGCAGCCCACACCATAATTCGTGGATCGAATTGCACATGTCCTTCCTCCATCCAGTAGAGGTTCTCACTGGCCCAATAGCGTGCATTTTGCCTCTTGACACGACCGCTGAGGTGAAATATCGCTTCGTCGCTGAACATGATCCTTTGTTGAAGCTGTCGATGTTGTAGAAACCACTGGCAGAACTCTACACGACGGTCTGTGTCGTCACCGTGCAGTTCTTGAACGAGTTGGACTTTGTGAGGGTGGAAACGATTTGTTGTAAGAATTCGTTGAATGGATCTTCTGGAGACACCCGTTTCCTGGGATAACTTTCTTAAGGACTTACGTGGGCTGTTTTCGAGGTGATTGAGTACCGTTAGTGATGTTGCTGCATCGGTTGAACTTTTTGGTCGGCCACTACGCGGCCGATCATGAACAGTGAACACTTCCCGTTTCTTTGAAGTGAGTGAACAGTTTTGCAACTGATGCCTGAACAACTGGGGGCCTCTCAGGGTGTTTGTCATTAAAAGCAGTTAGCAACTGATAGGTGTGTGTTACCACGCCTAGCACAAATTAAAACTATCTCCACCCGTTAATCTATTGTCAATTTCTGTGCCATAGGTTCATCAACAAATCTGAAAAGAACAAAACACATATTAAAACACAAATTATTAAAATGTGCCTAGGGTTCCTGACTTTTGCGCCACCCTATATCAATGGGTGCAAAGAACTAAATTACTGGGAAAGGTTACGAGAACTAGACCTATATTCACTGGAAAGGAGAAGAGAGATACACCATTATTTACACTTGGAAAATAATGGAGAAACTAGTCCCTAATCTTACTCTGAATCCCATAACTCCCCAAACAACGATGGAAAGTAGAAGCGGTAGACTGTGTCGTATTTCCAAATTGAAGGCGAGACAGGGAACATCCTTAACCCTGAAAGAAAATAGTTTTGTAGTGAGAGGACCAAAACTGTTTAATCAGTTGCCCAAAGGCCTAAGAAACACGAAGGGAGTTGCAGTGGAAATCTTCAAAAGAAGACTAGACGCCTGGCTCAGAACAATCCCCGATGAGCCGGGCGTACCTGGCTATGTGAGGTGGAGAGCGCAAGAATCCAACTCACTACTTCACCAGGCCAACTCGAGAGGAGGGGCGACAAGCTTGACCTTCGCGAAATGAGAAATCATCGCGCGGAACCTTTGTAAGGTTGTAAGGTATATAAACTCATCTTAAAGATTGCCAAGGAAATTGTGAAAACTGCGAACATTGTTTCGATAAGAAAGAGATAAATATAGAGGGCTTCAACTTACTAAGAGCGGATAGAACGACGAGACGTAAAGGTGGCTGTGCTATATATGTACAGGAAGGTCATATGAGAAAGACGATAATAAGTAAATCAAACAGCTATGTGGAAAAAACACTGATTATACCAAAACTTGAATACTGCTCAGTTTTGACGTCCCCATATAAAAAGGAAGAAACTAATAAACTAGAAGAAACGCAAAGGCATTTCACAGCCAAGATTGATGGCTGCAAAGAACTCAACTACTGGGAAAGACTACGTAAACTAAATCTGTACTCCCTGGAAAGAAGAAGAGAGAGGTACATCATAATCTACATATGGAAAATGATCGAAAAACTGGTACCAAACCTAAATCTAAACCCAATTACCATTCAAACAACACTGTTAAATAGGAAAGGCAGAATGTGTAGTGTTCCCAAATTAAAGGCCCGACAAGGGACCTCCTCAACTCTGAAGGAAAATAGCTTGGTTGTCAGGGGGCCAAGACTTTTCAACCAGCTTCCAAAGAACCTCAGAAACGTAACGGGGGTCAAAGTTGAAGTCTTCAAGAGAAGACTGGATGCCTGGCTCAGGACGGTACCAGATGAGCCGGGCGTGCCTGGCTATGTACGGTGGAGAGCGCAAGAAAGCAACTCGCTCCTCCACCAAGCCAGACCTAGAGGCGGGGCCACCAGCTTGACCTCCGTGTGAAGAGAGACCAACGCACGAAACAACATAAGGTTCATAAGGTTTTATATATACTGTATATTGGTTGGTATTATTTAATTCCTTGATAAAAACATTAAATTCCCATCAAAACTAAATCTAAATTAAATCACACACACACACCACACACACACACACACATAATATATATATATATATATATATATATATATGGGATGAATTTCACAATTAAACACGTGAAATGAATGACTGATGCAAATCCACAAGGAAAAAGAAAAATTATTCCAAGTTCTTTCGTGTATTCAGAATACACTTCGTCAGGGAATGAAAGGAGAAGGCGAGATGACAAAAATATATACATATGTACAACGGGACGGAAAAGTAAAAAGATTAGCACCTGATTAACAAGAGTTAATTAGAGGCAAAAGGTATTTTAACAGGATATTACCAAAAACACTTAAAAATAACGATTCATTACATATTACTAAAGCGGACAAATCTAATTCGATCGTCATCATGGACAAAAACAGTTACATTGAAAAGATGAATACTTTATTGAATGACCACGATACGTACAAACCTCTAAACAGAGACCCACTGGAGGATGTTAATAAAATGTTTAACAGAAAATTAAGAGAAATTTTAAAAAATAACTATAATGGACTGTCTAAGCAGTTTCTTAGTATCAATCTCACTACCATATTTGTACGGTTTAGTAAAAACACACAAAGTTAATAATCCCATGAGGCCTATTGTTAGCTCAGTAGGCTCCGTAACCTATAAGCTATCTAAATGGTTAGTTAGTTTATTAACGTCGTTAGTTGGTTCTATTTCCAAGTCACATATTGTAAATAGCATGGATCTTACTGACAAACTGAAGTTTCCTAATGACCCAATTTCAAACTGGTAAGTTTTGATGTATGCTCTGTTGATGACCTACTTAATTTTTTAAAAGATAAGATCTCTGAATATTCCTTTTCCTGTTCAACACAACACTCTTATTGAGTTAATTAAGTTTTGCGTCAAAGATTGTAAATTTCAATTTGAAAATAAGTTTTATGCTATGTCGTTTGGATTGGCGATGGGTAATCCGATATTAGCTAACTTATATATGGAATGTTTTGAAAGCAGAATGTTGCCTACTATTGTTAATTTTAACCTTGTTTAGTACAGGTATATAGATGATATTTTATGCCTTTGGCCTAATAATTTGGATGATGACTTATTTCTTGGTAGGCTCAACAATTTAGTCCCATCTCTTAAGTTCACGGTTGAAAAGGAAAATGATGGAAGCTTATCTTTCCTGATCTAAAAATTCGGAGATGCTTGAATCAGTTCAAATTTGAAGTTTTTCGTAAGCCTACTAATAATACAGTAACTCATATGTGCATTTTTATTCTGACCATCATCCCTCGATTAAATCTATTTTCTCTGCTATGTTTCTTAGAGCATTGAGAGTTGCCAGTCCCGAATTTTTAGATTCCGAGTTATGCAATATCATGAATATTGGTGCTAAATTATGTTATCCTATTTCATTTCTAGATAACTGCCTTAGGAAAGCCAAGAATAGGTATTATAATAATGTAACTGTAAAGGAATTTGAGCGTAAAAATGTCCTTAGTCTACCTTACCATGTTAATTTTCAATATCTTCCGACTTTACTTAAAGCAATTGGCATCAATGTAGTCTTTAAGTATAATAATACTGTTGAATCACGCCTAATAAAGAATAGCCCGGATAATGCGGTTGGTTGTGTGTATTCGATCGGATGCACACAATGTAACTCAGTATATATAAGCCAAACGGGTAAAACGTTAGATATTAGGATAAAACAGCATAAATATGCGTGTAGAACAGCAAATAATTCTAATGCATTGTTTAACCATATGTATAGATGTAATCATATCAAGTGGGATCGTTCTAAAGCGCTCGTTAAAAACACAGATATAACTGAAAGGAATATTCTAGAATCTGCATTTATCCATTTTAAAAATAATTTCAATAACAGTACGGGAATGTATAAAATTGACAATATCCTGTTAAAATACCTTTTGCCTCTAATTAACTCTTGTTAATCAGGTGCTAATCTTTTTATTTTTCCTTCCCGTTGTACATATGTATATATTTTTGTCATCTCGCCTTCTCCCTTCATTCTGGGTTTGGTATTTTGAGACACAGTCTTCTTTAAATTCTATTTCGTCTGAGTTTACAAATACATGTACAGTGTTTTTACCGTGTTGAGTCTACAGACATACGTATATAAAAAATATTCTAAACTATTATAAATGCAAGCTTGTACAAGGACAATTTGCGATTGCTGATACTTGTAGTTTTTGGTCCATTTTGTGTAGAGCAAGCCTGAGGTAGTACGATTATGACTCATTGATACAGGTAAATTTGTGCTGTTTTAGGGAGGAAACACAAACTTCCGGTGTGTTCTGCTCCTGAAGAATCACGCACCTTGACTGATAATAAGTGAAGGCATCTGTAATACAAACTAACGAAAATTGCAGTAAACTGAATACGGACCTGGGTGTTCTTTCGACTAGACTAACGCAGAGCATTGTTGCTTTCACTGGTGATGAAGGACGTACGAAAGCCTCGTCAGTACTTTAACCCCATAACTGCTTGGCAATGTTGCTGCGAGCTACCCCTACTCTGAAATGGGCGTATGGGCGGAATGATACTCGATGTGAAAAGATATTTAACTCTTCATAAGTAATAATAATAATAATAATAATAATATGTTTGTTATTCATCCTTTTAATATAAAATATATATTTGTCTTGTATTTCGAATACCCTAATAATATACAGTCCACCGTATCTGTAACAGTATTTGTATCTGTCAACTGTATCTGTCCACTGTATCTGTCCACTGTATCTACATGTCGAAAACTAATTAATTTTTATTGTGAGTTTGCAAATTTTCTAATTTTCAAAAATCCTCAATGAACAACTTGATCGTCTCTCATTTCCTGTCGTCTTCAACACTTTATTACCATCCCTCCATCAGTGTTTTATCGTCATTTATCGCCTCTTTTACCCTATTTGCACCTTATCGCGGATTGCAGCTCTCGAACAACTTTTTTATGAAGATAATTTGCCCGTAACTCATTATCGGAACTCCGGTTTAACTTTTTCTCATTGAGTATCGTTAACGTTGCTCTGACTCGCATTTAAACAAACCTGGATTCATTTTCTCTCTCTCTCTCTCTCTCTCTCTCCCTCTTTATTTATATATATATATATATGTGATGTCTAATGACATCCTCAGGAACAGTGTTCCTGAGGATGTCATTAGACGAAAGCGCTTGAGCACCATTCTGTGTTTCCTTTTTCCTTCGTGGTTATTTTCATCATAAATATTATTCACGTGTTACTTTCGTGAAATAATTTTCATATATATATATATATATATATATTATATATATATATATATATATATATATATATGCGGCTATCATGGCATACCGGTATGAAAAGGTATGAAGGTACAGGTATAGGTAACTAAATCAATTTTCAAAGAAGTATAAATTTTTATATTATATATATATATATATATAATATATACTTCTGTACGTACGTACTAAAAATCAATTTAAAGGAGGTCATTTCTCCGAAGAAGTTCACAATCTATCTTCAATTTAAAAAGGATAAGAGCGTAACTGTTTCACAATTGGCAACTCTCTCTCTCTCTCTCTCTCTCTCTCTCTCTCTCTATATATATATATATATATATATATATATATATATATATACAATCGTGGCCAAAGGATTGGAATCAAAATTTTAAGGAATTCCATTTTTATTGTGAGTTTAATATTTATTGGGACTTCCCTTGGTATCAGTAATTACTTTGATCCTGTTGGGCATGGGCATGATAAGGTTTTTGGCACAATTTCAGAGCCATTTCGGACTGCCAAACTGATTTTATAGCAGAACAAAGATCGTGGGATTCTGGCTTCTTTTCAGAGACTTTCACCTTCAGAAGTTCCCAAAGGTTTTTCTTGATCGGATTAAGGTCAGGAGAATTACCAAGCCATTTCAAAGCTGAACCGTGAGTTTTTTTTTTTTTTACATAAACTATTCTTGCACAGTTTTAGATGTGTGGAAAGTTGTACTATCCTGCTCCTGCTGAAACCAGGAATATCCTGTTTTCAGAGATGTCGTATCCTCTGGGAAAATCCAGAGTTCCCCTGTGCCCTGGACACCAAAAAATCTTCGAAACATCTTCTCCATCTTGGAAAATCATATTTTTCATCTTGTATGCCGCTGAATGAGATATTTCAGGTCAGAAAGCTACCTGCCTTTGATTGTGTAGTCTTCTTTTATGAATGCTTCCATCTCCCTTCGCTTCTCTGGGGAAATTTCTGCTTTTGTTTCCTGTGTTTTGCCTGTGTAAATTAGGACTTAATTAGGTAATGCGCACGATTTAAAACAATAATTAAGAAATAATTCCGGGACTAACACCCACCCCCCTCCCCGCCAATAAATAAATAAATAAATAAAATAAAAAAGTTACGGTATAAGTAGAAAATTGATTATATTATTAGTGCAATTAATTCCATTTGTCTAAACTGCATTAATTTTAACAATACTTCAAAGACATTTTAAAACAGACATTTTAAAACAGACTTTAAAACAAAGTACATAAAATTAATTAATAAATGAAAATAATTATTAGATAATATCGTTAAAACTATTGCATTTTATATAGGCTGAAATGTACAGGATTTATATTTTATATTAATATTTAAAAATCACCCAAGAAATCCAGAATAATGTCGAAATTCTAAGGTTTTTTTTTTTAAATCACCTTCGCATTAGCCCTTGACTCTTGGTTTTCGTCACAATGGGGGATAGAAACTATTCCCGTAATATTACCTTGTATTTCCACATATTTTAGCTTGCGTTCCAATTTATGAGCCATTTTTGACTTTAGAGGATACTCAATGTAAAAATTGTGACGCAAAAAGGACGTATTATACACATTTTCGAGTGATTCTATTTTAAGCACGACTTTATATTTTCACTAAACAATGTTAATATTCCAAAGCATTTGGTTATTCATGGTTTTATATTTGTTTAATGGTTTCCAATTTTTTCTGGCTCAAGGCACGTCAATGCCATAAATTCTTCTTTTGCGGAACCCCGAAGGATTTTCGCTTGCCACAGTTCAACATCCAGTCCTCACTTTCCCCAATACCACGTGACTTCAAACCGAGCCTATAGTTTTGGTATAGAAATGTAATCGCGAATATTTTGTTTTACTTCAGTTTTTCATGTGTTCTTTTGAACTTTGGAAATTTCAATTACTCATTTTTATATACTCGTAATTTTCAGTAAATTTCGTGGTACCCCTACGAGGTACCCCTACGAGGCACTCCTACGAGGCACCCCTACGAGGGATCCCGGCTGGGAAACGCTGCATTAGCTTGATAATGAGTAATCAAATAACCAGAAATATGCTTTGCAAATAATATAAAGAGTTTAAAAATATGTGTGATATTTCTACATGGCCTTTCACCATCCATTACTAATATTACCCTCTATTACTAATGTTTCTATTACTAATATTTCTATTACAATTATTTCTGTTACAATTATTTCTATTACTAATATTTCTGTCACAATTATTTCTGTCACAATTATTTCTATTACTAATATTTCTATTACAATTATTTCTATTACTAATATTTCTACTACAATTATTTCTATTACTAATATTTATATTACAGTTATTTCTATTACTAATATTTCTGTTACTGTTATTTCTATTACTAATATTTCTCTTCTTTTGTTTTAAATTAATGCGTGTCAGATATAGCCATATACAGTAGGTATGAAAATCTTAGTAGGCATGGGTATAGGTATAGAAATTTCTTTTTAAGGAGGCATGGGTATAGAAATGTCTTTTTAAGGCATGGGTATAGAAATGTCTTTTTAAGGAGGTGTGGGTATAGAAATTTCTTTTAAAGGAAGTATAGATATAAAAAAATTGTTCAAGGGGTATGGGTATAGGAATGAACTTCGAATGTTATCTGGGCTACGTCATGGCCAGATAAGCGGCATTGACTCTGGAGAGTAGTTGGGTGGGTGACTGTCCTCTGCCTCCAGATTATGTAGCGACTCGTGGTTCGGATCCCACGTAAAGTTGTAGTTCCCCTCCCTCATATGACCTTTGTCGTTGCGAAGGAGGTCAAACAACTCCATCATTTCACTTGAATGCTATTCCTGATATATATATATATATATTATATATCGTAAAGAACGACGCTTGTATAGGAGATATTCCGCGCAAGACGTCTTGCGCGGAATATCTCCTATACAAGCGTCGTTCTTTACGTTATTTATACTGCGTGTTCTTTGCAGTTGAATGTATATATATATATATATATATATATATATATATATATATATATATATATATATATATATATATATATATATATATATATATATAAAGACAGGGTGGACGAGAAATCGTTCATCATAGGTAGATGATGCTACCATAAGTACACTGTTAATCCCATTCTATATACCTTTCAACCTTTCATATGTTCTGTGCGGTGATTCCTCATTTCACGAAGGTCAAGCTTGATGCCCCTCCTCTTGAGTTGGCCTGGTGAAGTGAAGAGTTGGTTTCTTGTGCTCCCCACTTCACATAGCCAGGTACGCTCGGTTCATCGAGAATTGTTCTGAGCCAGGCGTCTAGTCTTTTTTTGAAGATATCCACCGCGACACCACTCGTGTTCCTTAGTTCCTTGGGTAGCTGGTTGAATAGTCTTGGTCCTCTCACAACAAAACTATTTTCCTTCAGGGTTGAGGATGTTCCCTGTCTAACCTTTAATTTGGGAACACGACACAGTCTTTCTCTTCTACTTTCCACTGTTGTTTGGGTGGTTAGAGGGCTCAAAGTAAGATTAGGGCCAAGTTCCTCCATTATTTTCCAAATGTAAATAATGGTGTACCTCCCTCCTCTTTTTTACAGTGAATGTAAGTTTAATTCACGTAACCTTTCCCAGTAATTTAGTCCTTTCCATTCATTGATCTTGGCTGTGGAGCTTCTCTGAATCTCCTTCTAGCTGACTAATGTCTTCTTTTTATATGGGGATGTTAAAAACAAGCAGTATTCCAACTTGGGTATGATCAGTGTTTTCAATAGAGAAATCATTATATTAATGTTTCAAATTTTGCGTTATCAGTCATTACAACACCTAAATCCTTTGCTTTAGAATTTATCTGAATTTCCTGTCTATTTGGTGTATAGTATATTAGTATTCTATGGATTTTAGGTCCTCCCTTCTTCCGTACTTTAATAGTTGAAATTTTCAGTGTTATATTTCATATTACTGCCCTCAGAACAATTGTAGATTCTGTTCATATTTGTTTGTAAAGATCCTACAATACTTCCACTGCGTTTCTTATTTTTCTACTAATTTTTGTGTCATCGGCAAAGGATAATGTTGTGTTGGCACTGGTAACTTCCTCACCTATATCAGTTAACATGATTATGAAGAGTAATGGAGCTAATACTGTTCCTTGTGGTACTCAGCTAAGGACCTCTGACTCTGATGAAGACATTCCTTGAACTGTAACGATTTGCTGCCGTTCACTAAGGAAATTATATACCCATTTACTTACTTTTCCTGTTATTCCCACATATTTCAGTTTATGTGCTATAATTCCATGGTCACACTTGTCGAACGCCTTGGCAGAGTCTGTGTATAGTTTTCATTACTTTTAAGTGCATCAATAATGTTATATGTAGTGTTCCATTAGTTGTGACAACCAACATGGATTCCGGTCAGGATGATCATGCCTATCATTTAATTTTTTCCGAGTTTCCAAAAAGTCATAAATTTTTCTTTAAATATTCGTTCAAATATTTTGGTGATATGAGATGTAAGCAATACTGACCTATAGTTTTTGGCTTCGGATCGATCTCCTCCTTTATATCTCTTCAAGATGCTTGGTATTTCTTCCGTATCTACTGATCGTCTCCATATCCAGTACATGAGTTTAGCGATTTCATTCTTGCAGATTTTGATCAGTGTGGCATTCCATTTGTTTGGTCCTGCGCCGAGTGTGCTTTTAGTAATATCATCTTGTGTAATATCATCTGTTGTAAAGTCGAAGTCCGTTACATTTTCCCCTTCAAAGAACGCGTTTCCATCGCATATTAGTGTATTTTTGGGAATAGTGAAAGCTACCTCATATTGAGCTCTTAGTATTTCAGATACTTCTTTTAGATCATCGGATAAAACATTGTTTTCATTCTTCAAAGGTCTGATAGTCGCGAGATTTTTCGACTTCCTTTTCACAAAATTCTAGAAGTACTTTGAGTTAACCTCTATCGCTTCTTGTATAGCGTCGTCTTCTTTCTGTGTATGTTTCTCAGTGAAATCTTGCATGACTCAATCTATACTCTCCAGTTTATCATTTGATATTTTTCTGATGTTGTTGTCTTTGCAGTTTCTTAATTTTACAGTCACTCTTTTTCTCTTGAGGAACGTTGACCTCTTTTGTCTCTCGAAACTGCTTCTCTTTCTTCTTTGTTGCATTTTTAGAACGTCTTTCCACAACTTCCAGCGTCTTCTCTTCTAAGGTTATTATCATCTCTTCCGTTGTCTTGCCCTTAAAGATAGTTTTCCAGTCTATTGCTTCCATGCTGGATGCAATACCTTCCCAGTTTATAGCTTTGGAGTGAAAATTAAAAATATCGAATTTGCTTTTTTCTATAGTGTGTGTTCATTCCTTTCCTGTTGCTATTATATTGGTTGTTATTTCAATAATGTTGTAGTCTGATATTATAGTTGGGGATATTTCTGTTATCAATTAAGTTGCTGTTGTTTGTGAATACCAAATCGAGTCAGTTTTTTCCTGTACTTTCCGTTATTTCTTGTGTTAATATAAATTCATCGACAAGAGCTAGCAGCATTTTTGTCTTCCCGTGTGACCCCCCGCCCCCCCGCGCCTTGTCTTCGTGTGTACATATATTTCTTAATTTTCTTTTATACTTCATAAATGGGAAATTAAAATCACCACAAAGAATATTTGGGGTTGGGGAGTGTAGATCTTTCACCCAGTTCCTGACCTCTGTAATGGAATCTGAGAATTTTGTAGTTGGCGTGTTGGAGGGTCTGTATATTGCAAATAGTATCATATATAATTTTTCAACTTTTGCTGCTACTGATTGTACATACAGTAGTTGTGTGACATACTTATAACCATTTCTGCCATATGTTTTTCGTATGTATAAGAAGCACATTCTCCTTTAGATGGGGCTCCGTGTATGTATATATATATATATATATATATATATATATATATATATATATATGTGTGTGTGTGTGTATATTAGTTTCAACATATATAAATTTTGGTAACTTAAGCTGAGCGATATCACTCACTATCTTCTCGTCCCCTTCACTTAACGTGGATGCAATACATCCATCACCACTGGAGTCCTATTATCGGGATAGCGTCTGGGGGGTGGGGGGTGCCTCCTTGTCAGGATCGACATCGAAAAATCGAAACTAGAAACACAAAGTATTATTGCATCACACTTTATCATCGCCCGGTTTGATTTATCATCACATTTTCGCAGAATGTGAAAAGCATTGACCGAGTGATGAATGATGATTTTGAGATGAGAGAGAGAGAGAGAGAGAGAGAGAGAGAGAGAGAGAGAGAGAGAGAGAGAGAGAGAGAAACTAACAGCAGCGTCAGAAAGGACGAAATATCTTCGTAGAGGCTGTTTTCATTTCCCTGTAAATCATTTATTTCTATTAATTATATACTACGGGTGGCAAGCCTCTGCAAGGGGAACCCTAAGGAGTTCTTCAGTTATGTTAATAGTAGAAAGCCCATTAGAAGCATGATAGGTCCTTTAAAGGACGGAAGCGGCGTTCTGCGGACCTCCGACGCGGACATCGCTAATGTGCTTAATGAGTACTTTGCGGGAGTGTTCACCAGGGAGGATACCCGCGTCATCCCCGAGCCAGCTGTGAGGCACGAAGGTGCTGGCCTGGATAGTGTTAGATGTACCGCGACAGTCGTTGCTCATAGAATAGACAAACTGAGCGCGTTTAAGGCTCCTGGGCCAGACCAGTTTCTCCCCAGTGTTTTGCGAGAAGTGCGTGACCAGGTGGCTCCCCACCTGGCTACAGTCTTCAACAAATCGTTGGTGATGGGCCAGGTGCCCGGTGACTGGAGGGAGGCCAACGTGACCCCTATCTTTAAGAAAGGGGATCACGAAAGTCCAGGGAACTATCGTCCTATTAGTCTCACTTCAGTTGTAGGTAAATTATTAGAAAGGATAATAGCTGATAGAATCGTTGACCATTTGGATTCCTACAAGCTGCTTGGGGACTCCCAACATGGGTTTAGACGGCATAGGTCGTGTCTCACCAACTTGCTCGAGTTTTTCCACGTCATGTTGAGTGAGTACGATAAGAGTAGGGCGATTGATATACTTTATCTCGACTTTCAGAAAGCCTTTGATAAGGTACCTCATCGCCGGCTAATGGCGAAAGTGCGCGCGCTGGGTATCGGTGGGGAAATAGGTAGGTGGATTGAAAACTGGCTGAGGAATAGGCGGCAGAGGGTGGTAATTAAAGGGGCTAGTTCGGATTGGGCCTCGGTCACTAGTGGGGTTCCTCAGGGTTCCGTTTTGGGGCCACTTTTGTTTACCATTTACATAAATGATATCGACGGTGGCATCGTCAGTCGGATCGCCAAATTCGCTGATGACACCAAGCTTGGGGCCAATGTTGGGACGCCCGAAGCGATCGAGGAACTGCGTGCGGACCTAGGTAGGATAGGAGAGTGGTCCGAAAAATGGCAAATGCCGTTTAACTTAGGTAAATGCAAAGTGATGCACATTGGCTACGCCAATCCCAAGTCGGACTACTCGCTGTTGGGCAGTAATATCGAGGTGACTGATTTAGAAAAGGACTTGGGTGTGCTAATTAGCAGCGACCTTAAGTTTACGAAACAGTGTGTAGAGGTGGAAAAGAAAGCCCAGAAACTATTGGGTTATATCAGGAGGCAATTTCAGTTCGGAACAAGGAGATTGTGCTCTCACTGTACAATTCCCTTGTTCGGCCGTACCTGGAGTATGCTGTGCAGTTCTGGTCGCCCACCCTCAGGAAAGATATTGAGAGGCTGGAGCGAGTGCAGGCGAGGGCCACAAAGTTAATCCCTTCCGTTAGGCATATGGGCTACAATCGACGGTTACGCGCCTGAACTTGTTTTCGCTTGAAACTCGGAGGCTGCGCGGTCAACTGATCGAGGTTTTCAAGCTCTTACGAGGGTTCAACGATGTCGATTTTAGAAGTATGTTTAGTTTAAATGATAACCCAACTCGCAACAATGGTTGGAAGTTGGATTTGAAACGGTTTAGGACTAGTGTGTGTGGGAATGACTTTACGTATAAGATCTGTGACACATGGAACAGGTTACCTTCGGAAGTTGTGAACAGTTCCTCTGTGGATCAGTTCAAGAAAAGGTTAGACGAAATCTTGCACACTATTTGAGTGTGTAAAGACATTTAGGACCTCAGTCTGCGGAAATTTCTTTTCCTATAAAATAGTTAATATCTGGAACCAACTTCCCTCAGAGGTTGTTTCCAGTCAAAGTGTAAATCTGTTTAAAAATAGGCTAGACAAAGTACTGAACACACTCATAGTTTAAGATTAAAACCTCAGAAAACTCTGCAGGAGTTCGCTTGCTCGGTCTCTGTGAGCAAGCTAAATATAGAGCTATTTATATATTCTCCACTTTCCTGTAAAATTTCCTTGGCTACTTTTCCAGGGTCAAGGTATTTTCTTCAACCTTTTTCCGTACCTGCCTCTGGCAGGGAGGGAGCGGAGGGTGGGGAGAGAGCCTTCTACTTTTCTATCCAGTTTTCTACTACTGCTAGGATAGTTGAAAGAAAAATAAACTCACAAAATTTTCCCTGGCACCCGTTGCCATTGGTACCTCCTCGGTATGGGCTGCAAGGCCTTTTGAGGTACTTCTTTTCCTTGTAACTCCTTGTAACTCTCTCTCTCTCTCTCTCTCTCTCTCTCTCTCATCAACTACTGTAATATTATAAAGTCCATATATCTCTTCTCTTTAAGGGGGCCTTGTTCCATTTCTGAGGCGAACTTTCTCTCCTCCCGAATGAACATTTTCTTTAATGGTCACAATATGATTTTCATTTGGCCCTGCTTCTCACAACGTGTCCTACAGTACGCATCATTCAAACAAAACCTTTTCAGTTCAGCGTCTTTGGTCCTTTTTTCTGTACCGAGCATATTCTTGTACCACTTTGGGGAATATACTGTACATATTCACGGAGCACAGCCTTTTCCCACAAATAATATCTTAACTTATATTATTATTATTATTATATTATTCGTACTACAGGGTGATTTACTCGATGGTAGCGAGTGAATCACCCTGTACATCTCTATAGCAATATGTATGCTATGCAGTCATTTCATAAGGAGAAAACCCAATTTAGCTGTCATTTAAATCGTTCTTCATATTCTATACTACTTTATATGCTCTCATTTACAAGGTTTTTACTATAATTCATTATTTTTTTTTACGGCATCACTGAGGCCGAGTTATCAAAGTAAACCCAAGAGACTTCAGTAGTATATTTGCATCTGATTCGACGGTGACGTCATCGAAGAGAAGGTGGTTGGAGGTGGGGGTTGAGGGGAAAAAAGAGGAAAATGGATCTGAGGTAAAAATGGGTTTGAGAGGGAAATGGGATTTGAGTGAAAATATTGGGTGTGGGTTTTTTC
Organism: Bathynomus jamesi; assembly: GCA_023014485.1. Classification (NCBI taxonomy): domain Eukaryota; kingdom Metazoa; phylum Arthropoda; class Malacostraca; order Isopoda; family Cirolanidae; genus Bathynomus; species Bathynomus jamesi. The sequence goes on along the minus strand of JAJOZX010003104.1, from coordinate 207,166 downwards.
TTTATGGGTGGGAGAAATTTATTTATCTACTTTATTTATTTACTACATATATATATACACACACACACGACTGTGTGTGTGTGCGTGCGTGTGTGTGTGTGTGTGTGTGTGTGTGTGTGTGTGTGTGTGTGTGCATATATATACACCCCAGACTTTAGAGGAATTTAAGTTATTTATTATTTATCAACTTTTGGGTTGATGTGAACCGGGCGGCGAGTGTAGATTGCATTGAATCATGCTCCTCTTTCCTGCCGATAAAAGATCCACCGATAAATGAACTGCATTTATACTTTCAATGAAGTTTCCCTTTCTCTCCAACAAGACCACTCGCTGTCTGGAACAAACGAGTTTGACATATCTCCCTCTCTCTATCACAAGGCTAGTGGCTGTATTAACATGAAAACGCGATTCCCTCCCTCAACACCACCACCACCACAAACACATACTAAGGCTTCTGACACCTGATGTATGTCATCAACACGTATAAATGCAATAATAAATGTATTATTATTATATTATTCTCCTACCACGCTACGTATGTTTAGGAATGCATTAACTGTTGCACCATCATATATATATATATATATATATATATATCAGTGATGTAGGTCTCGAGATCGGTCTCGGTCTCGAGACCGATCTCGAGACCCAATTTGCAGATCTCGATCTCGATCTCGGTCTCCGCTATTTAGATCTCGGTCTCGATCTCGGTCTCGACAGACGTGGTCTCGGTTTTTCTCCCCGAGACCTTTCGAGACCTCTCGAGACCGTAATGAAAAATACATGTTATTGGCATACTCATGATGGTGGCTTGGTTGAACAGACACAATTCAGAATGTTTATGAAAGTTTGTAAAAGTAAGGGACTCTAGGTATTCACTAATTAGTCACCCTGTTTTGAGTTGCCACGTTTGTCTTGCGCGGGAAGTGTGGGTCTGGATTTTTTTAGGTTAAGTGTAATGAGCACCTATCATGCTTTAAATAAACGCACAAGAGAAACTGGGTAGTGGGTACGTTCATTAAACCTTCTGTAACAGATATAAAAGAAGTAAATGAATAAAAAGTACGTATATATATATATATTTATTTGTTAATTTATAGGCTACACTTTTTGCATTCAGCACACTACATCTCAGAAAGTAGTTATTAGTTTATTAATATACTTAACATAGTCTAATTTCCATAGTAGTGTAAAACAAATTGAAAGGGCATGAGCTTGGTCTCGATCTCGATCTCGGTCTCGAATTTTAAGGGATCTCGGAAGGTAGATCTCGATCTCGAACCTTTGATCTCGGTCTCGATCTTGGTCTCACAGGATCAGGTCTCGGTCTCGGTCTCAGTCTCAGTCTCGGTGGTCTCGACTACATCACTGATATATATATATATATATATATGCAAACCCACAAGGAAAAAGATTCCAAGGCCTTTCGCGTATTCAGAGCTACACCTCGTCAGGGAATGAAGAGAGAAAGCAAGATGCCCATAAATATACACAACGTAGCGGAAACCAAAACAATTAGCATATACTTAACACGAGTTAATGAGAGGCAAAAGGAATTTTAACAAGATATTGTCAATTTTATACATTCCCGCACTGTTATTGAAATTGTTTTTAAAATGGATAAATGCACATTCTAGAATATTTCTTTCAATTATATCTCTGTTTTCAACAAGCGCTTTAGAACTATCCCACTTGATGCTATGATTACATCTATACATATGGTTAAACAATGCATTGGAATTATTTGCTGTTCTACACGCATATATATATATATATATGAAAAGAAGGATCAACACAACGGCAAACATTTTCATTTATTTGTACATGAGACGTTTCGACAAATCTTTTGTCATCATCAGTGAGTTAAGTCTTAAAACCTTAAAACCAAAATTGAAAAGTGAAAGTTACATCAATACAATATTAAAACCATTAAAATTAAAACCTTAAAGCAAAATGAAAATTGCATCAATACAAAATTAAAATCATTTAAATTTCATCACTATAAAAACTAAAATTAAATTAAATTTCATCACTATAAAAACTAAAATTAAATTACCTCAATAGGTAAATACACAATGTTTACATCCACCTCCATACTTGGCAAAGTCTAAGGGAACACTGGATGGTCAGAGGATTAGAAAGGATATGTCTGTGAAAAACGGTTGGTAGTCAAAAGAGTCGTAATTTGTAGGATGAGCTATTATTATTAAGGGAGGGTTTGTTTCTATAGATGTACAAAGATTCTAAAATTCGGAGTTCTGTAAGGTTATTGGATCTAGTTAAAATTTCAAACTGAGTTTTGTGAAGGGGATGGTCGTTTTCATTACTGTGGTTTCTAATTGCGGATTGTGAAGGGCTACTGAGGGGACGGTTGGTACGGACTGACAAGCCCAAATGTTGAGAAAGGCGCACCTCCAGTTGGAGTTGAGTGCTGCCAATATACGCAGCCTTACAGCTGTCGCACGTGTATTTGTAAACAACATTGGGGCATACAGTTTTGGGGAATTCATCTTTGAACTTAAAAAATTTGATACTTTAAGTGGGTTGACGAAGGCGAATCTAAAATTTATTTGGGGATAACTAGACTTGAGTAGTTTGGACAATTCACCTCGAATACGCAATGATAAATAACCATAAAAAGGTAATTTAATATATCTGGTTTCTTTTTGTACTGTAGTGACGGGGAGTTTAGTATCAAAAGTTTATTTAAAAATTTCTTTAATTGGTTATCGAATAGATGAGAAGGGTAGTAATTGTTAATAAAGTACTGTTTTAAAATTTAAATTCTTCGTTTAACGAAAAGTAATCCGAACAAATACGGTAACTTCTTGTTAATAATGTTACTATAGCACTAATCTTATATTTATAAAACATACAACTTAAATAATTGGTTCCCAAGCCAGTAAAAGTTTGTTTCCGAAATAGTGAAGTATGGAACTTATTATGGGTCCGTTTAACTAAAACATCCAGGAAAGGTAAACTATTATTTGTTTCGTTTTCACACGTGTACTTAATATTACTATGTTGTTTATTAAGATAATCAAGAAAAAGTTTTACGTGTGAAGGATGGTTAAATATTAAGAAAGTGTCATCCACGTATCTTCTGTAATATATGGGTTTAAAACTACTAGGACAATTTTTCAACCAAATTTCTTCGTAATGGCAAAGAAATGCATTTGCTAGTGTTGGGCTTAACGGTGACAATACATACAATTTTTTATTTGCTTCTGGTTCTAATCCAGGAATTCTATATGGTTTACCTAAAGTCCACAAGCCAAATTTCCCACTAAGACCTATTCTTTCGGCATGTGGTACATTCAATTATAACTTAGCCAAATTCTTCGTTCCCTTGCTTTCAAAACTCACCTTTAATGATTATTCTATTAACAACTCGTTTGATTTTGCTAAAGAGATAAAAGAGATCAATCATGCCGATTCTCTTACTATGGCCAGTTTTGATGTCTCGTCATTGTTTACTAATGTCCCGTTAAAAGAAACATTAAATATCATACTAAATAAGTTATTCACTACTGATAATACTCTTATTAATGGCCTCACTCAGACTCAATTTAAAAACCTTCTCGAAATAGTGTGTTTTGATAATCTTTTCTTATTTAATAGCAACCTTTATAGCCAAATTGATGGGGTAGCTATGGGTTCCCCGTTAAGCCCAACACTAGCAAATGCATTTCTTTGCCATTACGAAGAAATTTGGTTGAAAAATTGTCCTAGTAGTTTTAAACCCATATATTACAGAAGATACGTGGATGACACTTTCTTAATATTTAACCATCCTTCACACGTAAAACTTTTTCTTGATTATCTTAATAAACAACATAGTAATATTAAGTACACGTGTGAAAACGAAACAAATAATAGTTTACCTTTCCTGGATGTTTTAGTTAAACGGACCCATAATAAGTTCCATACTTCACTATTTCGGAAACAAACTTTTACTGGCTTGGGAACCAATTATTTAAGTTGTATGTTTTATAAATATAAGATTAGTGCTATAGTAACATTATTAACAAGAAGTTACCGTATTTGTTCGGATTACTTTCGTTAAACGAAGAATTTAAATTTTTAAAACAGTACTTTATTAACAATTACTACCCTTCTCATCTATTCGATAACCAATTAAAGAAATTTTTAAATAACACTTTTGATACTAAACTCCCCGTCACTACAGTACAAAAGAAACCAGATATATTAAATTACCTTTTTATGGTTATTTATCATTGCGTATTCGAGGTGAATTGTCCAAACTACTCAAGTCTAGTTATCCCCAAATAAATTTTAGATTCGCCTTCGTCAACCCACTTAAAGTATCAAATTTTTTAAAGTTCAAAGATGAATTCCCCAAAACTGTATGCCCCAATGTTGTTTACAAATACACGTGCGACAGCTGTAAGGCTGCGTATATTGGCAGCACTCAACTCCAACTGGAGGTGCGCCTTTCTCAACATTTGGGCTTGTCAGTCCGTACCAACCGTCCCCTCAGTAGCCCTCCACAATCCGCAATTAGAAACCACAGTAATGAAAACGACCCCCCTTCACAAAACTCAGTTTGAAATTTTAACTAGATCCAATAACCTTACAGAACTCCGAATTTTAGAATCTTTGTACATCTATAGAAACAACCCTCCCTTAATAATAATAGCTCATCCTACAAATTACGACTCTTTGACTACCAACCGTTTTTCACAGACATATCCTTTCTAATCCTCTGACCATCCAGTGTTCCCTTAGACTTTGCCAAGTATGGAGGTGGATGTAAACATTGTGTATTTACCTATTGAGGTAATTTAATTTTAGTTTTTATAGTGATGAAATTTAATTTAATTTTAGTTTTTATAGTGATGAAATTTAAATGATTTAATTTTGTATTGATGCAATTTTCATTTTGCTTTAAGGTTTAATTTTAATGGTTTTAATATTGTATTGATGTAACTTTCACTTTTCAATTTTGGTTTAAGGTTTTAAGACTTAACTCACTGATGATGACAAAAGATTTGTCGAAACGTCTGATGTACAAATAAATGAAAATGTTTGCCGTTGTGTTGATCCTTCTTTTCATCTGTAAGCTCCGGTTCCCTAAGGAGAAGTCAATAGCTTTTATATATATATATATATATATATTATATATATATAGGCCAAACGGGTAAAAAGTTAGATATTAGGGTAAAACAGCATAGATATGCGTGTAGAACAGCAAATAATTCCAATGCATTGTTTAACCATATGTATAGATGACGAGGTGTAGCTCTGAATACACGAAAGGCCTGGAATCGTTTTTCGTTTTCCTTGTGGGTTTGCATCATTCATTCATTTCACGTGTTTAATTGTGAAATTCATCATATATATATATATATATATATATATATATATATATATATATATTAATCTGTATGTGTGTACGTATATATATATATATACTATGAAAATTATTTCACGAAAGTAACACGTGAAAATATTTATGATGAATAAAACCACGAAGGAAGGAAACACAAAAAGGTGCTCAAGCGCTTTCGTCTAATGACATCCTCAGGAACACTGAAGTACATAAAAGGTTACGGCCTATATTAGGTTACAAAAGAAAAATAAATAAATAAATAACATACATCACACAAACATATATATATATATATACACATACATATCTACACACACACATAATATATATATATATATATATATATATAGATATATATATATATATATATATATATATATATATATATTTGCAATAAACGGAGAAGTAAAAATAAAAATTAAAAATTAAAAATTAGAGATTACAAAGAGGCATACAGATTTGTAAGGAAAAATATCGATTTTTAGCACAAGATCAAATGAATTATAAAAATACAATTTATACTGGAAATCTGCCCGGTTTTAACCTTTGCCTTTTAGAGTCAAGTTTCGTATATATAAAAATAAAATGATGATTACATTAATAAAGTAGCATACAGTTTACCAAAGATTTTAGCGTCCTACCCTTTTTATCTAAATTTGTTTTGAAGGAATTCAAACACAGGATCGATTGAAAAAGACCTTTGCTTATGTTGAAGTTATTTGAAAGTTGGATATGGCAGACTCAAGAATATTTCTATTACAATGTTGCTAGAATGAAATAAAACTGAAGCATTATTCCAATCATACAGTGGGATAACTCTGACAAATGGACAAAAAGAGCACTGGACAACTGTCCTGTTCTAACGGATATTGATGCTGTTTATACGTGTGTGCAAATCCTGGAATCTGCCCGGGTTTACACTTTGCCTTTTATAGTCAAGTTACGATATATATAAAACGGGAAGGATTTGCACACACGTATAAAACAGCAGCATCAATTTCCGTTAGAACAGGACAGTTGTCCAGTGCTCTTTTTGTCCATTTGTCAGAGTTATCCCACTGTATTGATTGGAATAATGCTTCAGTTTTATTTCATTCTAGCAACATTGTTAATAGAAATATTCTTGAGTCTGCCATTATCCAACTTTCAATAACTTCAACATAAGCAAAGTCTTTTTCAACTCGATCCTGTTGTTTTGAATTCCTTCAAACAAATTTAGATAAAAAGGGTAGGACGCTAAATCTTTGGTAAACTTGCATGCTACTTTATAACTTGTAATCTTCATTTTATTTTTTATATATCGAAACTTGACTCTAAAAGGCAGTGTTAAAACCCGGGCAGATTTCCAGTATAAATTTGTATTTTTATAATTCATTTGATCTTGTGCTAAAAATCGATATTTTTTCCTTACAAATCTGTATGCCTCTTTGTTAATCCTCTAATTTTTAATTTTTAATTTTTATTTTTACTTCTCCGTTTATTGCATAATATATATATATATGTATGTGTGTAGATATGTATGTATATATATAGTATATTATATATATGTATATATATATTATATATGTTTGTGTGTATATGTTATTTATTATTTTTTTTTTCTTTCTGTAACCTATATATAGGCCGTAACCTTTTATGTACTTCAGTGTTCCTGAGGATGTCATTAGACGAAAGCGCTTGAGCCCTTTTTGTGTTTCCTTTCCTTCGTGGTTTTATTCATCACATATATATATATATATATATATATATATATATATATATATATGTTAGTATATTTATTCTATTTACATCTATTGTATGCCTATACTTGTAGCACAAACAAAAAAAATTTAAATTGAAGTCAATTTTTTTTTTTAATTTTTATGAACATGAATGGTTCACGGGTCATGAAACGAATGAATGGCAGTTATTTAATATCTCGTACAGTATATATGTATATACAGTCAATTTGTATATACAATATGTATATACAGTGTGTATATATATATAATATATATACTATATATATATATATATATATATATATATATATATTAGTTTGCAGGTTAGCATTGACATTTAAAAAGAATTTAATTTAAAAATTTAAATTTAAAAATAAATTGCTTATTAGACTTTTAATAAAGTATACAGCCACATGAAGTCAATTTTTTTTAAAATTTTTTATGAACAATGAATGGTTCACGGGTCATGAAACGAATGAATGGGCAGTTTTTAATATACTCGTACAGTATATATGTATATACAGTCAATTTGTATATACAATATGTATATACAGTGTGTGTTATATATATATATATATATATAATATATATATATATATTAGTTTGCAGGTTAGCATTGACATTTAAAAAGAATTTAATTTAAAATTTAAATTTAAAAAATATAATTGCTTATTAGACTTTTAATAAAGTATACAGCCACATGTAAGTGTTTTTTATAAGTTAGATTAGGTTACGTGGGTTAGGTTAGATTAGAGTAATTACCTCAGAATTTTTGCTATCAATCATAGACTCCATTGTCAATAATTAAAATTTTTCCCGAATTTCTACTTCTTGAAGGTCTTTGGCACAAAATACGATCTTTTAATACATTTATCTTCAGTAATTCATTAATTAAATTCGCTTTTTTTTTGTATCAATGCGACATTAATATGGATGCAGTCAAATTGATTCCAAAGTCCAATTTATACGAATCAAATAGGCAGTCATTATCAAAGAATGGATTGAAATCAGGCGTAATCGTTAATTTTGTTTCAGTCACAAGTAAACGTTACTATATATATGTAGGAAAGAAAGAGAATAGAGAGAAAGATCAGATGCCCTACAGCTAAAACATGCGTCATTATTCCAAGAGCAAGTTCTTTTTTTAAGTTGCTGGGATCTGAACACCGTTGAGATGCGAAGATACCCTAAAATACCCTAAAAATACCCTAAAAAGTGACAACAGAATATGCGTATTACCAACATCTTTACAGAATAGATGTTTTATTTCCAGTGACGTCACATAATTACCAAACAACTGGCCAATCATTTTTTTTAATGCAGGAAGGAGGGGCTAAGATATACATTTATATATTGGTTACTAGGGTAAAAATACCAACACTAAAGATAATAATTTGACATAAAAAGAAAAAGGTTTTAAATTTTTTTTTAATGAAGAAATTAAAAGGCAAATATTAAAATTCCTTTCAGATAAAATATATCGTATCGTAGAGTATATATTAGGGCATGGTTCCGATTAATCAGTTAATCAGCTAATAATTGTTTCGAATTTAATCATTAATTAATCAAAAAAATATTTTTAGAAAATAATGGGAAATGATTAATTTTCCTCATAATTTCACCAGCATTTTACTTTAAATTTTCTAATGTATCATTTGAATTTGGCACCCTTTTGCATGTATAAACTGTCTAATCCGCCTATGCCTGATTTCTTGAACTAAAGCAAACTTAATGTTTGAACAAAATGTTTTCTTCGGTCTTGTCTCACGCAACAGAAACAATAAAGCTTTCTTACTCTTTTCAGAAGTATCTAATTTTTAATAATTTTAATCAGTTAATCATTGAGTAATTAGAAAATTTCATCATTCATCACTTTTTCCTAAAAATTATTAATTAACTATGCCCTAGTATATACAAGCGATATCTTTCTCGTGCTTCTCCGATATACAGGGTGGCGCAAAAGTCGCGCACCATAGGAATTTTCAGTGTTGACTAAAATATATTATTTTTTTCTTTTAGGTAGAGGATGGCTGCAAAATTAACAATAGACGAGAGGGTGAGCTTGGTTTTAACATACGGAATACCAGGTACTACAAATAGATCACTCGTTACAGAATTTAAATTCTGGTTTTAATGTATGCTATATCATGCGCCTCGATGGTGTAGTGGTTAGCGTCGCTGACTACGAATCCATCGGCTCCGGGATCCAGACCCGGTGACGGCAGGCGGCGCGCAGCAAAACCCAACTGTTCATCTTTCCATACAATAAAAAAAATTGGTTGGTAGATAAATGGGTAACCTGGGTAGACTAGTGGCTAAGACGCTGGGCTGCTGGTGGGGCGTAGTTTGGAGTCCACGTTAAACTGTAGGTCTAAGGTGGAGTGACAAGCTTGACATTCGTCAGAATAAACAATTCAGGCGGAAGCAAAACCAAGGTTAATCAAGGTTATGGAATACCAGGTACTACAAATCGATCAATCGCTACAGAATTTAAATTCTAAATTTAAATTCAAAATTCCCTGACGAGGTGTACTGTTGAATACACGAAAGCCCTTGGAATAAATTTTTTCTTTTTTCCTTGTGGGTTTGCATCATTCATTCATTCATTTTACGTGTTTAAGTGTGTGTGTATGTATTATATATATTATATATATATATATTATATATATATATATACTATATATTATATATATATACAGGGTGTCCGAGAATTATCTGTAAATTTTTGGCTGTTATTAAAGTCACCATGAAGTGTAGAATTCCAGTGTTGTCCCATTTTACAGAGAATCTCATTAAGTTTTTTTGATATCATCGTTTTGGACAAGTTTTTTAGAAAGTACGCGGGTGACAGACATTGATGATTTAAAAGCAAGAATCACAGCTGCTATTGAGGCGAATTGATGTGGATATGCTGCAGCGTACATGGCAACATTTGGAGTATCGATTGGATGTTTTGCGAATCACTAATGGTGCACATATCGAATGTTTGTAACAACGTTACTTTAATAAAAGAAACTTTTGAAAATACAGATTCTAAATAATCTTGTTTAAGAATTTTACGTGTGTTATCAAGAATTTTATTAAAAGATGAAATTGTACAGATAATGTTCGGACACACTGGATTTCTAAAAAACTTGTCAAAACTTGGTATCGAAAAACCTTAATGAGATTCTTTGTAAAATGGGACAACACTGGAATTTCTACACTTCATGGTTGACTTTTAATAACCCAAAAATTGTACAGATAATTCTCGGACACCCTGTATATATATATATATATATATATATATATATATATATATATATATATATATATATAGAGTGGACCTAGTTTTAGCCGTTTAAGGTGATAATGATTTAATTGTATGCAATGATTGATTAAGGCAATGACTGACTGATTACTTATTAATGAAAGGCTATTTGAGTAGATCCACCATACTATTGGAAGTGACCGGAAATGGCAGCGAGGTCACCAGCTTGGTTTACACCCAAGCAAATTAATATTAAGGTTATGAAAGACACCTTATGTTTTTGTGTAGTTTAATTAAGAAAATATTTATATTAATTTTCACAGTGAAAATACAATGGTAAGACTGACTAGAAAGCTTAACAATTCGATAATGACCTTAGAAATGCGCTCGTTTATGTGAGGCTTAATGGTATACAAAATGGGACACAACCTGAAATATGAGATGGTGAATACAAAAATAATGCATGCACGTAATAATATAATAAATAGATGCAAAAAAACTTCACTTTTTTCTACGTGAAGGTCAAAATATGAAAATAAAAACCCACTCTAATAGACAGAGTTTATTTCCACGACAGTTTCGACGCCCACTGGCATCCTCCTCGGGTGGATACAGAAACACGAATGAACCAAAACAAGAGGGAAAAGCAGTTCAGGGACCGACCGTTAAGAAATTCGCACCTAGGTTAGATCCCATTCTCCCGACACCGGAAGGGCATTTTCATTAAGTACATTCGCGCAAATTTTTAAAACTATCTTCCTCTTCTAAACATACAGATTCTATTATATTTTTTACATAATTATTACATTTATTATTAATTTATTACATTTAATATTGCATAATTATTTATTACAGAAATTATAAATTTATTAATACATTGGTTATTACACTATTGTTTATTATACAGAACTTATAAACCGAAAAACGAATGAAAAAAGCCGATTAGGAAACAATCCAGAAACCAATGAGAAATTCGCACCTAGGTTAGATACCGTTCTCCCGACACTGGAAGGGCATTTTATTACAGGGTCCGCTTACAAGTACATTCCCACAAATTAAAACTATCCTCTTGTTCTATACATACAGATTCTAATATTTTGACATAATTACTGCATTTATTATTACATTTACATTTTTTTAACATTTATTATTATTACCTTTACCCTAATTATTAAATTTATAATATTACCTTTATTATTACATCTGTTGCATTTATTTATTTCCACATTTATTACTTCCATTATTACATTTACTAAAGGCGAGTAAGGAAACATTCCAATCCAGAGACATTTAAGAAATTCACACTTAGGTTCGAACACGTTCCCACGACTCCGTAAGGGATTTTTTGACCAAGAATCTCATTAAAGGGTCTAACTTATAAGTACCTTCGCACAAATTAAAATTATCTACTTTTCTATACACACAGATTCTATTATTTTTCTTGACATAATTATTACATTTATAAAGTACCTTACTTGATTCCCAATCTATAGCATGATTATTTTGGCTGGCGTGATAAAAAATGGCATTATTAGTATTACAACTTCTGAAGGCATATTTGTGTTCTTTAATACGGGTTTCAATATTTCTTCCAGTTTCACCCACGTATACTAAATCACAACTTTTACAGGGAATGCTGTAGACGCAGGCTTGTTCCTCTTTTGCCACGTTATTCCTAACCAATTTACTTTTCACGGTAGACGAATATTTGAACGCCAAAGCAAACTTAAAATCTTTCGTCAACGGTTTTACTCTTTCTAAGCCGGCAATGTAAGGCAAACTCACATATTGTTTTTGGTTAACTGAAGGTTCCCGAGGGGCATAAAAAGATTTTCTGGCTTTAAAATACGCCTTTCTGATAAACCACTCGGGATATTTTAAATCCTTAAAAATGTTCCAAATCTTTGAATTTTCCGGGTCCAGCAAATGTGGGCTACAAATCCTGAGTGCTCTTAGAAACATGGAAGAAATAATTGAGCTTTTAACCCCTTCATCATGATATGAAAAATAATGAATGTACGAATTACAATGAGTAGGTTTTCTATAGACCGTGAAATTGGGCTTTCTGCTTTCGTTAATGACCAAAACATCTAGAAAAGGTAATTGTTTGTCGTTCTCCCATTCATATTTAAATTTAATAGAGGGAACAAGATTATTTAATGACTGAAAGAAAGTGTCAAAGTTGTTCCAGTGGTCAGGCCAAAATGAGAAAATATCATCTACATAACGAAACCAAATTAGATTCCTGGGACATATTGTTTGCAACAATTCCGACTCATAGTATTCCATGTATAATGTACTCAGTATTGGGGATAAAGGAGACCCCATTCCCATACCAAAACGTTGCAAATAAAATTCTTCACCGAAGGAGAAGGCATTATTGGTGACACAGAGTTTTATCAGTTCTAAAAATACAGATGTGGGCATGCCTAGTTCTACGTTACATGTTGGCAATTTTCTATCTAAAAAACTAAGTACATCATCAATGGGAACTTTCGTAAACAAGGACTCAACGTCAAAACTGATCATTCTTCCCCGTTTTAAATCTAAGGACATAACTTTGTTAATAGTCACAGGAATTAGTGATGTGCGAGCCTGAAAATTTACCAACTAATGGGGATAATTTATCTGCAAGAAATTTAGATAACCTGTAACTAAAGGAACCCCTGTGTGAAATAATGGGACGGAGTGGTATATTAATCTTATGGGTTTTGGGTAGGCCGTAAATGTGGGGGAGTTTGGGGTTAATCTGTAGAAATCTTTTAGGATCAATCGCAGGGACATCTTTTAATAAGTTCCTGATGGTTTTGTTGAATTCGGCAGAAAGACGCTTTAGGGGGGACGATCTCACTTTGGCGTAGGTGAATTCATCACTAAGTAACGCTTCCATTTTTTGTTTATAATCACACTTGTCTAAAATAACCACAGTGTTACTTTTGTCCGCTTTAGTGACAAATATTGCTTCATTCTTCCTGAGCTTGTCTAAAGCTAACCGGAATCTTTTGGGAATAGAGTCCATTCGTGTTTCTGTATCCACCCGAGGAGGATGCCAGTGGGCGTCGAAACTGTCGTGGAAATAAACTCTGTCTATTAGAGTGGGTTTTTATTTTCATATAATAAATAGGTTATGTAATACACCGATTAGGGAAGCTACAGATTATGCATAAATGATCTGTGAAAGAGGCCTATTGATGACACAGAAAGCGCGTACGTTTTGGTACACTGAATAGAATAAGTCTCGGTACTTTATTTTATTGTGAAAATAAAGCCGTTATTTATTCACTGTGGTATAACAAAGAACTAACGGTAATTAATTGATAGTTTACGTTACGTTTATAACATAGACCTAGCTAATAAGATGAAATGTAATAGCTTAATTGACACGTATAAATAATACTCATCGATGGTATGTAAATGGCATGCAACATAGAACATTGAATGGGCCTAGTAAATGATATAAAGAATGCACGTGCGTTTGGTACATTTAATGGAAAACATGACACTCTGATTAAGTAGGCTAGATGATTGAATGGGCCTAGCAATGATATAAAGAATGCCCGTGCGTTTGGGATAGGCCTAAGGATAGTTGAGGGAAATACACACTGTATATGAATTAGGCCTGCAGTAGAGAACTTATTTATCGCACAAATACAATAGTGAACACAACAGCGGATGATGTGAATTACAGGTTCTGAAGGACACTTGAATTAGGAAAATGGTCTACTGCGTTATTAACGGGAGTCAATTGGAACGTTTAATTACTCACTTTGGGAGAGTAGCCTGCTGTTCGGCGGTAGGCTAATGTAGGCTTCAAGAGTACTTAGAATATGATGTACTTAGCTTACCCGGACGATGTAACGCTGTGGAAGGAGTGTTGAGAAGGAAACTAATACCGTGAGTGTCGTTGATCGTCCTCTGGAAGCTGGTCGCTCACGCGTTGGTCGCGTCGTGGATTAGGCCTTTTTGCGAAGGAGATGTAGGCCCGGTTGTGGTTGTCTCTTGGAAGTTTGTTCCGTAGGTCAAGGTATGATGGGCCTAATGGAGTCTCGTAGACGACCGTTCTTCGTAAAGCGGTAAAAGCGGACCGTCGAGTCACGCAATGTGTCCACCTTGAGGATGCTTCTCGTAGCGTTGCAACCTTGCCGGTGCTCTCGAAGATGCTTGATAACCGGTTTATGCGGTAATGAAGAGACCAAGGGGAATTCCTGATGCCGTTGGGGTTTGCTGCGGCAGTATTGGTGGATCACTTCCAATGATGCTTCGTTTCTTGAATGTGGTGTTGAAGTGAGCCTTGGTCTTGAGCCGGTTAAAGCTGATGAGGGGTGACCACGTAGAGAGTAGTCGAACGAAATGGAAGCGCTAACGAAGTGAGGAGGAGTGAGAGTGGGTGCTCGCTTTTATACGTAGTTCCTGTGACGTAGGACTTCGTACCAAATCTTAAGAAGACGCTTTGTGAGCGCGTCCTTTAGTTGATAAGAATTTGCGTTCGCGCCCTGGGGGAAGAAACAGACTCTCCATTGTTTGACTCTTGCCCACGTGTGTTTTCCAAGTTCTTTGATGATAGCGTGGAAGTAAAGGATCTGTCTATTTGTTGGTCTATTTCTTGTCGATCCGCTACATATATATATATATATATATATATATATATATATATAGAGAGAGAGAGAGAGAGAGAGAGAGAGAGAGAGAGTGTCCAAGAAGTGTCTGAAATAAAATAAAAATTACTCTTTTAAACAAAGTGACTTAAGCATAAACGCTTTGTGACAGCTAGTAGCCACACTCACTAACTTTATGAAACCCGGTTCGTCGTCAGACTTAACATTAATTAACACCGTCACCCCTGACATGTTGACAAACACTTGGCGAGAGGAAGAGTAGTAAATAGATTTGTGTCGAGCTACAAGAGGTGCTCATATAAAGATTATCTAACTTCCAAAAAGATTTTGTCGTGTGTAACCTTCATACGCTGTAAACCTTCCATACATACATTATTATATATATATATATATATATATATATATATATATATATATATATATATATATATATATATATATATATATATATATAATGTGTGTGTGTGTGTGTGTGTGTGTGTGTGTAGAAGAGAGGAGAGAGAGAGAGAAAGAGAAGAGAGGGGTTGACAAAAGTAAATAGACACCTTTATTTATTAAAAAAAAATTATTTCATTATAAAAGTTAATAAATAATAAATTAATTGAATCAGTATATTTAAATGAGAGTGAAAATGAAAATGAAAAAGTTTGCTTGGAAACTCTTTGTTCATATGACAAAAATAAATAATACAAACTGACAATAGAACAATGAAAATTCAAATACTAAGAATAGAATACATTTTATGATATAGATATATAAATATATATATGATATATGATATATGATATATATGAAAATGAAAATGAAAATGAAAAGGTTTATTGGCAGACTATAGTCCATATGACAGATATTATTAATACAATGACAGTTCATACACTAAGGATAGAAATATATACAATTGATTAGAAATAATACTGCACTGTCGAAGTTAAGTGGAGCTACAGACAGACGTTTTCGTACCAAGAAGTCCATAGCTTAGAGGATAAATGGCAGGACTCATGGATAGCTTGGATGATCGGGTTGGTTGATTTTTTAATTCTTTGCATTAGACTGTGTTGAGCACATCTTGTTACCTCCGGGAAGCTCGGGACATTGCGGGTAGCAAACATTTGCGAAGCTGAGCATCTCGGGGGTAATTTATGCAAGAGTCTAAAAGACCTGTTGTACAGCAAATTTAGGGTTCTGTCAGACCCTTTTTTATAATTCACCCAGAGTTGCTGACCGTATATATTACTGCAGAAAGTACGAAAGAGTGTCTTTAGCTTCACTTGTACAGAAACGAAAGTTCCTTATGGTCATATTCTCTTTAGCACACAGGCTTCGAGAATGTTTTCTTATATCCGAGTCATCACTCAAGGAGCTGGTAATAGTTTGACCCAAATACTTAAACTCTTGTACTTCCTCAATTACTTCACCGTTCATTTTAAACCTTATATCAGCTGGCTGATTACAGCTTTTAGGATGAAATTGCATAACCTTAGTTTTTGTAACATTAAAAAGAATATCATGTTTCTGCGAATACACTTCGCAGACATTTAGTAGCCGATCCAGACCTTTAACAGAGGGACTTATTAACACCATATCATCGGCATAAACTAAGTTATTTATCCTTGTGTTATCTATACAACATCCTACTGTTGCCTCATTAAGTGAAGCAATTAACCCGTCAATATACACATTAAACAGCATAGGGGAGAGCAAGGAGCCTTGTCTCACCCCGCAAGAGGAGCCAAAACACTCGGATAGTACATTGCCCCACCTAACAGTGAAAGATTGGTGGGAATACCAAAATTTCAATAAATTTAATATGTACATGGGAACCTTCCTGTCTTCTAGTTTTGCAAATAAAATATTGTGGTTCACCCTATCATATGCCTTACTTATATCAAGGAAACAGCTATAAATGGTTGAATTACTGTCAATGTATTTAGATATTGTTTCTTTAAGTACATAGATACACAGGTCAGTTGAGTGGGACCTTTTAAAGCCAAACTGATTAGGAGATGTCCATAGGAAATCATTTAATCGGAGTAACAAGAGTTTTTCTAGTAGTTTCGAGAAGCAGGAAGCGACAGCAATAGGCCTGTAATTATGTTATAGATACATTTTATGAAAAATAGTAATGTTGAAGTTAAGTTGAGCTACAGCTAAAACGTTTTCATACCAGGCATTCCATAGCTTAAAAGAGCTGTGGCAGGACTGATGAATAGCTTGAATAATCGAGTTGGCTGATTTTTTAATTCTTTGCATTGAGACTGTATCGATCATGTCTTGTTACCTCCGGGAAGCTCGGGACAATGTGGTTAGCGAACATTTGTGAAGCTGAGAATCTCGGAGGTAATTTATGGAGGAATCTAAAAGATCTGTTGCATAGCAAATTTAGGGTTGTGACAGAACCCTTTTTATAATTCGCCCAGAGTTGCTGTCCGTATATATTACGGCAGAAAGTACGAAAAAGAGTGTCTTTAGCTTCACTTGTACAGAACCGGAAGTTTCTTATAGTTATATTCGATTTAGCACAGAGGCTTCGATATTGTTTACTTATATCTGAGTCATCACTCAAGGAGCTGGTGATAATGTGACCCAGATACTTAATTTCTTGTATTTCCTCTATTGCTTTACTTTTCATTTTGAAAGTAATATCAGCTGGTTGGTTAGAACTTGAGGATGGAATTGCATAGCCTTAGTTTTTGTAACATTAAAAAGAATATTATGTTTCTGTAAATATAATTCGCAAACTTTTAGCAGACAATCCAAACCTTTAACAGAAGCACTTATTAACACCATATCATCGGCACTGAGTAAGTTATTTATCTTTGTTATCTATACAACATTCAACTGTTGCCTCATTAAGTGAAGCAATTAATCCCTCAATATACACATTAAACAACAGAGGAGAGAGCAAAGAGCCTTGCCTCACCCCGCAGGAGGAACCAAAACATTCGGATAGTACATTGCCCCACCTAACTGTAAAAGACTGGTGGGAATACCAAAATTTCAATAAATTTAATATGTACATGGAAACTTTACTATCCTCTAGTTTTCTAAATAAAATATTGTGGTTCACTCTATCATATGCTTTACTTATATTTAGGAAACAGCTATGAATAGTTGAATTACTCTCAGTGTATTTAAATATAATTTCCTTCAATACATAGATACACAGATCAGTTGAGTGGGACCTTTTAAAACCAAATTGATTACGAGATGTCCATAAGTAATCATTTAATCGGTGTAACAAGAGTTTGTCTAGTAGTTTCGAGAGGCAGGAGGCGACAGCCTTGAATTTAGCGCCAGTTTGTTTTTGTCATCATATTGGTTCCCCAAAAATATTTGTGCTCTTTGTTTTGCAATTGATTTGAGAAGAAGAAAGGCAAAGTGCAGTTGTCTTTGAATTCTTTCTTCAGGAACCCTCAAAAGCCCTGAAAAAAAGCCTTTCAACTTCATCGATGTAACCAATCCTACTGTAAGTTCCATACAATATATTTTAGTTATTTATGTAGTGTACACTATTGTTTTGTAACAATAAACAATGCCCAATGTAACCAATTACATTATATTTTTGTTATTTAATGTCATTTTATAGCACAAAGATGGGGGCGTGGTAAAGAATTAAACCTATTTACATTATTTCTTAAGAAAAATAGTCCTCGTTTAGCGTTGTTTCGCTTAACGCTCGGTTTTCCTGGAACCAATTAAGAGCGCTAAGCGGGGACTGCCTATATCTATCTATCTATCTATCTATCTATCTATATGTGAATGAGTGAGTGAGTGAGAGGAGGGGCGACAAGCTTGACCTTAAATGAGGAATCATCGCACGGGACATTTGAAAGGTTTAAAGAAGTTTTATTTTATTTAATTTCAGATTTTCTCGGAGATCGTGTATACATTTCTAAAATAATTAAGGAATTAAATTATTAAAACTATTTAACTATTTAAACTAAACTATTTCAAATGTAGTTTATTTAAATATAGCAATTATTATTTAATTATTTTACTACATATTTATTACTGTAAAAGCTCAAAAATTCCCATTTGTTGAATAAATGCATTATTTTTATTCATTATAAATTGTGTTGTAACCATAAAATTGGCATGCCGAAATCTTTTGTAAAATAAAGGCAGAAATTTTAGTTTAAGATTTCGTTGGGTACATCTTTAAAAGCAAGATGTTTTGGCTTATAAGTATTCATGAACGAATGAATTAGTGTGTTTCAAATTGCTTAACGTTTGTTCTATCTTAATTCAGCTTCTCATGGGAGTGGTTTTGAAATCGATTTTATTTCGCGTGAAAATTTAAATCTTTTAAAATGAACACCGACCAAAGTAAAGAGTGTCGATGACTTTAGTATAACCAAAGGCTGAGTGTGTAATCAGAGAAGAGAACTTATTGTTTGACAGTCTTGGGTAGATTTATGGTAGAAGTCAAAGGGCAGTTATAGCTTAAGAGTCTGTTTTCATTTTGAACCTTGTAAAGTGTCACTTTTGTTTATCGTGGTTTCGTCTGAGGTAAGCCCTCGAGCGAAATTTAAAAGTTTTGTTTTAAATTTTTAAATTTTAAATTTAAATTTTCAAATTTTAATTTAAAAATTTCGTTAAGAAAGGCGGAGCGTAGAATTTAATAAAGTTGAGATTAGAGTCAATAGAAGATCAGTAATTTTTGTACGAATGATGTCATGTAATGAAATTGGTTTTGATAGGCCCTTTAGACACCAAAGGGAGGAGTTTTTGTAATTCTGAGGTGGAACTTAGAGTTTCAAATCAGTTGTAGTCGTTCCTCCGAAAGTTAACAGTGGCTCAAGCAATTCGTTAGACTTGTGGTGAAATAGAAATTTCTAAATTGAAGTAAAATTGTCACGATTGTACTTAAAGTTTGAATCGCCTTCGTTTACGCGAACTTTTGTATAAGAACTTAGTGTTAGCGACTGTAAAAGAGAATTTAGTCAGAATACCTATTGTGCATGACCCGTCAATATTTTGTGAAGGAATCTAAAATTATTTGGGACTCTTTTCGGTTTTTGGGTGTTCTGTTCTGGAAATAAATCTGCGGGACTCGCGCAGAACTGTTGAGAATAACTTCTAAATTTTGTAATTCATTCTTTCAAATTTCTTTGTCGATTTTGATACTTTCATTTAGTGCTAAGTTTTATTGTTACATGAAAATAAAAAGCCCCTCTGTATAAATGATTTTGTAGACTAAAAGACTTGTGAAACTTTTCGTTAAATTAATAACTGGATTTTATTGTAAGCAAAATTGATAATCATCCATCAGCCTATTACTTTGAATTTATGTACTAATTTGAGTGAACTTGAATAAACTTTATAAGAGGGAGCGTGTCGTTTCTCTGCCACCTTGCAATAGGCCTCTCTTGTTAGCTGAGGTGAATTAACATTCAAAGTAGGCTTCTGGAAAGCCGAAGGAACTTACGCCTATCAATTTAAAGGGCCATCCGTCTGGATAGCTCGAGTCATCCTGAACGCAAAGCACACGCGCGTAAGAAATAATTTGAAATAGAATTAAAGGGTGTCAGTGAAGTGAATTAACATAATTAAAAGGGTGTCCAGCACCATAAATAAATAAACGGGTTGGGCACTAATTAAATGGTGTCAGAAGTTGTAAAAGAAATAAAGGTGCGCAGTACCTAAGTAAAAGAAAGGTGCGCACGACAATTGGCTTCTCAAAGCATACTGAATTTTATTTAGTATTAATAAAACCAACCTTTTGTATAATAAAATTATCATCAACCAACCAACCAACTCAGAAAAAAAATAATAATACGCGAGAGTTAACCTAAGTTAACTTAATAAGGTTAAGTTAGGTTAGATTAAGCTAACTTTTCTCGCGCGGTGTTAAGACATTCCGGCAGGAACTTTTTATACGAGTGGAAAAATTTTAACTAGATTTCATTCAATATATTTTTTGCAATTTCCTTTCGGAAAAAAACTTTTTTTAAAAAAAACTGAAGTAAAAACAAAATATCTAAATTGAATTTATTTTATAAGTTTGTCAAAACAAAAGTATAAACTATTCTCTGGCGTGCCCAAGGATATTTTGCATTTTTTCTCTCTGACACTTTATAATTGTTATATATATATATATATATATATATATATATATATATATATATATAATGATGGTATTACCCCAAAATATAAAAAAAAACTTACGCGTACCGCTAAAAATAAAGAACGCTTAAGAACGTATAATTTTTGCGTCGCTCAATGGACGCAGATTGCGCGATATAACGCCCTTGGAACGTATAATAGATTAATTATTCACCTTTATCAGCATAAATGTTATCAAATTATAAGAGAGAACCCTCCATCAGCGCACCGCATTCTGCCTATTATTTATGGGGTCTCCCGGGAGCGAAGCGAGAAGAATACTTTCGGGGCTGATAAGAACGAGTCGAATGAGTTTTATATTCATTGTTTGTACGTGTGGAAAAATTCTTATATTCAATTAAAACCAGAAAGAGTAATAAACCGTTTAATATATATATATATATATATATATATGATGAATAAAACCACGAAGGAAAGGAAACACAAAACGGTGCTCAAGCGCTTTCGTCTAATGACATCCTCAGGAACACTGAAATACATAAAAGGTTACGGCCTATATATAGGTTACAGAAAGAGAAAAAAAATATAAATAAATAACATACATACACACAAACATATATACATATATATATACATACATATCTACACACATACACATATATATATATATATATATATGCAATAAACGGAGAAGTAAAAATATATTTTGAGCGGCAGAAAAATCGTCCCATTTGGAATATCGCGAAAAGCAAAAGAAATGGGCACGTTTCTGTTTATAAAAGTTTTAAAATTCGAAAATATAGTCTATGAGGCAAACAAATAACGAGACAAAACAACGTCAGCTGCGAACACACTAGCTGTAACGAATTTTAAACTTCTTTCAACAATTCGACAGTCTGACAGACTGCTAGATGATCGGAGCCAGCGTTACGTCACCGATGCGCTAGGAATTCCAAGAACAACGGCTCGACGTATCTACCAACGTTATGTGGAGACAGGAGATTACACCCGAAGACCAGGATCTGGAAGATCGCGCTGCACATCTGCGTCGCGAGACAACGTCCCGAGCACGCCTCTTACCACTACACCTGGTACACCATCCAGGAAACCAAAAATTTCCCTTTAAGTGTAGCTTTTGAGTGAAACTCTTTTTACTTTGTACTTTCATCAGAATGTGCACTGTAACCCTTCAGTAGACTGTAACAGAAAACTATAGTATCCGTAATCTGTGTTTCAGTCTTCGTATAAAACCAATGTACGGTTATTGTAGGTTTTTCTACGATATTAGAAACCAGTTAATTTGTTACACTAAGTGAAATGGCAAATAATAATAATAATAATAATAATAATAATAATTAAAGTTTATAGTGGTATATTATTTTTTAATTTATATTAATTGTATACATATATTATAAAATAAGAAAAATAATTATATTTATTTAGTATAAAATGAGAAGAGGTAACCGAAAAATTAGCTAAATAAATTATAAGAACGTAACACGAGATACATACGAGGTTTGTGGTAAATTTATATTAAATAATTAACTTGGACTCGAGGCACTAATTATTTTTAAAATAATTTGACATAATAAAGAAGGGGTAGACATTGCGAGGGATTTTTATACTATGTTTTATGCAGGAAAGAGGAGCAACAAGGTGTAAGCATTGCAGGGTATCTTTACACTACGTTTTGTTTTATTTTTATGCAAAGGGAAGCGATGTTACGACATTGGCTACGTCGTAGCCCTTTTATGCAGGAAGGAGGAGCGAACTTGTACTTGTACATCAGTAGAAAATGCTGAAGTATTCTTTTAAAGATTTGCAAAATACATTTAATAACAAAGCTTTTATCTATGTGGAGGTTGAATTAACAGTCCGGCCGCATGCGGACTGTTGATTAAGGCCGTGAGTATTCGAACTGCAGACCGTGACGCAGTTTACATGTTATTTCTCTTATTTAATAATGATTGGGGTTGTTTAACCTCCTTCGCAACATCTAAGGTCATATGACGGAGGGGACCTATAGCTTTACGTGGGCTCCGAACCACGGGTCGCTACATAATCTGGACACGGAGGACGGTCTCCTATCCAACTACTACCCAGACCCAATGTCGCTTAACTTCGCTGATCAACGGGACGCGGTGTAACACATTGGCTACGACGTAGCCCATTTCTCTTATATATAAATGAACTACTACAGATATTGTATAACATTTTAGTAGAGACGTTGGCACACCCCTTTTGAATGATCATTTTTAGTTTCTCATTTGTGTATGGTCGTAATTTTGCTTCATATGTCCGTAATTGGTCCTATCACAAATTGCTTGGTAGATCTACAAGACAGCGTGCCCCTGCTGAACGAACTCCTCATTTTATGGACCTATGGGGGGGGGGGATATAGTCTGTGCTTTGCGAGTCGCCGCCACGCCCTTTGAAGAACTAAAAGCGAGAACTCGAAAGAACTGTGCCAAGATCTCAAACAAAATGTTGGCACAGCGTTCGTAGTAGCTCATGGATGAGAAATTATATATGCAAAAAGTTTCAGGGTCTGCAATTTGAATAGATACTGAATAAATAAATATTTCACATTCGAATTCTGGTTCACCTTGTCTACCGGTATTACATTTCGTATAGCCGCTCTTTTGAAAGAAAAAACACTTCCTACCCTGAAAAGGAAACCTTGTTGACGTGAATCCAGCACAAATAAAAGAAATTTGCCTGAACTATTTTCATTAAGACTTCGGAATGGAATGCAGTCGAGTAAACCATTTTAAGTTGTTTCATTGATAGTTTTTAAAAATGTTTAGACAATTACAAACTTTGTAAAATTGTCAGATAACCATGCTTTGACAACCACTTAAGAGGTTTTTCTTAAAAAAGGTTTTTTGAAATCGGTACAACCGTTGAATGAGTTCAAGTATGTGCTGTGACAATTTTAAGTTTTTAATAGATGAATAACGCTACCTCCATTATTAACCCTTTTGAATGGCTTAACATAGTTTTCTTATCTGGAAATTTACGTAATCCGATTCATTAAAAGTATCACTACGGAAAATTTACACACCTTCAAAAAATGGGTAATTAATTGTAAAAGAAAACATAAGCAAAAAATAAAAATAAAACCAGATATTTTCAGCAATATAGAGTACAGTGATATTTTTTCATCAAAATAAATAAATTTCATCAAGCAGTTTGGTCAAACAGAAGGTTTTATCCGGTCTGCCATGGCGTCTAAAATTTCCTTACAAATCCGTCCGTCTTTACACAGGCCGACCGTCCTCTTCCTGATCCTGCTCAATCCTTTACTGTAGTCCCTCAGCCAAAATAATTGTTTATCCATGTTATAAACCAAACTAGGCTTCCAACTTTAAAACTAGTCAATTGATATGCAAACCAAAATGTTTGAACGTAATGCGCCATCTGTTGGAGGAAATGTCAGTTATAACCCCTTTTAGTTAATCTTCATTTACAAAGTGCTTACATGCAAATTAATTCTAAAATGTTAACATGACCACTTACCAGACACAATGTCGCTTCACTTCATTGATCTCACTGGAAGTGGTTTGAAGACGTGGGTGAGCCATTTATGTTTTCCAATTTAAAATATACCGATACATTTATTATATAATAATAATAATAATAATAATGCATTTTAATAGTATTAAGAAAAAAAAGCCTAAAAAAAAACGGTCTACGTACGAGTCTTTGAGAATGTGCTTTTAGGAATGGAGTGAAACAAGTGGAATGTCATGTAATATTTAATATTTTGTATGTCACATATCTGTTTCTATGACATCGCTGAGACGTCTGCGTATAGATGCTACGAGAGTTTCAAAATAATCTGAAGTTCTTCGCAGATTCTCCCATACATCATTAATGTGCCTTGAAAGATTAACCTCATTACGCAGTACTCTATCCTCAAATTCCTGTACTATTGTACTCCAAACATTTTCAATTTGTGCAAAAAAACTTCACTTTTTCTACGTGAAAGTCACAATATGATAATAAAAACCCACTCTAATAGACAGAGTTTATTTCCACAACAGTTTCGATGCCCACTGGCATTCTGTATCCACCCGAAGAGGATGCCAGTAGGCATCGAAACTGTTGTGGAAATAAACTCTGTCTATTAGAGTGGGTTTTTATTATCATATTTTCAATTTGGTTTAAGCTCGAAGAGTTTGCAGGACAATCAGTTGTTATTATACTATCGCTGTTATCAATCTATTGACGCTCACGAGAGATGTATGTAGGGGACTATTATCATCATGTATTAAATAAAATAGCTTTCTCTGTGGAATAAAAAAGTGAAGTGAATGACAGGGTGTGTGGGTTTATTTAATTTTCTAATTTCTTTTGCCCTTTCTGCTTTACCTCTGCTCAACTTCCTCTTTACCTTTCGATTTGTAAAATCTCAACTGCGGTCTGAGATTAGGTCGGGATCACCTTATCTCTCTTTGCCTTTAGAACGGTGCCATATATTATGTAAATGAATGTCAGTTTCATTGCCTTTTAAGTAAAATTGGTTAAACAATTAGCAAAGTGCCAACATTGCCGATGTGGTGTTATCTTAATTGAGCAAATAATGTCTCGAAAGTATAGGAAATTTACATTTCATGTTTAAAACCTCATTTTTCCAGTAGTCAGTATGTCTCTTCACCTACATATATTCTTGCATAAAACCTCAGATAGGAGTATCCCCGAAAACCGAAGAAAATCGTCCGTCATTATCCAGAGGAAAATTGTAGTAAAGTGGACGATATGCAACAAAGCATTTAACGTGTTGTTCACAATATATAGAAATTGCTGTTAAACTCCTAAATCGCTTCTAAGGTTACAACCTTGTTCATATTAATTGCATCACGTAGACAAATTATCAGACATACACAGTTTTAAGCTTAAATGTATTTTAGTAGTGATGCTATGATCCAGGTAGTGTTTTGTCATACAGAGCATGGGTACCAGCTACTAATTAACCAACTAGACCTAATTAACTACTAGATCAACTAGGGGGGTAACTGGAGTAAACAAGTTGGGGGAGGAACAAACACAATCCTCTTGTTAGAAGCACTAATTATCTGTGGGAGTAATTATAAAAGTTGTCCCCCAACTTTTATAATTACTCCCATAGATAATTAATGAGTGCTTCTAACAATAGGATAGTGTTCGTTCCCCACAACTTTTTTACTCCAGTTACGCCCCTGAGACCAACTATACCAGCCTCAGTGCCCGTCCGATCTTCATACTAGCAGAACATTAAGTATTAAGGTGGGTCATGGATGTGATTCCTCGCAAGCGTTCTAAAATAATTACCTTGGCTAACCAATAGTAACCATACTTCAAAAAGCCAGAGGAAGATCGCGAAAATTTGTGGTGTTAATCGGAGCACAGTGTCTAGAATTTTGAAGAAACGTTAATCACCTGGGAGCATATCACCCAAACGAAGAGACAGATGTGGAAGAAAACGAAAAACATCTGTTCGTGATGATCGATTTCGTCTCCGTTAAAGTAAAAACGATCCTAGGAAGACCAACGATGCCTTAGGAAAAGGTCTTTCTGCCGTTGGAGTAACAGTTACCTCAAGCACTGTCCGCCGTCGCTTGACTGCTTGTGGAAAATTCGCGAGAAGACCAAAAAAAAAGGCAGCTTCTAACGCTTCAAATTAAAAAGAAAAGGTTAGACTGAGCTAAAAAGTACAAAAACATGACAAAAGAAGAATGGCGCAGAGTAATCTTTCCAGCTGAGTCACTTCTTTGTGCAAGGGCAGCGAAGTCAGCACGTGCGTTGGTTAGTGGGTAAACCACTGAAAGAGTGTCATGTGGATCAGTGTGTAAAATATCTTCAAAAGATGATGTTCTGGGGCTCTTTCAGCTGTTATGGCATCGGTTCACCACATCCTGTTGAAGGAATGAGATCTCAGTATATTGAAAGAAATTTGATTCCTAAGTTGACTAAGATGTTTCCAAATAGAGATGGTGTTTTTCAGCAAGAGTTAGCACCATCTCATTCTTCAAAAGTTATGACCGAGTTTTTCAGGTTTTACAAAGAGAACAAAATTCAGGTATTAGATTGGTCGGGGAACTCTCCTAATTTAAGCCCAGTTGAGAATCTGTGCGCCATTGTAAAACCAAGACTTAGAAAAAAGTCTTGATTGTACAACAATGACGAAGCTGATACGCAAAAATTGCAGTGTAGTACAGAGATGAACAGATCGCAATAAACTGTGCTCACTTAGTAGATTCAATGTCAAACCGTGTTCAACAAGAGATAAAAAGTTGTGGTAGTCATATCATGTACTAGAATTACAATTGTTATTGTTAAGATGTGAACAGAAATTTAATATATTCATATCTTTTATCCGGTTTTTCTTGTTGATGCAATTAATATGTATAAGGATGTGCGTTACATTTTTATTATTTTATACCCCTTGTGAGGGGTTCAACATAAAGGAAACAAAAGAGCTTGACGAGTTCTAATTTTCCAACGCCGAACATGAACATCTATCCATCGATCTATCTATCTACCTATCTATCTATCTTTCTATCTATATAGTAGCGACACTTTATAGTGCCGGAATATGCTGTCATCATTTGAAGCCATTTATATTACGTATCAATGCTCTTTTCTTCTTTCCGGACTATAATAATATTTTCAAAATACAAAATAATGTTTTACCATAAACTGATTATGGATAAAATTTATTAGCTCATCGGAAATGAAAAATTGCTCCATTATAAAAATGTTTTCAATTTATTAATGGAATTAAATTCTAAGGAAAGGCTGATGGCTGTTGTTAAAATAATTGAAAAATAAATCTCACATAATCTCGTTTTATAAATTTCACTTACACGCGAAGGGATCGTACATATACCCTTCAGCTGTCGATTTTAAAGTATAACCCCGAAAATTTTTTATTTTTTATATAAAAATTCTTAGGAATTTGGTGATTTACTCGCGAGAATTATATTATATATATATATATATATATATATATATATATATATATAATAGTTCGTAAAGAGACCGTAATTCTGAAAAAAGCAAATTTAATAATAAAAAGATTACATGTTATGCGCCTCGGTGGTGTAGTGGTTGACGTCGCTGACTACGAATCCATCCGCCCCGGAATCGTGACTCGGTGATGGCAGGCGGCGCGCAGCCAAATCCAGCTGTTCATCCTTCCCCACAATAAAAGAAATTGGTTGGTAGATAAATGGGTGCACTGGGTAGGCTATTGTTAAGACGCTGGACTGCTGGTGGGGCTGGTTTGGATTCCACGTTAAACTGTAGGTCTAAGGTGGAGTGGAAAACTTGACCTTCGTCAGAATGAACAATTCGGACCGACGCAAAACTAAATGTTACCAAAGGTAATATACCCTCTTCTGTGTGTGTGTGTGTGTGTGTGAGAGAGAGAGAGAGAGAGAGAGAGAGAGAGTAGGCTCGCTTTGCGAATGGAGAAATCGGGAGTCGAATACAAATTTTAACCCAAAGTAAAACGTAATATACCCTCTTCTGTGTGTGTGTGTGTGTGTGTGTGTGTGTGTGAGAGAGAGAGAGAGAGAGAGTAGGCTCGCTTTGCGAATGGAGAAATCGGGAGTCGAATACAAATTTTAACCCAAAGTAAAACTATTTTAAATCTTAATTTGGCTGAATCAAGAGTTATTTTCCTAATCTAAATCCTACTCTCAAATCCTCAAATCCTAAATCCTACTCCCAAAATCCAGTCCTAAATCCAAATCTTTCCCGAATGCGGATTCAAATCTCAGTTTGCCCAGCTATATTTACATACAAATCGTAATTACGAATTAACCTACCATGTTCTTGTTACTCATTGACCATGTATGTTATTTTAACATTTTTATAATAGCATCAATGAAGAGAGAAATGAGTTGAAATGAGTTGAAAATGTACCTATTAATCGTCCACTTGTTCTTATTTTAGCAATTAACCATGATTTTGTATGCATAGAAGAAGGCAAAAGCAATTTTAGCATGTAGATTAAGATAAGACTCGTTACAGTATATACACTTTACAGTTTACTCGATGCACTGCCAATTAGAAATGATGATATGGCTAGAATCTGTTACATCAAACCACAGCCAAGCATGTTATTGTTCCCTCAAGAAATGTATTCGTTGACGTTATTTTAGAAATGAACCAAGCTGGAAAAAATCACGATCACCATCGGGGTGCGTCGGCGGCCATTACGAAATTTAATGAAACATTCTCCAGATAATTATCTGAAATGGGACTTTATTGGAGCTTGGTCTGATTACGTGCTGCCAGAGGACGATTGTGTGGAAATCTTTTGAAAGGATTGCGTAGTATGAAGACCGGTTGTAAATCGCTGTTCCTAATTTTCGTAATCGATGTTTGTCGAGAATTAGCCGCCAAGGAAATAAGGTTCGATTGCTTTGTTGTAAAACTATCTTATAACCTGGATCGATGAATATTGGGTAGTCAGTTTTCTAATCTCCAACTACAAATACTCCTAAAAAGAAATATGGTTTCAGTATTTAATCACGAAATGATTCTCAAGAGAATGCAAATCCAGCATAAATAAAATTTCGAAGCGATTTTAACAAAAAAAAAAAAAAAAGTTCCAGGACTTAACTGAACCAATACGATGATTCCCAAAGGGTGTGCCTTGACTTGAACAGTGCAAATGTGCCGCAAAAATTTGGGAACAAAGTCCACTTTTATCCGACCTAAAATTAATAAATATTATATACGTACCGGGTGTCCCAAAATGAATATAGCAAAAAGAAAGTCAAATAACTTTTTTGGTAATTGAGATAATGAAATGGTTTTTATATGAATACAAGGGTTAAACGTATAAATTTTAGTTGGTTGTGAATATTGATTGTTACTTTCTTTTCTTTTCAGAATAAACCCCATTTTCCAGAATAATGACAAGGCTACATTTCACATATCGGGCAATGTTAATCGGCACACTTGTAGGATTTGGGAGAGGAAAATCCTCATGAGCTGTATGAACATGAAAAGGATTCCCCTAAAGTTAATGTATGGTGTGGACTGTCAAGTTCCCGCATTTATGGACCCTATTTTTTTTTATGAACGCACTGTCACCGGCATTTCGTACCTTAACATGTTACGAGAGTTCTTTATTTCACAATTGCAGGAAAATCCTGGCCTGCTACAAAGAGCTTTCTTTCAACAGGATGGAGCACCCCCTCACTTTGCTCGCAATGTGAAAGTGTTTTTAAATGAAACGTTCTCTGACGATGGATTGGTCTGGGAGAACCTATGAAATGGCCGGCCCGTTCACCCGACTTAACACCTTTACTTTTCAGAAAACCCCTTAGATAAAAATCCAAAGTCTACACTAGCAAACCAAGAGACATTGACGAACTTAAGCATCATATTGTTGATACAGTGACATCCATCCCTACAGTCGTGCTGGAAAAAGCTTTTCGAGAATATGAACGCCGCATACGATTGATCATAGTGAAGGATGGACGACATGTATTCATGTAAAAACTATTTCATTATCTCAATTTGCGATAAAATTATTAGACTTTCTTTTTGCTACATTCATTTTCGGACACCAGGTACTATATATACTGTATATAATAATAATAATGATAATAATAATGATAATAATAATTATAATGATAATAATAATAATAATTATAATAATAATAATAATAATAATAATAATAATGATAATAATAATAATAATAATAATAATATAAATATATATATATATATATATATATATATATATATATTATATGCAAAGAACCACAGGGAAAAGGAAACGGAAACACGAAGTCCGAGCGCTTTCGTGATATATTCACATCTTCAAGGACAAGAGAGAAAATGTGTTCCTTTTCCTTTTCCCTGTGGTTCTTTGCTTATTAAAAGATCACGTGTTGCTTTGTGATTCCTTTGCATATATATATATATATAATTGTTGTAATGCTCAACAAAAGGAGCAATGTACTGCAATTACGATCTCTACACGAAAGAAACCAAATAATCACGTACGACTACAAATATGACATCTACAGATTCACAAATCTATATCCAGGCACCGAGGCCAGACTGGTTACAGTTCTTTAATATAACTACTCGTATGTTAGGTGTACCTATCATCCCATCGAACATACATCAGCATTTATAGGAGATCCTTATTCCAAGGCAAATAAACTTCAGATAAACTCCTTTTGGTCACGTGTAGTTAAATATTTAATATAAGTTTTTCCAACCTTTGAGGAAACATTAAAAAATAAAGTTAAAAAATATTAAAAATAATTTATCCGCGTAAATCTTTCAACTTGGGAACCGAGGATACGTGGAGTGTAGGACACTTCTTCCATCCTCCGGGAAATAAAAATTTGGCATTAATTGACACTAATTTTAATTTGATTCACGGGTGCTTAGTTCGTGCTGGAGCTGCTTTTTATTTTGGTTTACATTTGGCTGATCATTGTCAGTTTTAGTTTTACCAGTTTCTTTGTATTCTTCTCGTTCTTCAGCTTTCATAACTAAGGGATATAATTTTGTTCTAGGATGTTCTGTTACATAATGGTTAGTCTTTAGTTTTACTGAACGAACACTGCCATCAGGTCCCGTTATCAATTCCATTATCCGTTCATTCGCCCTAATTTCCAGGATAGTCTAGATTCTGTGTCATGAATAAAACCTCCATCATTTATATTTATATAATTTGGATCATTTTCCTTATGTATGTCATTGCTAATTTCATGTTTCATTAAATATCTCCCTTGTTATCTTCTGCAAAATCTGTTGGCAGCTCTGCTAGAATACTCTTGACGTCTGTTCCTTATCACTAATTCGAGGACATGATTGTTTTCTATAAAACATTTAGAAACCATAAGGAAAGTATTTGTAGCATTATTTTCAGCAAGTTATAAGTGAATTCCTGTAGTTACTGCATAAGTAAATATACATACCAGTATATACACTTTCAACTCAATTCATTTCTCTGGGTCTTAATAATAAGGGCTCCAGTGGAATCAACCCTGTGCAATGACAGGTTGGTGCATCCTGCATTCTCATAAATGGTAAGGGTGGAAGCAATGAGGCCTGGTATAGTGTACCATGTATTTTCTTACAGTAAAATGTGGCAACTCACTATTTCTCGCATTCTTTGTCTTACGTGTGAAATCCATCTGTGGTGAAATTCAGCTACTGATGTCATTATGGAAGCTCCTGTCATTAGCATCTTAAACAATTAGTCAATTAAGTATGTAAAATGTGTCTTCATGAAAATATCACAAGATATTTAGTTTCCTGGCTCATATGTTTTCTGAATCCGGCAACTACATCGCAGTATATCCTTAACTAACTAATCTTAGTTGTTTTATCAAATTAGGACTTTTTATATTAGAACTGTTAGCTATAACAGAAAGCTAAGGAGATAAAATGCTTAATATCCATTACTGATTTCATAGCATGTGTCTTATTAGCAATTGTTAATACATTATAATTAATGATTTCAACTTATGAGCACAGTGAAACCACCCACGTTGGTCATTCTAAAATGAAAGCCATGTTGGTCCATTCATCCACATTGATTGTACGAACTTTCCTACAAAAATTTTGTTACGAAATAAACGAGATTGTCAGTGGTTGCGATGTATCTGAAATCAGCTACAGATATTAATCTTTGTATTGTATACACTCTGTGTTTTACATACACTTTTGAGTGAGATTTTCCTCCAAACCAATGAAGAGATTTGACTGTTTGCCTAAAGCACAATTCTTTTTGGCCATAATTCTTTAGAAAGCCCCTTTACATAGATACTCATATAAAACAATCCATATGGTCACTGTG
Source organism: Bathynomus jamesi (assembly GCA_023014485.1). Classification (NCBI taxonomy): domain Eukaryota; kingdom Metazoa; phylum Arthropoda; class Malacostraca; order Isopoda; family Cirolanidae; genus Bathynomus; species Bathynomus jamesi. Next base: position 174,336 of record JAJOZX010003104.1, on the reverse strand, counting down.
GCATGGACATATTTTACTAGTGCAATATTTTACTAGGGGTGAGTGGGCAATGCCCCTAAACGTCCAGATGGATAGAGAATAAGTGAAAGGAAACGAGGGGAAAAGGGCTTCGGATGAAAAAAGCAGCCGAGTGTAAAAGAGAGTGAGAGTAAAAGAAGGTAAAGGTAAAAGAGGTTAAAGGTAAAAAGGGTACGGTGAAAACTGCTCCTTGTTTTCAGTACATTGATCTAAAAAAGGTCTGTTATCAGTACATTTAATCTAGAAAGGTCATTAAGGTCATTAAGTGATGAATTGCTTTAGTTTCAAATGAAAGACCCGTAACAAGACTCAAAGAAGAAAGACCTCATTTACTTATACATAATTACACTTATTTATTTTATTATTATTATTACTATTATTATTATTAATTATTATATTTTTTTAGTATCATTATTCATTTCCTTCGATTTCTGGAAAAGCAACTCTCTCCAACACAAAACCAGGGATAGAGGAGAAGGCGCGGCTACCAGCCTGATCTTCGCAATTATTATTATTATTATTATTATTATTATTAAGCTCTACCTTGTTTATTAATTAATTAATGTATGATTATTATTATTATTATTATTATTATTATTACTATTATTATTATTATTATTATCATTATTATTATTATTATTAATATTATTATAATTTTAGAAAGTCGATATCAGCCTATGTCTTTATAAAGGATTTACATTTAATTTCCAATATTGTGAATAGTTTTTTATTTCCAGTACTGAGTTTCTTAATAATAATTCTAGATAAGAATTTGCAGTATGCTAAGAATACTGTCTTCATTTTTTCTTCTGCTGACGCGTTTCGTTCATATACTTTGAACATCTTCAGAGCTTTATACATAATTTTAAAGTAAAATGGGTTATATACAGGGTGGTGCAAAAGTCTGGACCCATAGGCAATTTACTATATAAAAAATATCTTTCGATTTTTATAATCAGTGGTTTACGTTAACAAACCAAGAACAATACAAGCGCTAAAGGATAACATCACAACAGAAATTTAAGCCATAAGAACGAATATTACTATGCTTACAAATGTGCAAAGGTCTTGTGTCAACCGAGTAGAAAAGTGTTTGGAAGAAGATGGACATCAATTCGAACACTTATTGTAAATTCTGAACTAGAACGTTAAATTTAACATAATTTAGTCACTGGTGTATGGTTAATTAGATTTCATTTCATAATAAACTTCCTGCAGGCCACCCTTTTTTTCCATATAAACCGCCTATGGGTCCAGACTTTTGCACCACCCTGTATATATTTTGATTATCAAGCCATTTTTTGACATGTAACAAAAACCCTGATAAACAACATCATGTAGTGTACCAATTTACGTGTCCTGTAGTTGACTGTACGTCGACTTACATTGGTTACACCACAAACCACATTAAAGAGAGAGCGTACCAACATAAATATCGTCCAAGTAAAATTAACGAACATTACAGAGTAGATCATAAAATATTAAATTTAAAAAATATCTCGCAAAACTTTCAAATCTTCTACTCATCACATAACGTACAAAAACTAAAAATTGCCAAAACCTTTTACATTAAAATGAAAAAACCGAAAATTAATATAAAATTTAATGAACTTTCGAATATTCTTAAATTAATTTGAAATTGTATCAAATTTACAATAAAAAAATATATATATAACCCATTTTACTTTAAAATTATGTATGAAGCTCTGAAGATGTTCAAAGTATATGAACGAAACGCGTCAGCAGAAGAAAAAATGAAGACAGTATTCTTAGCATACTGCAAATTCTTATCTAGAATTATTATTAAGAAACTTAGTACTGAAAATAAAAAACTATTCAGAATATTGGAAATTAAATGTAAATCCTTTATAAAGACATAGACTGATATCGACTTTCTATTATTATTATTATTATTATTATTATTATTATTATTATTATCATGATACTGTAAAGGAAGACAAAAGAAATTCTTATGCCACGATGAAAGTCGGTGAATCGCAACCACTGAACAGAGAATTTTCCAAACCGACAAGAAATAAAACAGTATCGCTCCCTGAACTAGAATCTGATTCGCAAACGTCACTTTCCCATATAGATAATGCGGAGTTACACATCCTCTTTCAGAAGCCGATAACAAAATATACACTGCCCGAGACTCAAATATTAACACGACAGGAAATTTCTCTGAAACTGAATCCATTGAAATTACTGACACCGAGTCAAAATCAAATGAGCCCAAATATCTATAAAATTGTTCGCAATTCTGGAATCCTTCATTGTTTAAAAGTTCTACGCAATAAATGCAAAAAAACTTCACTTTTCTACGTGAAGGTCAAAATATGATAATAAAAACCCACTCTGTCTATTACTGTAGAATGGGTTTTTATTATCAAAAGTTCTACGGTTTGGCTGATCAGTGTAACAATAATATTTATGGCTACAGGCGTCCTTCAACCAATGTTTTTTTTTCTACCTGCTTACGCAGCATCAGCCAATGTCGATGAAGCAGCCATCATTTATCTTATGTCGATCTTATCTGTGATTGACCTGATTAGAAGGCTGGGAACTGGTTCATTTCAGATCTGAAAATTATTAAGGGCAGTTTTCTTTACGTTGCATTGTAAGTGTCAAACACTATCGATATTTCGTACAACATAATAAATGACACATACCTATGAAGCGCTTTCAATTTATTAGTTATTCCGCACAAAAATACTTTAAAAATATCATTTAGCGCAGAGTTCGTATTAATCAACACAATTGTTAAAACGATTAAGGCCCTCATTAAACTTATATTTCACTTCCTCTTATGTATATGGCTCCGAAAGAATGAAAGAATCATGCCGATGCTGTAAATGCGAGTTTGTGTGTTAACCTGAATAAAACATATTTCACAATACTTTCTTAAAATAATCAACACTCACCATAGGAATCAAGCCCCCGCCAAGTACAATGTTTTCAGTTCAGTTATTGGGAGAGCGATTCTATCTCTGATAACTGCATTCCCGTACGCGAATTAATATGATCAGGGCTCTTACACCCAGTATTACGATGAGTAATATAAGACTTTTTTATTTTAAGTAGTAGCAGTAGTAGTAATAGTAGTAGTAGTAGTAGTACTGTCGAGAATACATTGTGTGGGACTCACGAACAACAACCTAATTGATGACATAAAAATAACCCCAATGATTACATCTGACCACAGCATAATCGAAATATCAGCTAATATGACGACAATTTTACAATCTTAAAAAGGTTCCGCGCGATGATTCCTCATTTCGCGAAGGTCAAGCTTGTCGCCCCTCCTCTTGAGTTGGCCTGGTGAAGTAGTGAGTTGGTTTCTTGTGCTCTCCACCTCACATAGCAAGGTACGCCCGGCTCATCGGGGATTGCTCTGAGCCAGGCATCTAATCTTCTTTTGAAGATGTCCACTGCAACTCCCTTCGTGTTTCTTAGGTCTTTGGGCAGCTGATTAAACAGTTTTGGTCCTCTCACAACAAAACTATTTTATTTCACGGTTAAGGATGTTCCCTGTCTCGCCTTTAATTTGGGAACACGACACAGTCTGCCTTTTCTACTTTCTACCGTTGTTTGGGGAGTTATAGGGTTCAGAGTAAGATTAGGGACGAGTTTCTCCATTATTTTCCAAGTGTAAATAATGGTGTATCTCTCTCTTCTCCTTTCCAGTGAATATAGGTCTAGTTCGCGTAACCTTTCCCAGTAATTTAGTTCTTTGCACCCGTCGATCTTGGCTGTGAAGCTTCTCTGAATCCCTTCCAGCTGTCTAATGTCTTCTTTTTTATGTGGGGATGTTAGGACCGAGCAGTATTCCAACTTGGGAATGATCAGGGTTTTCAGTAGAGGAATCATTACATTCTTATCCCTTCGTTTAAAAGTTCTTAATATCTGCCCCGTTATTCTCTTTGCTCTGTTTACTGCTATCTTATTTTGTGTTTCAAATTTCACATCATCAGTCATTACAACCCCTAAATCTTTTGCTCTAGAATTTCTCTGAATTTCGTGTCCATTTGGGGTATAATATTCCATGGTCTCTTTTTCCGTACTGTAACAACTGAAATTTCTCATTGTTAAACTTCATATTGTTGTCTTCCGTCCACTTGTAGATTCTGTTCATGTCGGTTTGTAGAGATCCTATATCTTCTGGGTTCTTCTTTATCTACTGATCTTTGTGTCCATCGGCAAAGAATGTTACTGTGCTGTCTCTGGTAACGTCTTCATCTATGTCAGTTAGCATGATTATGAAGAGTAGTGGAGCTAATACTGTTTCTTGTGGTACTGAGCTGAGGACCTCTGATTCTGATGAAGATACTCCTTGTACTGTAACGACTTGCCGCCGCTCACTAAGGAAATTATATATCCATTTCCCTACTTTTCCTGTTATTCCCATATATTTCAGTTTATGTATTATGATTCCATGGTCACACTTGTCGAACGCTTTGGCAAAGTCTGTGTATAGTACATCATAGTTTCATTACTTTAAAGTGCATCAATAATGTTGTTGTAGTGTTCCATTAGTTGTGATAGGCATGATCTGGTTATCATTTAATTTTTTCTGAGTTTCCAAAAAGTCATAGATTTTCTGTCTAACTATTCTTTCAAATATTTTAGTGAAATGAGATGTAAGCGACACTGGCCAATAGTTTTTGGCATCGGATCGATCTCCTCCTTTATATATTGGGACTATGTTTGCGCTCTTCAGGATGCCCTGTATTTCACCCGTGTCTAATGATTGTCCCCATATCCAATATAGGGGCTCAGCGATTGCATTCTTGCAGTTTTTGATCAGTGTGGCATTCCATTTATCCGGTCCTGCCGCTGAGTGTGTTTTTAGTTTCCCTATAGCTTGTGTAATATCATCCGTTGTAAAGTCGAAGTCTATTATACTTTTCCCTTGTAGTTCTTCTTCAAAGAACGTGTTTCTATCGCATATCAATTTGTCAGTTTTTGGGATACTGAAAGATGATTCGTACTGAGCTCTTAATATTTCAGATACTTCTGTTAGATCATCAGATAAAGCACTGTTCTCGTTTTTTAAAGGTCCGATAGTCGCATGGTTTTTCGATTTTCTTTTTGCGAAATTCTAGAAGTACTTTGATTTAGCCTTTATCGCTTCTATAGTGTCGTCTTCTTCTTTTTCTGTATTCTTCTCAGTTAGTTCCTCTATGACGTCATCGATACTTTGCAGTTTATCATTTAAAAATTAAAAGAAAATACACACCTTAAAAGAAATACCTTAAAAGAAAATGCACACATCAAAGAAAGAAGAAAATTTGAGATTTTTAGCTTAAGCTCCAAAACTATAAATTGGAAAGAAATCGGATCAAATATGGTTCAAATAAATTCAAAAATAGTATTCAAGGACAAAACAACTTAAGAGATGGTGATAATTTTAGAAGAAATGAAGCGGGAAATTTTAGAAAAATTTAAAAAAATGAGGCAAAATGAATGAGAAACTACTTCCAGAGACAAAGGTGAACAATATTCTGCAAAAGAAAGAGAGTAGCTAAAAAAATAATAAACAGCACGAACAACAGTGACAGAAAAATTATACAAGAAAAGCTGAAGAGAATCGATGAGGAAATACACTCTCTCCTTATGGGTCATTCAGAGAGGGAAGAGGAAAATGCGATAGAAGTAATAAAAGAAAACACACTACTTCTATAACTTTGCGAAAAGAAAAACAGAAACTGGCGCCACTATCGGGCCCTTAAGGCATAAAAATAATGAACTAACCGACGATCTAAAGGAAATATCTGAAATATTGAGCTCTCAGCATGAATCAGTTTTCAGTACCCGAAAAAGTGACAAAGTGATAGCTGATCACAATACCTTTTTTGAAGAGAGGCTACAAATAAAGAATATAATTGATTTTGACTTTGTCCCAGAAGAAATGGCGCGAACTATAGGGCAAATGAAATCACATTCAGCCGCAGCTCCGGACAAATGGGATGCCTCGATGATTAAAAATTGTAAGAATGAAATAGCTACACCTCTGTATTGGATATAGAGATCTCTGGACGCAGGATAAATAATGGGCCACCTTGAAGAGGGAGAACATTGTCCTTATACATAAGGGAGGAAACAGATGTCAAGGAAAAAACTATAGACCAGTATCACTGACATCTCATCTCACCAAAATATTTGAAAGAATAATTAGAGAAAATTTGTGCCTTTTTATAGACACAGAAAGGATTTGATGAGAACCAGAACGGATTCCGATCAGGAAGATCATGCCTATCACAACTAATAGAACATTATAATAGTATAAGCCACGGACTTGAAAACAATGAGACTTATGATGTAATTATACACAGATTTTGCTAAAGCATCCGACAAGTGTGATCATGGTATAATAGCACATAAAACAAAACATATATAAATAAAGGGCAAAATGGAAAAATGGATCTAGGACTTCCTCAGAGAACGTCAGCAACTTATTAAATGCAAGGAATATCATCAACAGAATCCGAAGCACGTACCTCAGCACCACAAAGAACAGTATTAGCCCCACTTTTATTCATTAGTATATTAACAGACATAGCTAACGAAGTAACCAATAATGTTACAGTAACATACAGATGATCAGAAGAAAACATTAAATTTAACACCGAAAATTTTCAGCTCTAAGCTATGGAAAAAGTGAGGAGCCTAAAACAAACAGAATATTATGCCCCAAATAGGCAGAAAAACCAGAGAAACACAAAAGCGGAAACACAGGAATTATGACTGACGATGCGAAATTTGAGACACGAAATCTGACAGCCATAAACAAAGCAAAATGAATTACGGGCCAGATACTGAGAACACTTTAAGGAAGGGACAAAGAAGTAATGATTCTCTTGCTGAAAGCACTGATCATACCAAAACTAGAATACTGCTCAGTCTTGACGTCCCCCTATAAAAAAAGAAATCAATAAACTAGAAGAAATCCAACGAAATTTCACAGCCAAGATTAATGACTGCAAAGATCTCAATTACTGGGAAAGTAATGTGCTGGGTACATTAAACCGTAATATTCATTAAATAATATTCATATGGAAAATAATAGAGAAACATGTGCTTGACCTCAATCTGAACCCCAAAACCACCCAAACAACACAGGAAAATAGGAGAAGTAGAATTAAAGGCCAGACAAAAGGCATCTTCAATTCTGAAAGAAAATAGCTTTGTTGCCAGAGGACCAAGACGATTTAACTACCTACCCAAAGCCATAAGAAACATCACTAATGTCAAAGTTGAAGTCTTCAGAAGAAAAATAGACGCCTGGTTCAAGACAGCATCGGATGAGACAGGTGTGTCTGGCTATGTGAGGTGGAGAGCTCAGAACGGCAACTCTATCCTACGTATTCGACCCAGTCGTCCATAAAGGATTACTTCTAGTATTACTCACTTAATTTCTAGTTTCTAAGACTCTGTATAAAGATTCAGCTGTACTCAGTGGTGTAGTGCTAAATAAAGAAGTGAGGGAACGCATTTTGAGTGTTACTCAGATGCGGGGGGGGGGACAATGGCGATCGCGGCGAGCCCATACAGCTGGGGGTCCGGGGGCACTGTAAGCCCCCCGGAAATCTTTTGAAATCTGACCAATTTCAGGGATATTTTGAGGTCATATGCACTGGATATTAGGATATATTCCAAGTTGAAGATGCAGTATTTCCGGTGTCATTAGATATACGACATCCAGTACGATCAATAAAAATAGCTAACAACTGGAATGATTAACTTAAAAAAAGTTAACAACTGGTACGCCGTGGTGACTGTTTCACCAGATCTTTATAGGCTAGCATTGCCTCAGTCGAAGCTAACAGAAATGAAGCAGTTAATGATTCTTTCTCATATTTCTTCTAGGGGTGGGAATTAAAATTTCATGACGTTAGAGATTTGTAAGTTCGGATTTATTTGAAATAGTGAGGGAACGCCGTTCCGTCTACCAAAAAAAGTAAGGGAACGCCGTTCCGTCTACCAAAAAAAGTAAGGGAACGCCGTTCCCACGCGTTCCCACAGCACTACACCACTGGCTGGGATCTTTTCCGTTTGACTGCCGCCATTGAAACATAATTAAACTCCAGCCTTCTTTAGTTAGCTTTATAAGGCTAACTAACAAAAATATCACGACCTAACCTAACCAATCGTCAAGGTCGTACAGTTGACCTAACGATTGGTTAGGTTAGGTCGTGATATTTTCGTTAGTTAGCCTTATAAGGCTAAGTAAAGAAGGCTGGGGGCACTCACCTCTTATGTTTCAATGGCGGCAGTCAAACGGAAAAGATCCACTGGCTGTACTCATCTAATCCTAATGCATCATTTAGGGTTTCTTGAATTTTCCAGTCAAGTTCCTATGCAGGCGCGGATACAAGGGGGCTCCGGGAGCTTAACTCCTCTAGCTTTAACCTGAATGACATCTCGTATTCTAATAATTAATAATTTTTATTATTGTATAATATTATATAATATTGGGTTAGCAATATTTACATGACACCGGCATGACAAATCCTAAATCCCAGCGCACCCCACTTGGATCCGCGCCTGCTATGCTCTATCCCTTTCTTCCTTCAGTATAATCCGTGCCCTTCAATGTAACTTTGCATAAGAACTTTATTGTCTAATTTACTTTGTAAGATTTTAATGGTATTTGTCACTAGGGCACGATGCCCTTTATTATTTTTTTATCTGTGGGTATTGTAATATAATAATATCACAATTCCATATGTATCATAGTATTTTGTGAGTTTTATGAACGCAACTTTAAGAGTTCTAACTTTAATATAAGTAGTTGGTAGATTGGTTATTTGTACATTGTTCCATGTATAAGTTACTCGGATTATAAACTAATTTTCTTAAGTATTATTTCCTAAAGTTCTACTGAAGTACTATTAATTATGGATTTACAACCATCAATTTAAAGAACTATATATAACGGGTGTGCCATAAAAAAAGGGTACATTTTAAAAAGGCTATAAAATCAATATTTGTCATTTAATTTTAATAAAACTTCTACACAATAAAACGCATGTATTTATCTATATGCAAACAAGTTTTCAGACTAAAATATCAAATAATTCAAATTCTATCAACATTTAACGAGAGAGTATGATTTTTCTACTTAACATGCAAAATTTATTATTAAACCTTTTTAATATTTTTTTATAAAAATAATTTTTAACGTAAAATTTACCTGAAATTATTAAAAAAATTGTTCGAAATGCTTTCCTTCCATTTCAATAACTTTTTTTATTCTTGCCCGGAATTCATCTATGGCTGGATTTACTTGTTCCTGTGGAAGCTCCTCCCATTTTTGAATGATGACCATGCGTAAATGAGCGACATCTTTTATCCTTGTCCTGTAGACTCGCTCTGCTAAGTTCTCCCATATTCCGGCCAAGAATAAAAAAGTTATTGAAATGGAAGGAAAGCATTTCGAACAATTTTTTTAATAATTTCGGATAAATTTTACGTTAAAAATTATTTCTATAAAAAAATATTTAAAAGGTTTAATAATTTTTGCATGTTAAGTAGAAAAATCATACTCTTTCGTTAAATGTTGATACAATTTGAATTATTTGATATTTTAGTCTGAAAACTTGTTTGCATATAGATAAATACATATGTTTTATTGTGTAGAAGCTTTATTAAAATTAATTGACAATGTTGATTTTATAGCCTTTTTAAAATGTACACTTTTTTATGGCACACCCGTTTTATATATATATATATATATATATATATATATATATATATATATATATATATATATATACAAAGCTATTGACTTCTCCTTAGGGAACCGGAGCTTACAGATGAAAAGAAGGATCAACACAACGGCAAACATTTTCATTTATTTGTACATCAGACGTTTCGACAAATCTTTTGTCATCATCAGTGAGTTAAGTCTTAAAACCTTAAAACAAAATTGAAAAGTGAAAGTTACATCAATACAATATTAAGACCATTAAAATTAAAACCTTAAAGCAAAATGAAAATTGCATCAATACAAAATTAAAAACATTTAAATTTCATCACTATAAAAACTAAAATTAAATTAAATTTCATCACTATAAAAACTAAAATTAAATTACCTCAATAGGTAAATACACAATGTTTACATCCACCTCCATACTTGGCAAAGTCTAAGAGAACACTAGGTGGTCAGAGGATTAGAAAGGGTATATCTGTGAAACACGGTTGGTTGTCAAAAGAGTCGTAATTTGTAGGATGAGCTATTATTATTAAGGGAGGGTTTGTTTCTATAGATGTACAAAGATTCTAAAATTCGGAGTTCTGTAAGGTTATTGGATCTAGTTAAAATTTCAAACTGAGTTTTGTGAAGGGGATGGTCGTTTTCATCACTGTGGTTTCTAATTGCGGATTGTGGAGGGCTACTGAGGGGACGGTTGGTACGGACTGACAAGCCCAAATGTTGAGAAAGGCGCACCTCCAGTTGGAGTTGAGTGCTGCCAATATACGCAGCCTTACAGCTGTCGCACGTGTATTTGTAAACAACATTGGGGCATACAGTTTTGGGGAATTCATCTTTGAACTTTAAAAAATTTGATAATTTAAGTGGGTTGACGAAGGCGAATCTAAAATTTATTTGGGGATAACTAGACTTGAGTAGTTTGGACAATTCACCTCGAATACGCAATGATAAATAACCATAAAAAGGTAATTTAATATATCTGGTTTCTTTTTGTACTGTAGTTACGGGGAGTTTAGTATCAAAAGTGTTATTTAAAAATTTCTTTAATTGGTTATCGAATAGATGAGAAGGGTAGTAATTGTTAATAAAGTACTGTTTTAAAAATTTAAATTCTTCGTTTAACGAAAAGTAATCCGAACAAATACGGTAACTTCTTGTTAATAATGTTACTATAGCACTAATCTTATATTTATAAAACATACAACTTAAATAATTGGTTCCCAAGCCAGTAAAAGTTTGTTTCCGAAATAGTGAAGTATGGAACTTATTATGGGCCCGTTTAACTAAAACATCCAGGAAAGGTAAACTATTATTTGTTTCGTTTTCACACGTGTACTTAATATTACTATGTTGTTTATTAAGATAATCAAGAAAAAGTTTTACGTGTGAAGGATGGTTAAATATTAAGAAAGTGTCATCCACGTATCTTCTGTAATATATGGGTTTAAAACTACTAGGACAATTTTTCAACCAAATTTCTTCGTAATGGCAAAGAAATGCATTTGCTAGTGTTGGGCTTAACGGGGAACCCATAGCTACCCCATCAATTTGGCTGTAAAGGTTGCTATTAAATAAGAAAAGATTATCAAAACACACTATTTCGAGAAGGTTTTTAAATTGAGTCTGAGTGAGGCCATTAATAAGAGTATTATCAGTAGTGAATAACTTATTTAGTATGATATTTAATGTTTCTTTTAACGGGACATTAGTAAACAATGATGAGACATCAAAACTGGCCATAGTAAGAGAATCGGCATGATTGATCTCTTTTATCTCTTTAGCAAAATCAAACGAGTTGTTAATAGAATAATCATTAAAGGTGAGTTTTGAAAGCAAGGGAACGAAGAATTTGGCTAAGTTATAATTGAATGTACCACATGCCGAAAGAATAGGTCTTAGTGGGAAATTTGGCTTGTGGACTTTAGGTAAACCATATAGAATTCCTGGATTAGAACCAGAAGCAAATAAAAAATTGTATGTATTGTCAGCAATAATATTACTATTTTTTAATTTACGCAAACACCTATTAAGTTTATCTTCGAGTTTTAGTAATTTAGACAGAACATTCTCTTTTACCCTTTTAAATTTAGACGTATCCGACAAAATTGTCTCCATTCTATTTATGTAAACTGTTGAATCAATCAGCACTACTCCTTTACCCTTATCCGGTTTTGTAATGATGACAGAGTTATCCTTTTTCAAATTATTAAGAATTTTAAAATCTTGCTTATTAAAGAGGGGAGAAAACACCTTATGGGGTTTAAAATTATAAAAATTCTTAAAAGAGATGCTCTCCACTTGTTTTACCAAGTTATGAAACGAGAAATTTGGTCGGATCTCACAATTCTTAATATTCATGAGAAGATTTTCAAAGCCAGAGAAAAATTTATAAAAATTTAGTTTATAATGAGGTAGATCAAAATTTAAGCCTAACGACAATATTTCTTTCTCTCTAATACTTAAAACTTTATTAGAGAAATTACAAATAAAATTATCTGGATTATTAAAAAACGACTGAGTGATTCCCAATTTTTCCAATTTGGCAGCATGTATCCTTTTATGTCTGTTGACAGTTTTATCACAGCAAGTTTGAAATTTAGTAACTAAACAATGATAATCAATATAAGACACCCTAGATTTTAGACCAAACAGAGAATTTTTATATTTCAGCTTGAGAAAACTCACTGTTTTAGTTTTCGATTGAAGCTCCAAATTTAATAATTTATGTAGCCATGATTTATATAGTTTGGAGTTATGGAGGCGTTTATTATAAAGTTTAAATCTAAGGAAATTAGGCACAATATTATAACTTTTGCACTTAGACAAGAAACTCTCATCACAGATAGCCTTGTTCAGTTTCAAATAGACTCTTTCACATTGTCTGTAATAGTTCAATGTCGATCGGCCATATCTCTGGGTTAATATCAAAGCTATTGACTTCTCCTTAGGGAACCGGAGCTTACAGATGAAAAGAAGGATCAACACAACGGCAAACATTTTCATTTATTTGTACATCAGACGTTTCGACAAATCTTTTGTCATCATCAGTGAGTTAAGTCTTAAAACCTTAAAACAAAATTGAAAAGTGAAAGTTACATCAATACAATATTAAGACCATTAAAATTAAAACCTTAAAGCAAAATGAAAATTGCATCAATACAAAATTAAAAACATTTAAATTTCATCACTATAAAAACTAAAATTAAATTAAATTTCATCACTATAAAAACTAAAATTAAATTACCTCAATAGGTAAATACACAATGTTTACATCCACCTCCATACTTGGCAAAGTCTAAGAACACTAGGTGGTCAGAGGATTAGAAAGGGTATATCTGTGAAACACGGTTGGTTGTCAAAAGAGTCGTAATTTGTAGGATGAGCTATTATTATTAAGGGAGGGTTTGTTTCTATAGATGTACAAAGATTCTAAAATTCGGAGTTCTGTAAGGTTATTGGATCTAGTTAAAATTTCAAACTGAGTTTTGTGAAGGGGATGGTCGTTTTCATCACTGTGGTTTCTAATTGCGGATTGTGGAGGGCTACTGAGGGGACGGTTGGTACGGACTGACAAGCCCAAATGTTGAGAAAGGCGCACCTCCAGTTGGAGTTGAGTGCTGCCAATATACGCAGCCTTACAGCTGTCGCACGTGTATTTGTAAACAACATTGGGGCATACAGTTTTGGGGAATTCATCTTTGAACTTTAAAAAATTTGATAATTTAAGTGGGTTGACGAAGGCGAATCTAAAATTTATTTGGGGATAACTAGACTTGAGTAGTTTGGACAATTCACCTCGAATACGCAATGATAAATAACCATAAAAAGGTAATTTAATATATCTGGTTTCTTTTTGTACTGTAGTTACGGGGAGTTTAGTATCAAAAGTGTTATTTAAAAATTTCTTTAATTGGTTATCGAATAGATGAGAAGGGTAGTAATTGTTAATAAAGTACTGTTTTAAAAATTTAAATTCTTCGTTTAACGAAAAGTAATCCGAACAAATACGGTAACTTCTTGTTAATAATGTTACTATAGCACTAATCTTATATTTATAAAACATACAACTTAAATAATTGGTTCCCAAGCCAGTAAAAGTTTGTTTCCGAAATAGTGAAGTATGGAACTTATTATGGGCCCGTTTAACTAAAACATCCAGGAAAGGTAAACTATTATTTGTTTCGTTTTCACACGTGTACTTAATATTACTATGTTGTTTATTAAGATAATCAAGAAAAAGTTTTACGTGTGAAGGATGGTTAAATATTAAGAAAGTGTCATCCACGTATCTTCTGTAATATATGGGTTTAAAACTACTAGGACAATTTTTCAACCAAATTTCTTCGTAATGGCAAAGAAATGCATTTGCTAGTGTTGGGCTTAACGGGGAACCCATAGCTACCCCATCAATTTGGCTGTAAAGGTTGCTATTAAATAAGAAAAGATTATCAAAACACACTATTTCGAGAAGGTTTTTAAATTGAGTCTGAGTGAGGCCATTAATAAGAGTATTATCAGTAGTGAATAACTTATTTAGTATGATATTTAATGTTTCTTTTAACGGGACATTAGTAAACAATGATGAGACATCAAAACTGGCCATAGTAAGAGAATCGGCATGATTGATCTCTTTTATCTCTTTAGCAAAATCAAACGAGTTGTTAATAGAATAATCATTAAAGGTGAGTTTTGAAAGCAAGGGAACGAAGAATTTGGCTAAGTTATAATTGAATGTACCACATGCCGAAAGAATAGGTCTTAGTGGGAAATTTGGCTTGTGGACTTTAGGTAAACCATATAGAATTCCTGGATTAGAACCAGAAGCAAATAAAAAATTGTATGTATTGTCAGCAATAATATTACTATTTTTTAATTTACGCAAACACCTATTAAGTTTATCTTCGAGTTTTAGTAATTTAGACAGAACATTCTCTTTTACCCTTTTAAATTTAGACGTATCCGACAAAATTGTCTCCATTCTATTTATGTAAACTGTTGAATCAATCAGCACTACTCCTTTACCCTTATCCGGTTTTGTAATGATGACAGAGTTATCCTTTTTCAAATTATTAAGAATTTTAAAATCTTGCTTATTAAAGAGGGGAGAAAACACCTTATGGGGTTTAAAATTATAAAAATTCTTAAAAGAGATGCTCTCCACTTGTTTTACCAAGTTATGAAACGAGAAATTTGGTCGGATCTCACAATTCTTAATATTCATGAGAAGATTTTCAAAGCCAGAGAAAAATTTATAAAAATTTAGTTTATAATGAGGTAGATCAAAATTTAAGCCTAACGACAATATTTCTTTCTCTCTAATACTTAAAACTTTATTAGAGAAATTACAAATAAAATTATCTGGATTATTAAAAAACGACTGAGTGATTCCCAATTTTTCCAATTTGGCAGCATGTATCCTTTTATGTCTGTTGACAGTTTTATCACAGCAAGTTTGAAATTTAGTAACTAAACAATGATAATCAATATAAGACACCCTAGATTTTAGACCAAACAGAGAATTTTTATATTTCAGCTTGAGAAAACTCACTGTTTTAGTTTTCGATTGAAGCTCCAAATTTAATAATTTATGTAGCCATGATTTATATAGTTTGGAGTTATGGAGGCGTTTATTATAAAGTTTAAATCTAAGGAAATTAGGCACAATATTATAACTTTTGCACTTAGACAAGAAACTCTCATCACAGATAGCCTTGTTCAGTTTCAAATAGACTCTTTCACATTGTCTGTAATAGTTCAATGTCGATCGGCCATATCTCGGGTTAATATCAAAGCTATTGACTTCTCCTTAGGGAACCGGAGCTTACAGATGAAAAGAATGGATCAACACAACGGCAAACATTTTCATTTATTTGTACATCAGACGTTTCGACAAATCTTTTGTCATCATCAGTGAGTTAAGTCTTAAAACCTTAAAACAAATTGATAAGTGAAGGTTACATCAATACAATATTAAGACATTAAAATTAAAACCTTAAAGCAAAATGAAAATTGCATCAATACAAAATTAAAAACAATTAAATTTCATCACTATAAAAACTAAATTAAATTAAATTTCATCACTATAAAAACTAAAATTTAAATTACCTCCGTAGGTAAATACACAATGTTTACATCCACCTCCATACTTGGCAAAGTCTAGAGAACACTAGGTGGTCAGAGGATTAGAAAGGGTATATCTGTGAAACACGGTTGGTTGTCAAAAGAGTCGTAATTTGTAGGATGAGCTATTATTATTAAGAAACCAGATATATTAAATTACCTTTTTATGGTTATTTATCATTGCGTATTCGAGGTGAATTGTCCAAACTACTCAAGTCTAGTTATCCCCAAATAAATTTTAGATTCGCCTTCGTCAACCCACTTAAATTATCAAATTTTTTAAAGTTCAAAGATGAATTCCCCAAAACTGTATGCCCCAATGTTGTTTACAAATACACGTGCGACAGCTGTAAGGCTGCGTATATTGGCAGCACTCAACTCCAACTGGAGGTGCGCCTTTCTCAACATTTGGGCTTGTCAGTCCGTACCAACCGTCCCCTCAGTAGCCCCCACAATCCGCAATTAGAAACCACAGTGATGAAACGACCATCCCCTTCACAAAACTCAGTTTGAAATTTTAACTAGATCCAATAACCTTACAGAACTCCGAATTTTAGAATCTTTGTACATCTATAGAACAAACCCTCCCTTAATAATAATAGCTCATCCTACAATTACGACTCTTTTGACAACCAACCGTGTTTCACAGATATACCCTTTCTAATCCTCTGACCACCTAGTGTTCTCTTAGACTTTGCCAAGTATGGAGGTGGATGTAAACATTGTGTATTTACCTACTGAGGTAATTTAATTTTAGTTTTTAAGTGATGAAATTTAATTTAATTTTTAGTTTTTATAGTGATGAAATTTAATTGTTTTTAATTTTGTATTGATGCAATTTTCATT
Organism: Bathynomus jamesi; assembly: GCA_023014485.1. NCBI lineage: Eukaryota > Metazoa > Arthropoda > Malacostraca > Isopoda > Cirolanidae > Bathynomus > Bathynomus jamesi. The sequence goes on along the minus strand of JAJOZX010003104.1, from coordinate 157,634 downwards.
TTGCTTTAAGGTTTTAATTTTAATGGTCTTAATATTGTATTGATGTAACTTTCACTTTTCAATTTTGTTTTAAGGTTTTAAGACTTAACTCACTGATGATGACAAAAGATTTGTCGAAACGTCTGATGTACAAATAAATGAAAATGTTTGCCGTTGTGTTGATCCTTCTTTTCATATATATATATATATATATATATATATATATATATTCAAAATAATTTTTGCAAGATCTGATTCGAAGATCCATGCAGTTGTTTGCGAAACGAACTTATAACCAAGTTCGATCAATAATAACCAGTAATCATTACCGTTTCATAAGGATTTGTACAATGTACAGTAGTCGCAAACTATCATATAACTAATTCTAAAAGAAAAGTGGTCCCTAAGCATTTACTCCCAAAATGATTCCGAAAATAATACAAATCCAGCATCCGTTATCCCGACCCGATTCTAAAAAGAAATTCATGAAGTTTAATTAGCGCTTCAATAACATAATACTTGACTACAGGGTGTCCACAATGTCTTGTCACCCCAGTTAAATTCTAACTGATTTTCGTTTTTCTTTCAGACCCATTTGAAATGCGTGATAACAGCAACTATAAGATTGAATAACGCATATTGGCTAGTACCCGAGTCTATGAGCGACCACGTAATGGCAAAATCATTGAAAATATTCGTGCAGACTTCCAGGATCGATTCAATCGTGCAGCTCCTTTTTGGAATATATATATATATATATATAATATATATATATATATTCCTTGCATGGTTACAGAGAAGTATGACGCCATCTCAGCATGAATTCCATAACTTTAAAATGTTTAAAATGAGAGAAGATCATTAAAGCAAAATGGAGGACCCCCATCGATGCAGTTTATCCATCAAACACAAATGCGCCATTATGCGATTGAATTAAATTAAAGAAGGTCGAATATATTTTGATATATATATATATATATATATAGTTTTTTTTTTGGGGGGGGGGCCTAAATTTCGAATGAGAGCAAAGCAACTACGTATATCTTTTTGTCGCCTGTCGAGATAAAATTGCTTCATCACCAGTTTAGGGGTTACCAATGATAGACATTACAGTAATTTCTCTTCTCAGATGTGGCACATTATTTCGTTGACAAAAAGGCTTGTCAGTCAACGTCTGCATGTAATTAACATGTGACAGCAAATCAGATTGTTACCATGATAATATGATACTATTTAATTTAATACTGTTTAATATATATATATATTATATATATATATATATATATAGAGAGAGAGAGAGAGAGAGAGAGAGAGAGAGAGAGAGATCGGAAAGCAATTCCTTCCTCCACCAAATCTCGCAAATGAGGCGTGGTCGATTCTGAACCGTCGTTTAAACCCTTATAAAATATCATAAATATATATATATATATATTTATTTAATCGATACTTATCGGTGATATCGGCACTTATGCCGATTAATCTCAATCGATTATAAACTTTTTGGAACAGTAAAATTTAAAAAAAAATCTAAAATTATTTATTTTTAGCACCAACAATTACCATAATAACAAATATAATATAAAAGGGGCTGAAGTACTCCCCCAAAATTTCAACAAGATACGATAAAAAGCAAAAAATATAAAATAATTATGTATTGGAATTACGATAATACCGTAGTAGAGTACATGCGTCTTTGATTAATAAAAAAAGAAAGGGCAGTGCAGTACGTCAGTACGTACAGTTTTATTGAAAGAAAAAGCTCATTCCTGTTTTAAAAAAAAATTACAGTAAAAGTATTTACAGACGAATATTTTTCAAAAACTAAAATATTGGCAACATTAGTGAAGTAAAGTCTCTTAAATTTTGTTAAAAACTTAAAATAACCTTAAAGGCAAAAGTCATGTGGGAAGCTACGCCTTTACGTTGAATCAGAATCATTGATCGCTACATTATCTAAAAGCAAGGGTCACCCATCCAACAACTGAACAGATCCAACTTCGCTTAACGTGACTGATTTAACGGGAAGTAGTGCCGCGACGTGATCCCGACGTAGGGGACCTAAATCCATCGGATCGATAAGACCATAACATCAACACTCTTAAAAAAAACTATCTAATTAGTGTGGCTCCCTCTAACGTATTTAGAAAAAGTAGGAACGAAATATGTCTACAAATCTTTTAACTTTGGCCATTATTTTTACGACATATCTTCTAGATATAAACTTTAGTTTTCTCTGTTTTACTTAACTATAATTTTCTTTCCTTTTTATTGTATTTATTTTTTAATAATCATTATTTTTATTTATTTTTAAATTCGAGGGCCCGGTAGCTCGCTCGGTGGTTATGGTGGCGGACTTTGGGCAGTGAGGTTCTGGTTCGCTTCAAGCTGCTGGCACTGGGTAGGGTTGAGTCGGCCACTTACCCTGTTTCTGCTCTGGCTCAGGTAACCCTTGGGGGTACACCCACCCCGACATAGTGGGGAAATGAGCTACACAGTAAACAAAGACTTCTCGCAGCCTTCTATACACAGAAATATTATATTCTGTTGTTTCAAATCACTCAAAGAAGACGTTCTGAATATCATTTCTTCCATCTAAAGAAGTTGTATATTATTAAAAGAAATTATTATATCATCTGTGAAGAAGCTCTGCTACCCAAAAGAAGGAAAATCTTTCCCGAGAATGTTCCTTCAAAAAGAAGTTATAAGTTCTAAATTTAGAAGGTTTTAGTTGGAATGTACCAAAATGTTACCTTTCTTGTTTATTCCGGGTGTGATCATTAAATTCCTTATTTGCCGCTTTGTTTATGTTAGTTTCCCTTCGAAAACAGTTTTATTTGACGTATATGTTTTTTTTACGAGAAGTTACATCGAAGTTACGGAATTGTTATGCGGGAGTAACGTGTAACAGTAATTAGAATTTACTCCTACATATGATCATTCTACGCATCTTTCATTGGCAAAGGGTGTCACCCTCGTCATTCCTTCCTCGTCCACATCATTTTCTTTCAGCTTCGTTTAGCACAAACCAAATAAGTCAAAGTGTCCGTCCCAACAACTTTTGACCACCTGCACCCTCTTTGCATTTTCATTTATACTTTCAACATTCCACACTGCCAGACGAACTTGCAAAAACTTCCGAGGGCAGCTATTGGCACACCGTCCGAGTCAAAGGCTTCTTATGTCACTTGTGGCAGAGTATTTTTCCAGAGATAGACCCCAGCTCAATCTCCAACTTTCACTGATACTTCCAGGGAGTTATAAGAAGTTACAAGGACAAGAGGAAGCCTTAAAGACCTTTCGGTCCAATCGGGGAGGTTCCTGTTATTAAACTGTTCATTCTTTAACTATTCTAGCAGTAGTAGAAAACTGGATAGAAAAACATAAAGCTCTCTTCCACTCTCCGCTCCCTCCCCGCCAGAGACAGTTACAGAAAAAGGTTGAAAAAATACCTTGATCCTAAAAAAGTAGCCAAGGAAATTTTACAGGAAAGAGAAGAATATATAAGCTAGCTCTACAATTACACCATGCACACAGAGATCGTACACTAGATAGCACCGCTGTATAAACTAACTAATAATATACTTGTGCTGATTGCACATCAACCACTTGATATCGTCACAAAAACCTCGAACATATGGAAACAAGAATTAAGAACAGAAATTAGATTTTCCACACAGTACCCTCACCCGTCACGTGCATCCAGCCAACCAAGAGAAAAAAAATTGCGTCGGCAGAAATGTAACTCTATCTCACCTAATCTATGCCATGCACTTCTTTCTATTATGAAATTATGAGTTTCTACAAAATATTTTTCTACGCTATGCTTAGACATACAGTATTAACAAAGCAAGCAAGTGTGTGAGCGTGTTTTCTGTAATTCGATGTCTGTTCTTTGTATGTGTCTGCCAACTCTTTGAATGTCGCCGAGTTTCAGTTTGGATCTCCCGTCGTGAAAGGTGTTTATGCAGCAAGTGATATATTTAGTCGTTCATACTTCGCGGTGTTGTGCCACCACGAGAGTGGAGAAAATCTTTTTCCGGCGAGGAATATCAGTGGGAGAGCCCTGTATCTATCCCCGTGTACGTGTTCCTTATGGAAAATGAAAGTGTTTCGTGGGTGATCACCCGTTGTTGATACGGCGAATTCAAGAGTCTCCCACTTAGAGGTGTTTGTGAGGCAAATGATAAAAAAAATGAATTGTTCCATGGTTGATCATGCTATGTACAATTGTACATAGAACACAATCAACCAGAGACGTCTCTCTCTAAATTTGGGGGGGGGGGGGGGGGAGAATATAACCCCATCCCCAGTCACCTTTCACGGTACGCTACGCACAAAGAAGGTGGGGGATCAACTGTTAACCCTATATGTTCTCATAATAATGAAACTTTTCAAGCCACACATTTATAATAATAAATCTTATGTTTTGTTTTTACCGAGATAATTCCAGGAAGGCACTCCTTCAAAGATATCAAAAAAGAAATAAAGATTGAAGCGCATTATATTTTTATTCTAGAAGAGAAAGTCATTAATTTTTATTTACCTCAAAAGTAAGATAGTGTTCTTTTTTTCAAACATCTTCCAATTATAATTAAATTTTAATTAGTAAAATAAAAAAATTAAAAAATATTAAATTCTATACTGATTTATTATAAAAATTAACCTCACTTAACTCGACTTAACTCTTTCTAAAACTAGCTTGCATTAGTTCACGTAGGTCTGGTGCCTAATATAAACACTTCTCCTACCACATAGCCCCTAAAAAGAAAGGGGTGAGCCTTATGTGACCTATATAGGGCTTAGCGGAAAATTAAAGGGGCCTGCAAAGACCAATTTGATTAGTAAACACTTAACTTTAATGAAATTGGTTTGTGGTTGGTTCTCACACCAAAATCTAATTTTTATTTACTTTTATTTATCTATTTATTTATTTATTGTATTTTATTTATCAATTATATTATTCAATTATCAATTATTTTAATTTTTTAGTTATTTAGTTTATTTTTATTAATTTTATTGAATTATTTTTCAATTATTTACTGGCAATATGTACTCCAAGATACACTTATGTACCAGTATACACTTTGGAGTGTCTGTTGTTCTTTATTTCAAAGTTACTTGATTTAACCCTTATATCTTCCCATTTACGGACTTTTTTCCTGTTAATGACAGACCATTATATACACTCTCAGAGCCCATATAAGCGTCAAAGGGTTGACGGATAAAACACAGACATTATTATCAATTATTTTACTCTTGGGTTCCATTTGATATAAGAATAAACTATTTTGGAACAGCAGCTAGCAAGCTAGCTACTTAAATAGATGGATAGATAGATAGATAGATAAATAGATAAATAGATAGATAGAGAAACGAACAAGCTATTTAAACAAATATGAATGAAATCCTTTCAGAGACATTGACCATAATAAGTAATAATTTCCATGTAACTGTGTTGTAAAACCCAGAAAAAAAGATCTCCACCTAAGTAATGAAATTACGGACCATAAATAGACGCTTTCATCCCTTTTCACTCAATAGAATAAAGCTATAAATTACTAACTTTGTTTATGGGGGTATTCCGCCTCCATAAAACACTGCATTAAAATTGCTCCACCGATTTTCAGTCGTCACCAAATCTGACTGCCAACAAAAATTAAAAATTCCTTTGACTCGATTTTAATTATCGGCTGTTGCGATGCGAGATCGTACATACAGTATATGCATTTCTGCGTTTGCTGGTTTGCTTGTTTGATTGTCTGCTTGTCTGCTTGTATGATTCACACGAATCACATATCATTAATTAGGGAGTGAAAATAACTGAAATTAATATATATTCATTTAGATGATATATATATATATATATATATATATATATATATATATATATATATATATATATATATATGATACACACAGACAGTGCATGGAACAAGGAACTCTTCTGGGATAATTAAATCCACTATAGTCCGAATAAATAATGGTAAATGACAAATATCATAGTCTTTCTTTTTCATGATGCTAGCCCGACGTGGGCAACGGGTCACTCGCAAAGAGGTCCCATAAATATAGCTTCCCTCACCAGCTATCTGCAAAGCAGACAGGATCCAGCTTTGGGACATGGATCTAGGGTTTAAAGCACCTAGCCATGCTACATTTAGAACCTCAATATAAGCAAAAGACTCGCTGCCTTCACGTCAGATTGAATGCATCAAGAAAAAGAAAAAGGGGTAACTATTATATTTTTAGCCAAAAACCAAAACTTAAACCTCAACTGGCAGAATTGAGCGTCCACTTTTCAAGGCACATAACATGTCCGTTTCAAGATGGGAATGAACTCAGAATGGTCCCCTGAGTTTTTTATGATACACACAGACAGTGCCTTGAAAAGTGGACGCTCAATTCTGCCAGTTGAGGTTTAAGTTTTGGTTTTTGGCTAAAAATATAATAGTTACCCCTTTTTCTTTTTCTTTGATGCATTCAATCTGACGTGAAGGCAGCGAGTCTTTTGCTTATATTGAGGTTCTAAATGTAGCATGGCTAGGTGCTTTAAACCCTAGATCCATGTCCCAAAGCTGGATCCTGTCTGCTTTGCAGATAGCTGGTGAGGGAAGCTATATTTATGGGACCTCTTTGCGAGTGACCCGTTGCCCACGTCGGGCTAGCATCATGAAAAAGAAAAACTATGGTATTTGTCATTTACCATTACTTATTCGGACTATAGTGGATTTAATTATCCCAGAAGAGTTCCTTGTTCCATGCACTGTCTGTGTGTATCATAAAAAACTCAGGGGACCATTCTGAGTTCATTCCCATATATATATATATATATATATATATATAGGGAGAGAGAGAGAGAGAGTGTGAGAGTGAAAAATTTACCTTTCTTTATTAATTTTAGTAAAAATATAAACTTTGTTTTAATTATTAATTTATTTATTGTTAAATAATTTTGAAAGCAATTTTGTTGCAATTTTTTCTAAAAAGACAAAATTTCCGTTCATTTAGTTTGCATGCGATCAAATTTCGAAATAAAAGCAACGTTACTTTTGTTGTTTCCTTGTACGAAGGGACTTTCATGAATCTCGCAAGTTAGTATATACAGTAAATCTGAGCATTTCAAATTACGCAGAAATAGAATTAGTCACGGAATTAAATTCACGGAAAAATCAAACGAAAAACCAACAAAAAATACTAATTGTTAATTTTTTTTTTAAGATGGGGAAATTTTTTCTATTTAAAAATTTTGTCCAATTTATTTCCCCAACGTACAAATTAAATACATTCATACAATTTCGTTGCATTTACTATAGTCCTGAGAAAATGTAAAAAATGAAAAAATAGAAAATGAAAAAAATGAAAAAATAGAAAATGAAAAAAATGAAAAAATAGAAAATGAAAAAAATGAAAAAATAGAAAATGAAAAAAATAAAAACTAGAAAATGAAAAAAAATAAAAACTAGAAAATGAAAAATATTAAAAAATAGAAAATGAAAAAATAAAAAATAGAAAATTAAAAAAATGAAAAAATAGAAAATGAAAAAATGAAAAACTAGAAAATGAAAAAATAAAAAATAGAAAATGAAAAAATAAAAACTAGAAAATGGAAAAAATGAAAAAATAAAAAATGAAAAAATGAAAAACTAGAAAATGAAACAAAAAATAGAAAATGAAAAAAAAAAATAGAAAATGAAAAAATGAAAAAATAGAAAATAAAAAAATAGAAAATGAAAAAATGAAAAAATAGAAAATGAAAAAAATAAAAACTAGAAAATAAAAAATGAAAAAATAGAAAATGAAAAAAATGAAAAACTAGAAAATGAAAAAATAAAAAAAATAAATGAAAAAAATAAAAAATAGAAAATGAAAAAAAAAAACGAAAATAAAAAAAAATAGAAAATTAAAAAAAAAAGAATTTATTTTCATTTTGTTTTGTGTTCATTTTTCAAGGAGGAAAGAAAAAAAAAAGAGGTTCGTTGATTCCGTTTTATTGATTGAGGAAATTCGTTCTTTTCTTCTCTTCAATGATTTTGGCTTTCACCATTTCATGATTGTTGGTCACGTGACGCACCACTCCAACTCATCCATCAACTGTCCGTAAAAACCTCCTCATCCAGTTATCATCCGGACGTCAGCCGTACATCATTTGCCATGTTCTAGCGTATTTATATATATATATATATATATATATATATATATATATATATATATATATATTGTGTGTGTGTGTGTGTGTGTGTGTAGAGGGTGTATATGTAGGAGTCGAGAGATTGTATTGTTTTCGTCTTACCTGTCCTGGAAATAACAAGAATTGAGAAAACACACTATATATATATAATATATATATATATATATATATATATACTGCTTTCCTTTATACCAGAAAGACTTGCGAATCTTCTACCTGTTTTTCAGGGAGTAAATACCAAAATAGGAAGAAATGAGATTTACCTGAATTTGCATGACTGAAGACTCCCAGGAAAGAGCGAGAAACGTCCATCATAACGAGAGAGAGAGAGAGAGAGAGAGAGAGAGAGAGAGAGAGAGAGAGAGAGAATAAGGCTGTAAACACCTCAAATGATTTAAATTTTCAAAGCGGAAACGGAGAGTCTCATTTTGTTGTTTTTGCGCGAACGAAATGAAGGTTATTTTATTTCAATTATTCAGTTATACGCAACAACAATTATTAATCTATTTTTCTTCCATATATATATATTATATATATATACTGTAAGTATTTGTTGGTTTCTTTGTCGAGATTCCGGAGGTTATCCCGCGCAAGTCAGGCATGAGGCCTCGCCCTTGTATAGTTGTTGCCTGGTGCAGGGGAGCATTACTTTTCTGAACTAACTAATTAATGTATCCAGGCAAGCATTCATATATATATATATATATATATATATATATATATACAGGGTGGCGCAAAAATCAGGGATCAAAGGAGCGAGAGAGAGAATGGATCTTTTTCGTTCTTTGGTCGCCACTATTTTTAAGTGAACATTACTTTTTTAGTTAAAAAAATTATAATTTATAATTGATAGTTTATAATTTATAAATTTTAGTTAAAAAATTTATAATTTATGCAATGATGACCCCTAGGGTGGCGCAAATGTCACGAGTCAAAGGGTCATCATTGCATAAATTATAAAATTTTTAACTAAAATTTAAAACTTATAAATTATAACTTATAAATTATAGACTATTTTACTAAAAAAATTAATTTTTATTTAAAAATAGTGGCGGCCGTAGAACGTAAAAGACCCATTCTGTCTGGCTCCTTTGACTCCTGACTTTTGCGCCATCCCAAAGTTCTCTGTAACCCTCTTTTCGCATTGAACTAGTCAATTTACTATTTAAATTATATTATGAAACTAGTAAAGTTTAGATCACTAACTAATAAAAAAACCATTTAAGTATTGAACAATATTTGGTTGGAGTAGTTTTAACTGATAACTAAAACCAGTCACATTATTTGGCAGCCATTTTACGCCTAATTAATAATTAACCACACGATGATCGCTCAAATTACGCTCATTTTTCTAGAAACAACCTTAAGTGATTAGAGTAATTACCGCTTGGTTCAATTAATCACTAAGATTGGTTTCAATGTTGGTGCAACTAAGTGTTTTCTCCGCCCGCGAGAGGACCGTGGCGGATGTATTGTTTTCGGGTGTGCGTAGGCAACTGGGCATAAGTGAGGTCGAGTGTGCGGTAAGTAAGAGGTGTAGTGGGGTAATGTTTTTGTAAGGTAACGTTTTTGGTCCCTCGGAACGTTAAAAAATTTATAGAAAAATCTAGAACATTTTTACTGTCGGAAAAAAGATATGTTGGTCCTGATTAGGTTAGGTTAAGTTAGGTTAACGAGTACATCACCATTTAATTACTTAACAGAAAACAACTTCGATTCCCGAATTGCGTCCGAAACACTTATCACGCCTTTTTCGGTTCGATGGCGCTGAGGTTAGGTTAGGGTAACCCTTCCAAGACTGACGGGACTGTAATATTCCACCAGAAATAATAATATCAATTATACTGGAATGAAACATTTCCATAAATGTTTCTACATGTTTATATACGTGTCGTTTAGTTGTCGGAAAAGGAACCCAAAATGGGTGTCATTTCAATAACTAGTTACTAAAATAGGTTTGAATAACA
>JAJOZX010003104.1:77500-142500 GCA_023014485.1 Bathynomus jamesi | reverse complement strand
CAGTCATGTTTTCAGTCGACGTAAAGCAGAAAAGCTCCGCTCACACTCGCTCACACTTGTAGGTTTAATTTTGTATTTTTTTCCAGGATTACATGAATTGTAGGGGAGGGGATGATTATATAGGAAATCCTCCCAACCAAATTGTAGGGGGAGATACATCCCCCCCCCCCCAGGATCTACGCCCATGGTATGAAGTTATACGTGAAATTAAGTATGATATTACAGCATAAATATCAAAGAATTATTACAAAAGTTACAGGCTACGAAAGACCAGAGGATCCATTCTAGGGTAGCCAAGGAAGGAAGCAAAGTAGAAAAGCTAAGGAAATGGAGAGTAATAAAAAATTCTAAGTCAAACTTTCACACTCTATACCAGTGTTTTTCACTAAGTTTTTTTAAGGGAGCCACTTCTTCAGAACATACACACTGAGAGAGCCGCACACACACACACACACACACACATATATATATATATATATATAGCTCATCAGCTGTTCTTTTGTGATGACAATCCTATATAAATTGAATATATCCAAATTTCTCTCTCTCATTCCATGCATCGAGAACCGCCACTTAGGCCATCACGAGCCGCATTTGGCTCGCGAGCCGCGCAATGTGTACCACTGCTCTATACTCACACTAATGAGGTGCAAACCTCCACTCAGGAACCCTAATTCTTACATCACGCATAGGCCGACACATTACTTCGCGTACTCAAACGCACACGAAAATTTGAAGTAGTAAAAAAATAAAGCCAAAAAGAGATAGTGTGAAACACTAAACTACATAAGCTACACCATTTTTTTTTATTTATTAAGTTGAAGAAGCATCGTTTCATCAAAGCGTCGTTTCATCGAAGCGTCGTTTCATCGAAGTATCGTCTCATCAAAGTATCGTTTCAATGAAGTATCGTTTCATTGAAACATCATTTACTCACTCTCCGCATTTACTCTCTCCCTGTTCACCCGCTGGTTACCCTTGCCCACTCCCTCTCAGATCCATTTATTACAACTCTCTCTTTTCGGTCTGTTAACCAGTTCTCAATCCATTTTAACACGTTACCCCTTTATACCATATGCCTCCATTTTTTTTCAATATTCTTTTATGCGGAACTGTGTTCAATGCCCTCGCAAAGTCTAAATATACAACACCCACAACTCTATGCTGATCGTATATATTTATAATGTCGTGAAAGAATTCCAATAAATTGGTTAGACACGAACGTGTTTACGGAGACCGTGTTGACTGTTCCTAATCAGATTATAACTTTGAAGACGATCAACTGTTCTCTCACGTATTATTGATTCAAAAAGTTTGTCCACAATGGAAGTTAAGCTAATCTGCCCGTAATTGCCCGCTAGTTTTTTATCCCTCTTTTTAAAAATCGAAGCGACATTTGCCAACTTAAAGACAGACGGTACAATTCCCTCCTCCAATATTCTTTTAAAAAGTTTAAAGAGAAAAAGCCTTAATTAGTTTTCAGTTTTTTTCAAGTGTTTAGGATGAAACAAATCAGGACTTGGCGATTTACTAATTTTTAATTATGTAATGCAAAAACTCCTCTTCATATACAGGGTGTTTCAGGAGGAAAGGTCAATACTTGGGGGGTGATAGTATCGGTCATTGTGAGAAAAAAAGTTCATATGAACATGTGTCTAATTCTGAATGGTTACGGAGATAGAGCTGTTTGAATCTACAAATACCAAAGCATTGTTAATGGTAATCAAGAAAGAGAAACCAATTACTGTTTCTAACATTTAATGTTTAAACATTGGCATTTTGAATGGTATCAGATACAGAAATGACAAATTTGTTACAGTTTACAATACGTTTTCGAAAATCCCACCGTCAACCTCAATGCACTTTGCAACTCGTGTGCGAAGATCGCGTGTTGTTCGTCTGAGTTGATCTTGACGTTCCTTTATGCGAGCAGCAGCATCTAAAATGCGCGCGAGCAATTCGTCTCGTGTATCCACCTTTCTTTTGTAAACTTGACTTTTCATCCACCCCCACAAACAATAATCTAACGGAGACCTTGGTGGCCGTTGAATGGGACCACCGCGGCCGATCCATCGACCAGGGAAAGTTTGATTTAGGTATTGCATCACCAGACGGGTAGAATGTGGAGGAGTTCCGTCATGCTGAAAGTACATACCAGCGCGTGTAGCCAAAGGAACATCTTCCAATAGTCCTGGCAATTCATTTTGCAGAAATTCTAGGTAACTTTGTCCTGTAAGACGATTCTCTAAAGTAACAGGGCCAATCAGCATTAAATTTCGCCTGGTATCCAATTTTGTCCCAATGGTCTCCCTAATTGGGTTTTTATAGTTAACATATGCCTAAAACTTCTCAGGTTCCTGTTTGCATGATTTTGCAAGAACTCACTTATACTGACGCTTTGCTTTTTTTAACCTCGCTTTTAACACCCCTTTTTAGCAGAACAATGATTTAAATTTGGTTGAAAGTTTTCGCGTTTCTACCTTTTATAGACGTTGTTCCGATCTCTAATGAGGTTAACTTATTTCATAACTTAACTATGGCGGCTTATTATTAAAATATACTTTCCGGATTTTAAGTTTTCACGTATATATGAGGTTCTCCTAGGAAGAAGTAGCCAAGCGACAAAAATTTTAAAAAATGCCAGAAAAAGCAGTTAAAATTTGTACCAATTTGAAAGTTCAAAAGTTATGTCACTTTCAAATTGACACAATTTTTACCTGCGTTTTCTGGCTTTTTTTTAACATTTTTGTCGCTTCCACTTCTCCTTAGGACGGCTTCATATAGAAGCACCCAACCTCCGCGTCGATTTGTTCTGTTTTTATGAAATATTCTATAAATTGTAATTTGATATTGGACATTAAAGTCCTTACGATTTATCTACGATTCTCCTAATCTTTTAATCTGATAAAGATGATGCTTTTTTAACTATAAAACGGGGGGAGGTGGGGAGGGAAATATCCTTAGTATTGTTAATTATTAAGAAAATCAGAGAAGCTCATGCAGTTCTGCGACGACATGGCGACAGTGTAACAATGCTCCAATTAATATTTATTTCGAAATTTATTATTTAATAATGTCTGATGTTAACCAATGTAAAATTACCTCATTTTTTTAATAAAAAATAAAATTTTAAAAGTATTGTCGAAATAACCTTATCCCATTTGTTTATACAGTGATTAACCCTTTCACTACGGGCTATATGAAGCGAATTATATGAATTCAAATTATTTAATTCGAATACATACTGTATATCTCCCCATTTTCAACCCCAGAGGGTGGAAAGAGAGGGATTATACCCTTGGTTTATAAACTACACCCGCAGTTCAGAAAAGATTAGGAGTTGGTGTATTTACCACACTCGGATCTGAGCGCAAATTGGACATGTAGTTTATATGCCACACCCGCAGCGAAAGGGTTAATATAATAACATTTTCTGATGATTCTGATCAGTGATTTTCAAACTTTTTTTCCTCACGACCCAATGGAAGAAAAACATTTATCCCCGTGACTCAAAACAATGATAGCTTTGGACTAGTGTTTTTATAAAATTGCAATAAAGGGCAATATATTGTAACTTAGGGTTGCCACACGTCCCGTATTTAACGGGACAGTCCCGCATTTGATCCAAAAATCCCGCGTCAAAATCCCGCGTTCAAAATGTCCCCGCAAAAAATATTTTTTAAGCAAATTTTTTAGGGATGAATTGATTTAGAATTTCAATATTATGTATAATAATTTCAATTTATTCACGATGTTTAATTGTTAAATATTATTGTAATAAAATTTTTATAATTTTATTTGTTGTAACCGTTGAACAAATCTAGTTTCAATTTGAAAAAAAATTTGATCTTAAAAAAAACCTCAGAAAATTTTTTGTCCCGCATGAGCATTTGAAAAATCTGGCAACCCTAGATTCTAACTTTAATTAACTTCATCTCGAGTAATAACTAGATATCGAAATTACTTGAAAAGCATTTTTAATATGCAGTATCAACAGCAAGTAAAAAAATCAGATTGAGTTTTAATTAACCCTTTAACTGCGAAAAACTTACAGACATATATATATATATATATATATATATATATATATATATGAAAATATACTAAGGATAGAAATATATACAATTGATTAGAAATAATACTGCACTGTCGAAGTTAAGTGGAGCTACAGACAGACGTTTTCGTATCAGGAAGTCCATAGCTTAGAGGATAAATGGCAGGACTCATGGATAGCTTGGATGATCGGGTTGGTTGATTTTTTAATTCTTTGCATTAGACTGTGTTGAGCACGTCTTGTTACCTCCGGGAAGCTCGGGACATTGCGGGTAGCAAACATTTGCGAAGCTGAGCACCTCGGGGGTAATTTATGTAAGAGTCTAAAAGACCTGTTGTACAGCAAATTTAGGGTTCTGCCAGAGCCTTTCTTATAATTCACCCAGAGTTGTTGACCGTATATATTACTGCAGAAAGTACGAAAGAGTGTGTCTTTAGCTTCACTTGTACAGAAACGAAAGTTCCTTATGGTCATATTCGCTTTAGCACACAGGCTTCGAGATTGTTTTCTTATATCCGAGTCATCACTCAAGGAGCTGGTAATAGTTTGACCCAAATACTTAAACTCTTGTACTTCCTCAATTACTTCACCATTCATTTTAAACCTTGTATCAGCTGGCTGATTACAGCTTTTAGGATGAAATTGCATAACCTTAGTTTTTGTAACAAAAAGAATATCATGTTTCTGCGAATACACTTCGCAGACATTTAGTGGCCGATCCAGACCTTTAACAGATGGACTTATTAACACCATATCATCGGCATAAACTAAGTTATTTATCCTTGTGTTATCTATACAACATCCTACTGTTGCCTCATTAAGTGAAGCAATTAATCCGTCAATATACACATTAAACAGCATAGGCGAGAGCAAGGAGCCTTGTCTCACCCCGCAAGAGGAGCCAAAACACTCGGATAGTACATTGCCCCACCTAACAGTGAAAGATTGGTGGGAATACCAAAAGTTCAATAAATTTAATATGTACATGGGAACCTTCCTGTCTTCTAGTTTTGCAAATAAAATATTGTGGTTCACCCTATCATATGCCTTACTTATATCAAGGAAACAGCTATAAATGGTTGAATTACTGTCAATGTATTTAGATATTGTTTCTTTAAGTACATAGATACACAGGTCATATATATATATATATTATATATATATATATATATAATATATATTAATATATATATACGTGCGTGTATATAGAGAAAGCGCAGGTTTTAAGTTTAGTATTTATCGAAAAAAAAAAAAATGTCCTACGTACATTTTTACTCCGGACATGACACCCCCATCAAGAAAGCCATATTTTCTTCAATGTTTCTCAGCACTCTTAGGATCGCCAGTCCGGAATACATGGATGCCGAATTAGAAAAAAATCAACAGTATTGGAAGTGATTTGTGTTACCCACCTGCTTTTTTGGAATCTTGTCTTAACAAGGCAAAACGAACTTTCTATCGTGTGAATAATAACCCTCGCACTTTGTCGAAGAATATTTTAGTACTTCCATTTTTCCCAGGCTTTTTAGGCATTGCTAATGTACTTAAACTTTTGAATATTAATGTAGTATTTTCATATGACAATATTGTGAAAAATATCATAGTAAAAATTAGTCCTACCAATAATTCAGGCATTATCTATAAAATTGGTCGTAAACAGTGTGATTCCTTTTACATTGGACAGACGGAAAAGGATTTGCACACGCGTGTAAAACAGCATCAATATTCCGTTAGAACGGTACAGTCAGTCGTCCAGTGTCGTTTTCGTCCATTTGTCAGAGTTATCCTACTGTATTGATTGGAATAATACTTCAATTTTGTTTCACTCAAGCAACATTGTTAATAGAAATATTCTTGAGTCTGCCATTATTCAACTTATAAATAATTTCAACATTAGCCAGGGCCTTTTTTCGCTTGATCCTGTTGTTTTGAATTCGTTCAGAACTGGATTTAGACAAGAGAGGCAAAGTGCTAAAACTCTGGTAGCTTTTCCTTATAAATTTGTATGCTCCTCCTACAATTTTTATTTTTATATTTTTTTTTTTTTGTGACCTATATTTAGTCTCGAACTTGTTATTTATTTCAGTGTTCCTGATGATGTCATTAGACGAAAGCGCTTGAGCACCATTCTGTGTTTTGTTTTTCCTTCGTGGTTATTTTCATCATAAATATTATTCACGAGTTACTTTCGTGAAATAATTTTCATATATATATATATATATATTATATATGACGCCAAAATAGCGCAGTTAACCTTTAAGCCCTGAATTTTTTGTAGGGTTAAGTTATGAATGCTTGTATTTGAAACGTTAGCAATTTGTACCTTCAATCCTTAAAGGGTTAAGCGGTTACTGTGACGGGTGGGCCTGCCTCCTATTGTTCATCATCTCGTTCCAATCAAATAACTGCTTTGCAGAAAGAACTTTTTACACCTAGTGACCCAGTGATTAATATTTCGCGGCCCAATCCTGGGTCGCGACCCGTACTTTGAAAACCAGTGATTTAGATTTAGATATGGATAAGCGATTTCTCCCATTACTTTAGCCACTGAGTTTTTCAATTTTTTCCAAAAAAGTGGTATATTACAATACATAAAATGCTGTTTTTCTCAAAATCTAAAAAATGGATATAGCTATTGCGTTTTGGAAATGAACTCTTCATATATATATATATATATATATATATATATATATATATATATACAGTGTATATATATATATATATATAAATATATATATATATATATATATATATATATGAGGCGTCGCGAGTACGAGGGGCGAACTCGCCATATTGGCGATTCTGCGATTGTTCCACGAATGAATAGTCCAACTCTACCCCCATCCACAGACACTTGGTATAAGCAAATACCCCCCCCCCCCCCTCGTACGCTCAAAATGTAGTTATTTTCAATCGGTGTATTTTCGCTATGTGGCCCTCGTACACAATAGTCACAAAGTTTAAAAGCATCTATCTCAAAACTGGATGGGCGAGTTCGCCCCTCGTAATATATATGTAACAGCTACGTCGTTAACAAAATTGGCTTAATCTAGTTTGGGATTAAACCAAAATGATTAATTTACCCTTCAGATCCAATAATGGCACCGTTTCTTTGCCGAATAATTTTTCAGTGCTTGAGATATTATCTTTCTTGGTAATTACATTTTCCCTTCGGCATAAGGCTTATACTGTACCGTTCTTTTGTCTGCGGAGTTGCTGTTACTTCTGAGTCTGCGCTGTTATATTCTATGGAAGGGATTTCTCCTGTCTCTTTTGGGTTGTTTTTTTTCCTCCTGCTGTTGTTGTCGTTGTTGCTGTTGCTGCTGCTGCTGCTGCTGCTGCTGCTGGTTACTGTTGTTTTTGCTGTTTTTGTTACTGACGCCCTTCAGTTTCTGTCAGTTTTATTTTCGTTTTCGTTTTCGCTCCTTGGAGAAACCGTAGGTGTTGATTTTCTCCTCAGCCATGTTTGTCTTCTGGAGAGTCCAATTATCCCAAAGAAGCAAATGCGGTAGCTGGAAACCTTCGCTTGGTGTAAACATTATTGTAAATTTCCCACATATTTTTAGAGCTTTACAAAAGGTACTAAAAGAGAAAATACACACACACACACACACACACACACACACACACAAAGAGAGAGAGAGAGAGAGAGAGAGAGAGAGAGAGAAAATAAAACAAAAGTACAAAACAAATCTCTCATGACTTTCAGTGTAAATACTGAAAGGTTTGAACTGCACCGTAGCATGCAATATTCGTATAACTCGTATTATTACAAATATAACGTTTACATTAGACTATAAACCGCTTAAATCCTGGTAATCCCAAATCTCTTCTAAATCGTCAATTTTTAGTTTCATAACCATTAATAATCTTATTAATTTTAACGTATACAGAAATAAACCAACCAAAATAGAGCATCAAAATCTGCTTCGAAAGAGAGAGAGAGAGAGAGAGAGATAGAGAGAGAGAGAGAGAGAGAGAGAGAAAAACCGGTCAATTTTTCGGGAAATTTCGACGGTGGAAATTAAATGCAAGGGAACACGTTTATTTCCTGGCCCCTTCAGGCTATTACCCGTATGCCATTTCCCCTCCTGTTATATATGGCTGTAGGCTTCTTCTCATTGCACAATATTTTACCAATAGGCCTAAAATACTCTATAAAGACTTGCTTCTCGAAACTTATCGATTCTGATCTTTCTGCTCATGTAAACCGTACAGGAATTCTTATAAACTGTTCTTTTCTCTCGAGTGATTTTATTTTTACAGAAATACTCGCATTATCTTTGTCAAATTAAGTTTATATTAAGTGTAAAATCTTACTAATATCTTCATTATGAGACAATTTCAATCCACTGTCTGGGAGAGTTAATATATGCTGTGAATAATGAAAATGAAAATGAAAAGGTTTATTGGCAGACTATAGTCCATATGACAAATATTATTAATACAATGACAGTTCATACACTAAGGATAGAAATATATACAATTGATTAGAAATAATACTGCACTGTCGAAGTTAAGTGGAGCTACAGACAGACGTTTTCGTACCAAAAAGTCCATAGCTTAGAGGATAAATGGCAGGACTCATAATAGCTTACATCCTATTCTTAAGGTGAAATGAGAAAGAATATATAAGTGTTAATGAAATAGCCTTACAGTAAAACAAAATTTACACATCCCGCTACAACCTACACTTCCCAATCACCATAAAAACCCGAAGTTTTCTTTCTGTGTGTATAGAAAAAGAAATAAATAAAACCCATTTTCAATTTAAAACCCGCAGCCAGCGTAGGCCTTTTCGTTGTACGTCAAATAAGCTTAAATCGCTCCGACATCCCGCAGCCTATTTTCCGAGGCTATTAGAACCATCTGTAGGCAGGCAATAATGCTGATTCGGAGTTGCGCTGAAGAACAGAGAAACATTTATTGAATAACTATGAAAGAGCTTTTAAATCATTGGTTTAATATGATGCCAAAGCGTGCATATATGGGAATAAAATTCTCCTTCAGAGGAATAGTGAATTTTAAAACGCTTGGATTTACTCTTGTATAAACTGTGGTGAGTTTTATTCCTAGTTATATTTGTGGTTACGGATGGAGAGCTTTCGCAAAGAAGATGGAGGTTTTATTCCTAGTTTTATTTGTGGTTACGGATGGCGCGCATGCGCAAAGAAGATGGGGGTTTTATTCCTACTTTATGAATTAAGGAATTTGCATTTCTATTTCAATTTGAAATGTATTTTAATATCAAGAAATCTCAATGAACTCTAAAAAAATTTGGATAATTGACTTTTGAAGTAATTTTTATGCATGCAAGATTTTGTAGCTGACAGGTAATATTCTTTTTCTCCACACATACACACCCACACCCATATATATATATATACAGAGATGGGCAGTACTGCAGTACATGTAACGGCTTAAGTAACGGGAGTTACTTTTGTAACGAGTATCGGTATCGCCTTAGCAAGATTTCTAATGTAACGATGTAACGGTAACGCCCGTAATAATTTTAGCAAAAGTAACGAGAATTTCCGTTACTCGTTACTCGTTACATACTGTTTTTTATGTGTGAAAAGTACAAATACATCTTTCGGCGGCGTATCATACAGTTCATACTTGTTAGAACTTGTTCAGTCCTTGTCACGTTGCATCCGTCGTCTTGTTCGAAAAATTAGTAATGCTAAAAGGAAACCCTAGGCTCCTAGCTACATTTAAAATTTAATTCTATACCTCTCAGCTAGAATATATTTTTGGAAATGTTTTTTATTATTTTACATCAGCTGCTATTGAAATGTTTCTGTTTACTTCTATGTTTAATTTTCTGTTATTCAAATAATGTTTTTTGTCAAAAATGTCCTGTTATCATTGTCTGTCAGAAATAAACCTCCATTTATCTAAAAAAGTTGCGTTTGTTTTTACATACTTTTTATACTTGCTTTAATATTCTAATTACGATATACAATTATGATATATGAATTTACCAATGTAACGAGTAACGAAAGTAACGACGTTACTGTAACGAGTATCGGTATCGTCTTAAGATATTTTCAAAGTAACGATGTATCGGTATCGCCGGAGTCATTTTAAGAGAGTAACGAGTAACGGTGCCCATCTGTGTGTGTATATATATATATATATATATAAACTTGGTTAACCTTGGTTTAGCTTCTGCCCGAATTGTTCATTCTGACGAAGGTCAAGCGTGTCACTTCACCTTAGACCTACAGTTTAAGTGGAATCCGAACCACGCCCCACCAGCCGCCCAGCGTCTTAACCACTAGGCTACCCAGGGTACCAATTTATCTACCAACCAATTTTTTTTATTGCTGCGCGCCGCCTGCTGTCACGGGGCCTCGATCCCGGGGCCGATGGATTCGTAGTCATCAACGCTAACCACTACACCACCGAGACGACGCATATTATATATATTATATATATATATATATATATTGATTAATGTTTTTAACACGAATGTTAATAAATTAAGTCCTAGGCCACTGGTTCCCAACCGGCGGGCCATGGCCTACTTGCTTGTCTTTTAGCATCATGTTAATAAATGTTAATAAAAAAATTTGCCTATTAAACCTTATGTAAACATGATACCAGCTTAGCAACATGTGAGGTGGGCCATGAGTTATTCGAATCAGCTCTAGTGGGCCGTCGTCTCAAAAAGGTTGAGAACCACTGTGGACCTAGGCAGAGACCATAGGCTTCTTTGATTTTTTCTACAAAACACACACACACACACACACACACAAAATACTGTGTGTGTGTGTGTGTGTGTGTATATATATACACACACACACTTTATTTCGACGCGATGCAAAACTAGATGATAATGGTTTTACGATAAACAAAGTAAGAGAGAGAGAGAGAGAGAGAGAGAGAGAGAGAGAGAGAGAGAGATTTCTCCTGGCTTTTCAAGACGATGCAAATGTTGTGGAACTTTAATATCCAGAAGTAAATGATTTAAAGGGTTCATAAATCACGTAAGCTTTCTTCGTCTGAAAATAAAAACTAACAACATACTATTATTTTCATTATTTATGGCCTCGTTTTCATAAGATATTAAAAGTAGAAAAATGTAATCCCATACATACATTATTCCTTACCCTTTTTTCCCCTCTTCAATTCTTCTCTTCTCATGTAAATGGTTAAGGCATATATACACACAATATATATATATGTGTGTGTGTGTGTGTGTGAGCGCGCGCGTGTGCGTGTGTGTGCGTGTGCATATATAATATATATATGTGTGTGTGTGTGTGTGTGTGTAACTTTTGATGTACAATATGAAATGTTGAAAAATATCTATTTTTCAACTGGATTCCGTAACTCTACCTTGTAGAGTACTTTCATATTCTTACACAGTAGGCTGGCTCTCTGTCTAAAAGACTCTCTATTATAAAATGACGCGAAGAAAAAAAAACAGTAAAATTTAAAACCTCAAAAACTGCAGAATTAAACTTTTCTTACATAATACAAACTTCTCTCAAAAAAAAAAAATAAATCTAAAGTAAGGTTAATTATACCTGTGCCTCCGAGAATCACAGTGCTTCAAAATACAAGTTTCAAACAAACATTTTTTTATGTTGATCAAATGTGTACAATTACATTTCCTTCAATTAACGTCATATTGCAGTTGTCATTCAACCTGTGTTTATGAGGCATTATTTTTGTCAAAAAGTTTAAAGGTCATTTTTGTTATTTTATTTGGATTTTTATTTATTTTTAGTATTGTAATACAGGGTGGGCCATAAGTCGCTTTACCGAAGTGAGTTTCGTTAGAATACGAAGGTAAAGCGACTTATGGTCCACCCTGTATAGTGTATATTATTAATTTATTTATTTATTGCTCACTTATTTCGTTAGTTCTTTAGCCATTCAGTTGCTGAATTAATTATACTTATTTTATTTAGTTAGTTAATTAATTAGAGTTAGTGAGTGAGTGAGTTGATGGTTAGTGAGTGAGTGAATGAATTGATGAGTTAGTGAGTGAGTCAATGAGTTGATGAGTTAGTGAGTATGTGAGTTGATGAGTTAGTACGTGAGTTGATGAGTTAGTGAGTATGTAAGTTAGCTAGTTAGAGAGTGAACTAGCTACTCAGTTAGCTGTATGTTTACTTTTACTTAGTGTTTTAAGTGAGCGTTTTCATCTATATGACACCGAAATAAAATAAGATTATAAAATAACATTTAATTGATGAAAGAATGTTTCAACAAAATAAAAGAGTCATTAATGACTTTTAATTCCAGAATATGACAAAAATCATTAAATATCGGATAGATAAAAGTTAACTTTGATATTTAACATTAACAGCCCCGCTTTCCATGCAACCCTCCTTTATAGGTTTCTTTGGAGGTTTCAACTCCCAAGTATTCTCATACTGACAACACTCAGTTCTCTGAAATCAGACCCGACGCTAACTCTTACTTCATTTATTATAAAAGGGTTATCACTGCTTCTCTCTCTAAAAGCAAATACTAGATACTCAGCAGAGTAGCCTCCTTTTAAATTTAACTAGCTAGTCAGAGGTTTTTACACCCTAAGAGTCCTCTTTTGTTTCTCGCCTGTGAAGACTTCCACTGTTCTGGACTTAGACCCGGCCAGCACCTCCAACAACATCCACCAAAAGGAACATCTGACTTCTCCCTATAGGCTATAACCTAAACTAAATAGCACCTAAATTTACTATCCCTTTAACAAAGTAAGATCGAAACCGCAAAACCAAATTACAACAGGTTTTAATACCTGAATAAAACCATTATGCGAGAGAACGGTCTATTAATATTCACTGTACAAGTTTTGATACCTCACATATCATATTGCGGCTGTACAATATGTGAAATATCGGAACTTGTACTGTAAGTCTGTAAATATTAATAAACTATTATCTTATACTCGTATATGTTGCCTTTACTTATATTCAGTTACTGAAAATGTAATAAAGATTAATTCACAATAACGTTTTAATACTTTTAAAAAGTCTATCTAACTTATATTTGAACGTATTTACCAAAATGCTCATTACGATCGCCGCGAGGAGAGACTGTTCCATTTATAACGATTACTTTATAAGGGGAAATTTGTTTCGCTGTGTACGTTTCAAACCTTTTTTGCCTTTAATTTCAAAGCTGTTATTTCTCGTAATGTTCCTATCGTCGAGGTAAAAAATATGTTCGTAATTTATGTTCGCAAATCGATTTAACATTTTAAACACCGGAATTAACTCTCCTTAAACGCTTAGCTACGAATGTACATAAATTTAGGGGTTTTTTTTCAGACTACTTTTATATGGTTGCAGAGAAGCAAGAATTTAATAATTTCCCCTCAATTGTACAGGGTTGAATAAATTATTTTAAAGTATGGATATAGCAAATCTCTCTCTCTCTCTCTCTCTCTCTCTCTCTCTCTCGAGCTACGTCATGACTCATGACCATGTCGCAACTCCTTTTTCCCGTAGATTAACGAAGTTAAGCGACATTGAGTCTCAGTAGTAATTGGATGTATGACCGTCCTCTGCGTTCAGATGATGTAACGCCCCGTGGTTTGGGTCCAACGAACCGTAGGTCCCCTCCAACCTTAGCTATTAGGAAGGAGGTTAACCAACTCGAAAGCTTTATCACTGTCATCATCTACTCTGTGTATATATATATATATATATATATGCGCTTCGGTGGTGTAGTGGTTAACGTCGCTTACTATGAATTCATTGGCCTCGAGATCGAGATCCGGTGACGGCTGGCGGCGCGCAGCAAACCCCACCTGTTCATCCTTCCTCACAATAAAGAAGTTGGCTGGTAGATAAATGGGTACCCTGGGTGGCCCAGTGGTTAAGACGCTGGACTACTGGTGGGGCGTGGTTCAGATTCCACATTAAACTGTAGGTCTAAGGTGGAGTGACACGCTTAACCTTCGTAAGAATGAACAATTCGGGCAGAAGCAAAACCAAGGTTTACCAAGGTTTTATATACCTTTGGTACCTTTGGTTAGCTTCCGCTCGAATTATTCATTCTAACGAAGGTTAAACTTTTCACTCCACCTTAGACCTACAGTTTAACGTGGAATCCGTCCCACGCCCCACCAGTAGCCCATCGTGTAGGCCACCCAGGGTACCCATTTATCGACCAACCACTTTCTTTATTGTGTGGAAGGATGAACAGCTGATTTTTGCTGCGCACCGGCTGCCGTCACCGGGTCTCGATATATATATACAGTATGTATATATATATATAAATATAAATCACTATATAGGACATACAAACCTTTAAAATCCCGACCTTTCTCGTTGATATAATGTTGACGAGCAAACAATTATATATGAACTTTAAAATCCGTACATGTTTTACAAATGTAATTATAATGGAGTTTCTTTATTGTTAGGCTTCTCTGTTATGATTTAAATTAATCTGAGAAAATGGATATTATATCTCTTTCCCCGAGTTATTATAAGGAATCATTTAATAATATTTGTTTGATTAATATAATGAAAAGAGAATAAGCAGAAATGTAACGCAAACTAAGTTTTCTGACCATAACATAATTGATAAACAAATAAAGTTAGGAATCAGAAGACCTAAAACTCATTCTATGTATGGAGAGAGACAGAATGATTATTTGAAAGGTTAAATGCTAATTCAAAGGAAGTTGACTGGGCGAGTATAAATGTAGAATTAAAGGAAGTAGATTGGGAGCTACTACTTCGTTTAAAACAGCCAGAAGAAATACTACGTATAGAGAGAACGAAACTAAACTTATATTGCTGAAATATGTTCCGAAGAAGCCTAAAAGAAAAAGTAAGAAACACGAGCGAAAAATCAAAACGTTATTTAGACAGCGATAACAAACCGTAAAAAGAAATATCCACAGATGCAAAGGGATGCAAAGAGCTAGAAAAAATTGGGAAATAGAAATGGACCTAAAACAAACATTCATCCGAAAGACGAACGAAAAGGAAAACAGGGTAGCAGGATAAAAATATATATTTCTACACCTCCGTGAAAAGGAAAAGGAAATGTAAAGAAACTGTTGGTCCACTAAAACATGGCGTAAACAAATACACAAATGACTCAGAGAAGATGAACAAACTACTTAAGGAATAATTGAACACTGAGTTCAACACTCCTAAGACCGAGATGAAAATGCAGAAAATCGGGATGAATTCTATGGCATAGAAACAAATCATTCAAGAGCAAATACGGACACGAATCCATGAAATTGTTTTGAATTCTCGGAAGAGAACATAATAAAGGTTCTATCAGAAATACGAAAAAATTCAGCAACGGGGCCAGACACATGGAGTGCCATGTTTCTAAAGTATTGCAAAAGAAGTGTAGCTAAGCCATTCTTCTTACTATGGACAAAATCTCTCGACACAGGACAGCTCTCACTTCCATTAAAGAACGCGAACATTGCTCCCTCATTCAAAGGTAACGGGGCAGTGCCTAAGAATTATCGCCCAAAAGCACTTATCTTCCACCTTATAAAGTGCTTTGAACAGGTAGAAACAACATTGCTTACTACCTACAAGAATAGAAATTATTCATTTCGAACCCAGATGGATTCAGAGCTGGAAGATCATGCCTATCATATCTATTAGACCATCACGAGAAAATAGTGGAAGCATTGTATAGATGTCAAAATATAGATTTAATAATATTGATTTTGCTAAAACTTTCAATAAATATGATCACGGAATTATAGCCACAAACTTAAGAAAACAGAAATTATTGGAAAATTTGGACGATGGATATTTAATTTTCCGACCCAAAGAGCTCAGAAAGTATTAGTAAATGGCGTTAAATCCGAAATCTCAGAAGTCATCAGCTCTGTCTCACCAGGTACAGTATTATCTCCCTTCATGTGTTTACTAATGATTCCAAACATAGACGCAGATATCAAATACAGTGTCGTATTATGCTTCGCGGACGACACAAAGGTATGCGATGAAATATCACATGAAGGTGGCGTAGAAAAATTACAAAATGACATCCAAATACTATTCAGGTGGGCGGAAGACAACAATTTGAAGTTCAACGACGAAAAACTCCAACTCCAAGTTACTTATAAGCAGTGGTGGGCACCGTTAACCAAAAAGTTAACTTCGATAACGATAATCCGTTAACCCCAATTTTTAACTCCGATAACGATAATCCGATAATTTTACTACAAAGTTAACGGAAGTTAACGATAATCCGTTAACGATAACTATTTCTTTACTAACATTTTAAAAAATCAAGGAAAAAAGCTTTAAAACCCATAGAAAATGTTTATTTATGCAAAATCCAACAATAAATAGGTATTTAACTGTATTTCTATTAAGTTTTGCAACTTTTTTGCTTAATAACTTTTTTTTTTATTTTAATAAAAAATGTACTGATTACATGTTTTGAAACCCTTGTAACCACTAACCATTAACTAAATTTTAATTTACCAGAGAATTATTATGGCGGGAACTGAAAGGTAAAATTAAATTTTAGGCACATTTATTAAAGTCTATGACACAAGGTGCTGGTTGCCCTTCAGAAAGACCAACTTCTCAAAGTTAGGCCCAACTGCCAGTCTTGACCTCTTGAGCCTCAGGATGTCCTTGCCGAGAGAGAAGAGCCGTTCCACTGCGGCAGAGGACGGAATTGGCAGACTGAAGTTATGGCGGTTTGAATTCATTCGCGGAGCGGTGATCTTCCGTGAATGACTCCTCGCAGTTAACGTGTTAACGGACTTTAACAGGCTAAATATCGAATTATCGGAAGTTAACTGGTCCGATAACGATAAATGGAAATTAACTTCCGTTAATAGTCCGTTAAAAAAAGTTAACTTCGTTAATTAACTGTTATCGGATTAACGCTTTAGTGCCCAATACTGCTTATAAGTAATGTATGGTAGCAAGGAGCTGCAAAATAAGCGGTACAAAACATTTCAAGAAAAACAGATAACACCAAACCCACAACTACAAGTCTGGGATCTTGGAGTAATAATGTCATCGGATGCAGAATTCAGGGAGCAATATAACGTTAAAATTATAACAGCCAGAAAAATAATGGAAATTGTCTGGAGAAAAGCAAACATGATGAAGTATGGAATAATTTAGTTCTACCAACTCACAAGCCCATACAGAAAACGAGACATTGCAAACTTAGAACTCGTACAAAGGACTCTTAATTTTAAAATTGAAGAAACGAAAGACGAGGCATAATGGTCGTGACTACAATCCCTGAAACTCTCTTTCTTGGAAGGAAGACGTTAGCGATCCACACTAATATACACTTTGAAAATTCTCGAGTGATATGTGCCGAACTTTAGAAATGAAATAAAAACACACTGGAATGAAAGGGAGATTCTGTACTGTCCCACCTGTGGTAGGACAAGGGGCCATGAAAATAAAGATGGAAAATGTTCTCAGAATACTGGGCCCAAAACTCTTTAACGTGCTGCTAAAAGAACTAAGGAAACGCACCAACACACCAACCTGAATAATTTCGAGATTATAAAGGTGGTCCCTTTTTATTTTTATAATAAATTGCAAAATATACATCATATGACCTTGTAAATTGGTATACACGACCAGTAAAACATGGGAAAGCAGTTCCCCTCCCACCCACCCCGAAAAAGTAGATGCCCATGTGTAATATCTTAAGATATGTAATTTCGTGATGTAATTATATGAAAGGGTACTTCTGATCAAGGCTCTGTATAATAAGATAACCTGTTATGAAAAACCTTCACAATGACCTGGCGATGATTGTAAACTCTATTGTGCCTTCTATTATTATGGTAATCAGTGAGGAAAGCCAGAGACTGGCACAACGCTAACTTCCGCAATATTATTAACTAACAGAATCGGCAGTCGAACCCTCGACCTTAATATCTTCACTTCGCTTACATGGAAAAGGTATTACCCGCTCAGTCTTGGAGGTCGGAACGTTTATTAAATGAAGTCATAAAACATCGAAAATCAATAATAAAAAAGGTCTTTTAATAAAACTTCATAAATCTAATTTTGTTATCAAACTACACCATGAACTCTACTTCGTCCTCCTGAGCCCCCCCCCCCTTTATCCGTCCCCCTCCGGCTTAAAAAAAAGTATACCGTTACCATTTCTTAGGAATTTATATTAGAGCGCATACTTTAAATTATCAAATTATAGGCAATAAAAGTTTCTTTTTACCATAATTATGCCCAAAATTTTAATACGTCCATAATTAGAATGTATTTTGTGGATTATATATATATATATATATATATATAATATATATATATATATATATATATTCTTTAAATGATTTTTTAACCTTATATGTATATATATATATATATATATAGTTTTCCATTGGTATAATCCATGTAATAATTATATATATATATATATATATATATATATATATACGAGCAACCATATGAGAATTGAGGTTTAAGGAATGGTATCGTAGGTTACGAAGAATGGTTTAATTTTCAGCAGGTTTCGAGAATGGCATATTCGCACGCGATTTCGTGATGCTAATCACGCACACCACATATAGTTATTTATAATATAATTTCATACCTAATTTCCTTATACTTATAGAATAAAATTTCTTAATTTTAGTCCATATGTCATATTACGTCATATAAATTGTGGATATTTGACAAGTTGAATTGTTACAAGTACATTATGAGGACCGAGAGAGATATTTTGATTTAGAGAAATTGTAATATGACGGGAAAGGGTTTTAATTTTCATATTTTTATTATTATTATTAAAAGAAAAGAAAATATTAAATTTATATTATGTTTTTCAATTCAGAATTCTCGCTTACAAATAATATCTATCGTTACAAGAGAGAGAGAGAGAGAGAGAGAGAGAGAGAGAGAGAGAGAGTGCTCTCTACAAATGCATTTACCGAAATGAAACATGATCTCGGTCGTAAAACTTTAAGAATTAGGAGCGTTAAATACGCGTTAAGGTATTGTTTGCATTGTTACGTGCTAATTTTTTGTATTGTTACGCGTTAAGGTATTATTTTCATTGTTACTAGTCAAAGTATTTGTTGTATTGTCGGGCGTTAAGGTATTTGCATCGATATGCGTTAAGAGATTGTTTGTATTGTTGCGCGTTAAGGTATTGTTTGCGTTGTTATGGGCTAAGTAGGTTTTTATTCCTGAGCTTCAAGATATTGTTTGTATTGTTACGTATTACTTTTTTGTATTGTTACGCGTTAATATGTTATTTAGATATACAAATATTGTAGACATTGGATATCAAAGGTAAGTAGGCCTATATAAGGACATTTATAGAACCCCCAAAGCTTTTTAATTTATTTTATTTTTCGAAGAATATAAAATTATATTCTCGTAGAAATATATATGTTACAGTCAATGTCTAAAATTAGGCCATTTATAAATTGACTGAAATTTTAGGCAATTTGTTAAATGCTCGATTTACTTAATACCTAATTAAACCTAACCTAGCCATGAATTTTTAGGCAACATATTGGGGAATACCAGTGGGTATGCATATGCAGCATTACCAGAAAGGTTAGGTTAGGTTAGGGGGACTATTACGTTTCATGGACTGCTCTCAGTTTTCCTACAAAATTGCAAACAAGGGCAGTCGATGACCCTGATTTTGTTTCTGCAATCGGTTTTCTTGAGAAATGATAAAGAAAAATGTTATTGGATATTGAATAAATTTATTTACTGAAACGACGCAATACACTCCAACATCTTTTTGAGTAAGTCCGAGCTGGTGTGGCGCTTACGCCATACAAATTCACAAAGGTACGAGTCAAGTTGGTCGCGATCTGTTCCGCATCGCAGTTTGTTCGATTGTTTCAATGAATTCTACAAGCTTTCCACCTGCCGAGTGTGAGCTCCGGTAGATGGGTCGATAAAGTTCATGCTGTGGTTAACAGTGTAATGCGAATAGTTGTACCCAGCGAGTTGATCAATGCCCTCGTACGCTTTCCAAAAAACAATAGTATAAGAAACTCGATTAGGACAGGTTAGGTTAGGTTAGGTTAGGTCAGGTTAGGTTAGGTTAGGTCAGGTTAGGTTAGGTTAGGTTTCTCAAGAAAACCGATTGCAGAAACAAAATCAGGGTCATCGACTGCCCTTGTTTGCAATTTCGTAGGAAAATCGAGAACAGTCCATGAAACATACTAGGTCCAGGTTATGTTTAGTGTGTATCACCAATTTGACACATTGCCTGAATTTAAGCCAATTTATAAATTGCCCAATTTTACATATTGACTGTAATATATATATTATATATATATATATATATATATATATATATATATAGAGAGAGAGAGAGAGAGAGAGAGAGAGAGAGAGAGAGAGAGAGAGAGAGAGAGAGAGAATAAAGTATTATTTTTAAAGTCGTAAAAGGATACGTCAAAATCATCCGGTTACATCGCTTCCAGCCAGTGCCCGTAGCTCAGTGGGTAACACCGTTTCCATAGCGATACTGAGGTCAGGGATTCGACTTCCGATGTAATTAATACTCGTATAACACAAAAAAGGAGTTAGAACAATGGATCGCATAATTTGGCCTGAGCGCTGTGTTAGTTTCTGGACATCCTCATTGATTAGTGCTACACTGTTTTCCGTAAGCTGGGTCTGGACAATGGTTGGATAAGTAACCGTCGTCTGCATCCAGATGATATAGTTACTCGTGGTTCAAATTCCACGTTGAACTGTTGGTTCCCTCCGTCTCCTGGCCCTTAATACGGAGGCTACGTTATGCGGTGAATAAGAACACACACATAAATCGCTGTATTTTCTCAGTAACAATACAAATTCTCTTTGCAGTGACTGTACAGTTATGATTTATAATCACTGTTTATAATGTACTCAAAAATCATTCTTTATAATGTAAAGGAAATATAATAACTTATTTACAAGTCAGTGGAAATGCATTCTAAATTCGAAGAACGTTATAATGGACAATGTCATAAATATTTTTATATTATGTCGTACTGCAACTAAAGTCAGTTAAAAGAAACTTAAAAAGGAGGCTTCGTGGCATGACTGCCATTCCCTCTCGGGGATTGTTTCCGCTCTGTTTACTCCATCGATCTCGTTAGAAAAGATCCCAATTTCGTTGTTGCTATTTGGAATTTAACCTCCTTTGCAGCTGTACGTAAGCTGTGTCACTAACGGATGGGGGAACTTTACAGTTTACTGCGGAATTCGAACCACACCTCATCGAGGAAAGCGTACGTATAGAAAGGAAGCAATTTAATTGGTGTATAAAATCTCAGGTCATAAAGTCTGTGTGGGGCAATACTTGAACTCCCTCACATTCTCAAATGTCACTCCCTCCTTTCTCTCATATCATATTTGGATGGATTTAATCTAAATTTCTCTAAATTAATTTTCTTAGTGCATTTACGTAAGTCGGAGAATGTTTTTACTTAGAGCAAATGAGGAAAATTTAAATATTTCCTATGGCTTTAAGAGAAGAAACGGGGATAAACTGATTTGTACTAATTACGTTGTCATACGTTCTGTGAACACATTGATTGGCGTTTTACCCCTCAACGCAGGACCCTCCTCACTCAAATGCAGCCATGCAGGAGCTTATGCAGACCAATATTTCTTGTCTTTTTATAAATTACACAGAAAAAAAATACAACCTAAAACATGGTTTACTAGTATGTAAACCAGTTCAAATGATTAATGGTATGATCCAACTATTTAACTTCACTAACATCACATCACTAACATCAGCAAAAAATAAACCCTTTATCTGTAACAAGTATTTTCCTCCGCGTACTACTCTAGAATGGGTTTTATTTCTAGCGTTATGGGTTTACGTAAACAGAATACCACAGAATTGTCAACCCTAATCATCAATTATCAGAGTTAAAAAGTTAAAAATAAAACGTTTCGTGAACTTGATCATTAATATGAAGAAAACGTTTTAAAAGAAGTGAGAGAAAAGTGAGTGTTTGTTTACAGCACCGAAGTCAACTCGTGTTGCAATTATAATGTTATAATGTTTCAGACCAACAAAGACCCTAGGATCCACTCATGGCTGGTCTACCTAACTGTGTTCGTAATTGTGTATTGTGCATGTCCTCCGTGGTGGCGGAGGGGACCTACAATTTTACGTGGGTTCTGAACCACAAGCCTTAATTTTACTACCTTAAACTATACCCAATCTATCAACATATGCGTCTAATCGATTTTTAAACATGTTTATAGACGTGCTACTAATTACTTCTACCGGCAAACTATTCCACCTATTTACTATTCTATGCGTAAAAAAGGTTTTGGCAACTGCTTTCTCGAACCTTCTACTTGTCAACTTACACCCGTTATTTCTAGTCCTATTATATTGAGATATTTCGAAAAAGCTATCTCTATCTACGTTATCGAACCCATTCATAATTTTGAAAACCTGGATTAGATCACCCCTTAGCCTCCTAGTCTCGAGTGTAGTCAATTTTAACTCCTTAAGCCTATCCTCGTACGACTTCGACCTAAGCGACGGAATCATCTTAGTTGGTCGTCTTTGAACTCTTTCGAGTTTGTCTATATCTTTTCGCATATGCGGATTCCAAAATTGGATCGCGTACTCCAAATGGGGTCTAAATAATGATTTGTAAAGAGGAACTATAATATCGCGCGATTTGTACTCAAAATTCCGAGCTATAAAACCTAACACTTTGTTCGCTTTATTGACCGCTGCTGTGCTTTGTTTCGCTACTTTTAAATCACCAGTGACCAGGGGCGGCTCGTCGGTAGGCCCTGCGGAACTGCAGCACCCCCATGATCTTATG
This sequence comes from Bathynomus jamesi, assembly GCA_023014485.1. Classification (NCBI taxonomy): domain Eukaryota; kingdom Metazoa; phylum Arthropoda; class Malacostraca; order Isopoda; family Cirolanidae; genus Bathynomus; species Bathynomus jamesi. The sequence goes on along the minus strand of JAJOZX010003104.1, from coordinate 119,677 downwards.
ATCTTTATATTTAAATATTTAAAATAGCCTCTCTGATTGTTTTTTTTCAATGAACTTTGAGTTTTTAAATCAGATTATATCCTTTTTTCCTTAAACTATTTCAATGCCGAACGAATGAATCACGAAAGTAGCTTCAGCCTTCCCGTGGAACTGCGTACTTAACAGTTCGAGATTTTGTTCGAAACGCTTGAAACCTCGGTGGCGGACGTACGAAGAGCGAGTCAGAATCGCGGGTTTAAGAGGATCCAAAGCACTGTGGACAGAGCAGTGCCGATTTGTTTGTTTGACGTGGTAGTTGTGTTGCTGTATCGTTTGCTAATTCGAAATTTAATTTTCGAATTGCATTTATCAATGATTCGTTATCATTTATTTTTGTCGTGAGATTGAAGTAATTATATAATAATTGGATTATTTACAATATATAGCTTTCATTTCTTAGAATATTTTTTCGCTCAGAATAAAAACAGAAGAATGGAATTTGTTTATAAATAAAATTTTGGCAAATTCGAAATTACCCGTTAAGCGTAAGTACCCTATAATTGATTTTATGATACTATTTTACTTATTTTTATGACTGAGTAGTGAGTAGTTATATATTTATCTATTCGACTTTCTCTCTCTCTCATATATATATATATATAATCGACACAATTGTTCGCAATTTCTGAGGCAGCACCCCCATAACTGAAAGTCACGAGCCGCCACTGCCAGTGACTATAACTCCTAAATCTTTTTCATGCTCTACGCTTGCTAACTCCTTCCCTGACATACTATACTCAAAATTACCGTTACGCAAACCTATATGTAAAATTTTGCACTTATCGACGTTAAATCTCATTTGCCACGTGACTGACCAATCAACGATTTTATTCAGATCTTCCTAGATTTTACCTCTATCTTCGTCATTAATCGCCCTACCACCCAGCTTCGTGTCATCCGCAAACTTTGAAACTGTACTGACTAGGCCGACATCTAAATCGTTAATATATATAAGAAAAAGCAAGGGGCCCAATACAGAACCCTGAGGAACGCCGCTCGCTACATTAGCCCAACACGACTCCGCTCTATCAACGACCACCCTCTGTTTCCTACCTCGCAACCACTCTTCTATCCAATTTATTACTACCCCCCCTGATTCCATGAACCTTAGTTTTTTCAATGAGTCTTTTGTGCGGTACGGTGTCAAACGTTTTTTGAAAATCTAAATACACTACATCAACCGCCCGATGACTATCGTAAACGTCAACCACGCTTTGAAAAAATTCTAAAAATTAGTTAAGCAAGATTTGTTTCGCCTAAAACCGTGCTGCGTATTTCTAACCAAGTTATGCAATTCTAAGTGTTCGACTATACGATCCCTAATTATTGATTCCAGTAGCTTACCTACAACAGACGTTAAACTGGCCTACAATTTCCCGCCGCACCTTTATCGCCTTTCTTAAAGATAGGTGTTACGTTTGCTAACTTGAAATTATTCATTATTCATTTCGTTTTGTTTTTTTATAATCAGAAAAGATGACATATTCTTAAGACATAAATGAAACATTTTCAATTTTTAAATCAACATTTAATTTTTAAATTAACATTTTTACTGTATTTTTTAATTTTTCTGTTCATTTTATTAAATTTTCCTTTAAAATTTTCAATTCTTAACATCTAATTTTTAATTCTTTCCTTTTATTAAAAAAAAAACATTAATTTTTATTTTATTTTAATTTTTCCGTTTTAATTTTAAAAGTTCTCCTCTTATTTTTAGCTTTTTTTAACTTTTAATTTTTAATTCTTTCCTTTTATTACAAAAAAGAAGTTAATTTTTATTTTATTTTAATTTTTCCGTTCTAATTTTAAAAGTTCTCCTCTTATTTTTAGTTGTTTTTTTTTTACTTTTAATTTTTAATTCTTCTCATTTACATATCTCAGATTCATTTATTTTTTTTTATTTTTTCTTTTATAACTTCTTAAACGTTTTCCTTAAAACTTTAAATTTTTTCTCGTTAATTTTAAAATTTTTCCTTTTAATTCTCAACTTTTTGTAATACATTTTTTTTTAATTTTCCTTTTAATTACTAATTCTTTCTAATTATATATATATATATATATATATATATATATATATATATATATATATATATATACAGGCCCGGATTTAGCTATAGGCGAACTAGGCGATCGCCTAGGGCCTCGCGCCAAAGGGGGCCTCGCTCAAGCCGTTTTGCGCGTTCTGTTCAAGTGATATTAATGATTTAGAACTCTATGAAGAACTTAAAGTACTTTGCAGGTTTATACCTGAGAAAACAGATCTCGGAAATGCCCTTGTTTATATAGTGCAAAAACAACTAAGTGAGATTTATCCTAATGTTTATGTTGCATTTCGAATAGTATTAACCAGGTGTAGTGCTGTGGGAACGCGTGGGAACGGCGTTCCCTTACTTTTTTTGGTAGACGGAACGGCATTCCCTCACTATTTCAAATAAATCCGAACTTACAAATCTCTAACGTCATGAAATTTTAATTCCCACCCCTAGAAGACGTATGAGAAAGAATCATTAACTGTTTCATTTCTTTTAGCTTCGACTGAGGCAATGCTAGCCTATAAAGATCTGGTGAAACAGTCACCACGGTGTACCAGTTGTTAACTTTTTTTTTAGTTAATCATTCCAGTTGTTAGCTATTTTTATTGATCGTACTGGATGTTGTATATCTAATGACACTGGAAATACTGCATCTTCAACCTTGGAATATATCCTAATATCCAGTGCATATGACCTCAAAATATTCCTGAAATTGGTCAGATTTCAAAAGATTTCCCGGGGAGCTTACAGTGCCCCCGGACCCCCAGCTATATGGGCTCGCCGCGCTTGCCATTGTCCCCCCCGCATCTGAGTAACACTTTCAAAATGCGTTCCCTCACTTCTTTATTTAGCACTACACCACTGGTATTAACCATCCCAGTTACTGTTGCTTCGGCTGAAAGAAGTTTCTCGCGTCTCAAACTTATTAAAACATATTTGCGTTCCACCATGTCTCAAGCGAGATTGCAATCATTAGCTATGTTATCAATAGAAAACGATATAACAAATTCATTAGATTATTCTCAATTAATTGAAGAGTTTAGCGCGAAGAAAAGTAGAAAAGCATTGCTGTAATATTCAAGGAGCATCTGAACCAAATATTAAAGCATTAATATTTAGCTGATAAGTCGATCGCTCACTATTATAAAAATGAAATGTCAACATCTCTTATACATCACATATGAAAAACGTTTGTATACTATGGAAAGTCATTACCTATAATATTATATAAATTAGAAATCATTGTCTTATATTTTCGATACAAATCTTGATTCATATTATAATTTATACTTATGTGTATGGTTTATTTATATTTCTTATACAATTTCCATGCGTGATTATTTTGGTTTGGTTTAATTTTTAAGTGCTGGCATAGTTCTGTCTATGCGGGATTCTAATATTGCTGGTATAGTACCGATAATTAAGTCCATATTTTCATATATATAGGCCTAGGGCCTCGCAATTTCTAGATCTGCCTAGGGCCTCGCAACTTCTAGATCCCGCCCTGTATATATATATATATATATATATATATATATAATAATAGAGTTTTGGAGTAATATGTCCCTTTTCTTTATATAACTATTTCCATTTAGCTTCAGTAACAACCTATACCGAAGGTTCTTCTTTGAATCAGCTACAACACTTACGAGGTATCCCATAATTCACTGTAATATTTCACTTAATTGCTACATTTAATCTTACAGTAAATTATGCTACACTCTGTATATTTAATTTAATAGCCATAATATAATGGTCATAAAATAGATTGAAAAAATAAAACATTTTTTCTCTTTTTGAAAAAAATGAACACGGTTTAATTCATATCAAAAAGATTTTTATGTTTTAAGTTCACGTATTTTTTGAGAAAGAAGTGTCATTACTTTTATGACTAATTATAAATATTCAGACTACGCTTTTCAAAACATGAGACTTCTTCTTAGTTTCTGCTTCAGGAGCAAAGAGAGAGAGCTATAACTTTTCGATGTAAAAATACTCAGATAACAAGACAATGCACTCGCAGAGATTAAAAAAAAAAGAAAAAACATTCATCATTGTAAAGGTTTTCTTCTGTTTTTTTTAACTTTGAGGGTTTTTTTATTTAAACAACTGTGACGTCAAGAGAAGCGTCCTTCAAAACCTATTTTCTGAAAATTATATTAAGCGTTCACCAGATTCAATTTTAAGTTTATATTTACGTCTGAGTTTAAGAAATATTTATATTCTCAAGTACATCATAGTGTGTATATATATATATATATATATATATATATATAATGCAAACCCACAAGGAAAAAGAAAAAATTATTCCAAGGCCTTCCCTGACGAGGTGTACTGCTGAATACACGAAAGAAATTGAAATATTTTTTCTTTTTCCTTGTGAGTCTGCATCATTCATTCATTTCACGTGTTTAAGTGTGCCATTCATCCCATATATATATATATATATATATATATATTTTAAACCTCCTTCGCAACATCTAAGGTCATATGACTGAGGGGACCTACAGCTTTACGTGGGATCCGAATCACGGGTCGCTACATAGTCTGGACGCAGCGGACGGTCTCCCATCCAATTACTATCCGACCCAATGTCGCTTAACTTCGCTGATCAACGGGAAGCGGCGTTACGACATTGGCTACGACGTAGCCCCCCCAAATATATATATTATATATATATATATTTTAACTGCAAACAACACACAGTATAATTAATGTAAAGAACGACGCTTGTGTAGAAGAGCGTTCCGCACAAGATGAGGGAGAACGAACAAATGAAAAATGAGGTACCACCCGGGAATCGAACCCGAGATCACCCGATTGCCTGTCAGATATGCTATCCACTACAGTCCAGGGATTCCCAAAGTGGTCTGTACAGACCCCCAGGGGTCTGTAGGAAGCTTCCAAGGGGTCTCTAAGCTTTTGGAAAAATAGTAACATTAACTATACTAACTATATTAACTGTATTAATTATATTAACTATAACTATATTAACTATATTAATATTTAGGGGTCCTTGGTGGTAAAAGTTTGGGAACCCCTGCACTACACCATGGACCTCGATCAATCAGAAGTCGTAATTCTCCTACATACGAGCAGAAACCAATGCTCTGAGGGGGCACCTTCGCATGCCGTACATATATACATTTTAACTGCAAACAACACACAGTATAATTAATGTAAAAAACGACGTTTGTGTATATGTATATGTATATATATAATGTTGGAGAAAGGTGTAAAATAAAATAAAAATGTTTAACTTTTAAACAAATTGAATTAAACATAAACGCTTTGCGACATCTTATTTAGTAACTACAATCATTACGTTGTTTATATTAATTATAAAATTAACTTTAATTAACTAATTGTTAATTATAACGAATGTGTTTAATACCTTATCTATCTTATCTTTAACCATATCCTTGGCAGTAATAATCATTTATTTACATTTATTATCATAATAATAATAATAATTTTAATTAGGTTAAATTAACAAAACGATATAGAACAAGTATTTGGGGTAACTTCATTTATGTCATACGGCAAACGTGGAATAATTGTCGCCTGAGGTTGTAAACAATTCTTCCATTGATATATTTAAAGATAAGCTAAACAAGGTGGTCTTAAACACATCCGTAATAATTAATAATTAATTAATTAATTAATTAAACGTAAATATATTAATAATATCAACTTGATGAGTTTAGCTGCTATCAGATGTCGCAAACCGTTTATATTTATTTCAATCTATAAAAAAGATATGAATTTTCTGGGACACCCTGTATAATATATATATATATATATATAAGATGTGAGTGAATGGATTCCAATCCAATTGTAATGAGTTTGAAGGGAGGATGATAAATATTTACGAAGGAGACCATTCCTCTCCTCTCAATGAGTATCAAATTGGACGCTCCCAGTCTCCGGTCACGTGTCCATGACGTAATTGATGATGCTGCGGTGACGTCATGGGAATAAGGTCACGTGACTTGGGCTATACCATCATTTTGTATTTACTTCCCATTACGAGTCGGAGGGGGATTTACGGAAATTAAAAGGAAAACTACTGGAAATTTAAGGGTAGATGAAGAGATTGAAATCGCTAACAACAATGGCGGAGGAAATTACTGATCATTAAGGACAGAAGCTTTTTTTTCTTCTGCGGGCGTTGAATCGGGTATACGAGAATCGAGTTATAAATGTCACAAATAAGTGTGATATTGCATTTAAACGCTTTTCAAGCGTTATTATTTACATCTAAATTTCAGCGTTTCACATTTCTCCAAAAGTTTGGTGTAATTTTTTTTTAAATATTTCAATTTTATTCTATTTTTAAAAAGGTAAAAATATTATTAAAAATTTGCTAGAATATTTTAAAGAATATATATATATATATATATATATATATATATAGATAGATAGATAGACGGACGGAAATTGCGTGAAAACGAATGTCTTAATCACTTATACATATATATAACAACATAGTGTAGTGTGTGTGTGTGTGGTGTGTGTGGGTGTGGGTGTGTGGTATGTGTTTGTTAAAAATTTTCCGACATTCGTCTTTGTAGAGCTGTCGAAAGTGTTTCTTAGTTTAAGCAACATTTATCACAAAGAAGAGCGAAATAATTCCTTCATGAAAACTGAATTGTCTTATAAATTTACGTCGAAGGGAAAAGCAAATATATGGACAATTTATGATAAAATGAGGCCACTAAATCTTTCCACCTTGTCTTAGATCTTATTTTTCCATCCTCTCTTCTTCTTCTTCTTCTTATCCTTCCTCCTCCTCGTCCTCCTCCTCCCCATTTTTGCGCTTCATAATGGCTCAAATTTCTCCGTATTTATGTAATATTTAGGAAGTGGTCCATCATCATCCGCACCTTGCAGGATTCCGCGAATTTCCCCAACAACCTCCCGAAGGTTATATATATATATATATATATATATATATATATATATATATATATATTATATATATATATATATATCCTTAAAAGATAGATTTATGATGATATATAGGTTGTATAACCTCCTAAAACTACAATTAATATTTTCTTAATATGATTAATGAATGCCACGAATGAGTTACGCTTTACATCCAACGGTTAGAAATATATTATACGAAGAGTCGTCATTTTTGTGAAGAAACGAAGATGACAAATGGTTTTCTTCGAGTGTTTTTGATGTCGTTAGACGTAAATTCTATTATATATAGCCGCAATAAATTTAAAGACCTTTAACGGATGAACGTAAACTAAAAATCGTCGCTTGCCTACCATTTATATGTACTTGCACAAAAATTTTCATTTTCTCCACGATTCAGTGTGATCTTATATAATATATATATATATTGTTACAATTAAGAAACTTTTTTCAGTTTTCGCGCAATCATTATGGAGCAAGTGTAGTTTACGTCCCCCTGTGGTACCTACTGTAGTGTAGTTTACGTTCCCCTACATTATCCTAGTGTAGTTTGCGTTCCCCAGCATTGTCCCCGTACACGTAATCAAATAAAACGTTAAAACTAACGAAAATATAACGACGTAACCTAACCAATCGTTAATATATATATATATATATATCAGTGGCGATTTCTTAATGAATGCAACGCATGCAATGAATGCATGCGTTAAATATGTTCTCTTTTCAGATCTAAGTAAGGATTATAATTGACAAAATAATTTTCAGAAACTAAAAATAGGCTAAGGCTTCAATCACGCATGTACTGGCTATGGGCGGTGTAAACAAAATTATGTCTTATTTCATTAGACAATTAAGAACATTTTTCTGTACACAGATCGAAATACTTGTAGCTAAAGCATTCACTAATTCAGTCTGGGTACAGAAAAATGTTCTTAATTGTCTAGTGAAATAAGACATGATTTTGTTTACACCGCCTTGCCTTGGGCAATTTTTTAAGGAGACTTCTCACTATCCATAAGATATTTTTTTTGAGCCTCATAGCTAAATTCAAAAGGCAATATGTTTTAAAATATGCTTAGAAAATTTACTTAATATTTTTACTAAAAATAATTAAAAAGCTTTGTTCTGATTTTTTTAATTAATGAAAATAATACGGCATGCATTCAGTTTTATAGGTGCATTCACCAAAAGTAACATCTGGCAATTCTGACAAGGCTTCTTTCCAGTACCACAGCCGCAAGCTTCACTGTGTGTTCGGTGTTCCCTTAAATAAATTATAGCATTGTAGTGCCCATAATGACTGACGATGTTTTAATCAATTGAAGACTAGAAGATTTTACTCACTCTCTTTTGATGAGAAAAGCGCATATTGAATAATGGCAGACCGATTCCACATTTGAATTTAAGCAAAGAAAATAAAGGCTTCACTAGGAAATTTAATCCTAAGCTGTATGATGATGTTCCCTGGTTATGTGGAAATATTTCAAATAACAAATTGTACTGTTGGTCGTGTTTCCTATTTTCAAGAGATAACTCTGTGTGGAATTCTGTTAGTCGTGGATACGACGATTTAAACAATTTACATACTGCAATTTCTCGCCATGAAAAATCTCTTGCTCACATAAATGCATTTGTTGATCTTAAAACATTTGGAAAGTCAGAAAGAATTGATTTAATACTCGACAAGCAGAATCAGTTGCCATTTCCAGACATAACGAAGAAGTTAATAAGAATCGAGAAATTTTGAAACGTTTGATTAGGATAACATGTTTTTTAGGTATGCAAGAATTAGCATTTCGCGGTCACAATGAAGAAGAAAACGCTGACAATAGGGGTAACTATATTGAATTGGTATTTTGTATGGGAGAATTCGATGAAAAGCTTCAAAACCATTTAAAACTGCGACTGTTTTTAAGGGAACATCATCTGCTATTCAGAATGACATAATTCAATCTATTAGTGCAGTTATGTTAGAACAAATAAAACGTGAGCTTATCGACTGCATGTATGTGGCGATTTTATTAGATGAAACATCTGATGTCAGCTGTTTTTCTCAACTTTCTACTGTTGTTCGTTATGTTAATAAACATGGAGAGATTTGTGAACGATTTATAAAATTCAATGACGTCAGCAATGATAGACGTGCAGGAGCGATTTCTGATTTATCTATAAGGCAACTAGGTGAACTGGGCTGTTTGAAAAAATTAGTTGCTCAAACCTACGACGGTGCTGCTGTTATGGGGAGCGATCTTAATGGAGTACAAACAAAGATTAGAGAAACTGTACCAGAGGCTATTTTTCTTCACTGCTACGCCCATAAACTTAACCTTGTTTTATCCCAAGCTGTCGCTGAATTTCCGAATGTAATATTTTTTTTCACTATTAGGAAGTTTGTCATCATTTTTCAGCAGTTCAACTAAGCGAACTTCAATGCTTGACAAAGTTGTTGAAAGCGTTTCCCTAAACTGGCTCCAACGCGGTGGAACTATTCATCTCGTCTAGTTGAAAGAGTTAAGGAAAATAAAGAAGATATAATAGATCTTTTAAAAAGCATTCTTGAAAACCCAAAGAAATTTGATGAAAAACAAAAAATAGTGCACGCGGATTGCTTGCTGGTATCGATACTTTCGATTTTAATTTTTATTAGAAGTATTTTCTTCAATTTTTCCTTTTACTGAATATCTATTTAATGTGATGCAAACAATCTATGGATATTGTGTATAGCTCAATCACCGTTGAAAGCACTATGAAAAAAATCAAACAAATAAGGGATACAAAATTTGCAGATATATGGGACTTGATAACAGAAAGATGTGGTGAACCTGTATGTAAAAGGAAACAGAGTCTTTCTCCACAAGAGAAGTATAGTCAACTATTTCATGAATATTCGATAATATACTTCTTCAAATGAAAGAGCGTTTCAGTTCAATGGAAAAATTGGAATTCATTGAGCTTTTAGATTGCAAAAAATTTGAGTTCTATGATGTTACTTTCCCAGAGAGAGCTTTTGAATCTTTGAAAGAAGCTACAATTCATTTTTGAGTTTCCTCGTCTCCGTTCTGAATTGTGTGTTTTATATTCGCACAAATCTTTTGCCAAAAAGAATGTTGCTGAGCTCCTAAAATATCTACTGGAAAGCGAAATGCACAAAGGTCTTAAGGAAATTATAATTGACGAATTTGAATCTAACTATACCAATATCGACAGCAAGTGTTGAGCGATCATTTTCTGCGCTTAAAAGAATTAAAAGTTATTTACGGAGTTCCCAAAGTGAAGAAAGGCTATCTAATCTTGCCTTAATTTCAATTGAAAAAAATTTCATCAAGAAGCTTATGGAATCGAGAGTACTTTTACAATTTGGTCATCGAAGAATTTTGCAGGAAAACTAGGAGAGCAGAATTTCAATTCAAATAATGCTTCACAATTATTTAAGGTAAATTTTAAATTTGTATCTTTTTCTTTAGATCAATTCGGTAACTACTATATATAAATATGTCTAATTTTTTGTTCGCATATTTAAGCCTAACATTAAATGACTTTCCTTCAAAGAGGTCCCCAAAAGTTTTGTAAAACACCTTTAACTTGCTAAGTTCTATGTAAACAATATGAAAAGTTTGGGCAAGAGGGTTAGGCGGATGTTTTTCTTCCATTCCATAACATTGCATGCCTGAACAAAAATGTCACGAGTCGCCACTGATATATATATATATTATATATATATTATATATATATATATATATATATATATATATATTAACGATTGGTTAGGTTAAGTCGTAATATTTTCGTTAGTTTTAACGTTTTATTTGATGAATTCATTTAAAAAATGTCTCCTAAAGATCCTAGTGTAGTTTACGTTCCCCAACTTTGACCTAGTGTAGTTTGTGTCCCCTTTTGCGTCAGGGGGACGTAAACTACACTTGCTCCATCATTATTATTATAAATAATAAATGAAACAGTATTAGTACCGATGTTTATACCAAAACGATTACCAACCACTGAATTTAAGTAAATACTTTTTATATTTTGTACGTTAAAGTCACAGTTAAAATTGCCTTTAAATACTGTATATTGTATAATGTATACAACTGTAGAAGATGATTCATTTCACGAAGGTCAAGCTTGTCGCCCATATATAATATATATAGTATATGATGAAAATAACCACGAAGGAAAAAGGAAGCACAGAATGGTTCCTTTTTCCTTCGTGGTTATTTTTCATCATAAATATTATTCATGTGTTACTTTCGTGAAATAATTTTCATATATATATATATATATATCTATATATATATATATATATATATATACAGGGTGGGCGGAAAGTAGCTCCCTATTTTGGATTGGTAAAAAAAAATACGTATATTATCCATTTATTTCAGAAGAAAAATATGAAAAGGTAGGCATACATGGAAGGTTTCTCTAAATTCAATGTGGGCTCCAACTCTTTCCACCAGCTTCTGGAGCCGCCCAGGAATGGCGTCCACTGGACTTTAGCAGGAACTCCGGCGGGATGGAGGACATGACTTCCCGAATCGGTCCTCCAGTTCTTCCAATGTCCTCGGTTTGGTGCGGTAGACTTCTTCCTTTACCCACCCCCAAAGAAAGAAGTCGCACGGTGTCAAGTCGGGGCTCCTTGCGCCATTGATGTTGGACCACGACGACCCATCCAACGCCCAGGAAAGTGGGCATCCAGCCACTCACGGACAACAGAGCGAAGTTGCGGAGGGGCGCCATCTTGCATAAATATCAGATCGTCGATGTTTCTCCCATGTGCTGACAACCGGCCAGAACCTCGTTCGCAACATAGCAAGGTACCGCTCAGCATTCATGGTGTTGCGCAGAAGGAACGGGCCACGACCTGATCTGGGTCATACCACACCACACCGTTAACTGAAACCGATTCTGCCGTTTTTCAGCGGTAACCATGGATCCTCTCCTGCCAGTAGTGGCAATTGTGGCGGTTGACAAAGCCTCCGACGTGGAACACCGCCTCGTCGTCCAGAGGATGTTGCGGAAGAGATGGGGCCAGTCTTCATGCCAAGCCAGCATGATTTCCCCGAAACTCCATGAATGTCGCAGTCCTCGTCCGAGAGAGATTGGCAGTAATGCGGCTTCCACGCACGCCAGTTCAGCTCCTTCTCAGCACAGTTCGCACTGAGTAGCGGGAGAGTCCACTTTCCCGAGCTGCCTGGCGAGTTGACTTCGTGGACTCCGTGCGAACATTTCCTGAACTGCCTGCACCGTCTCCTGGGCCCTGGATGTCGAAGGGCGACCACATCTTCGAACATCTGCCACAGACCCGTGGTCATGAGCTTCGAGTGGCAGTTCTTGATTGTTTTCGGGTCCACTTGGGCACGTGGTCCGTGAATGGCCCGCCACCATCTTTGAACTCGAACGACAGATTGCCAAACTTCGTACCGTGCCGCCAACTGGGCACGCTCCTGCAGTGTTAAACGCTCAGCCATGTTACCCTTCAATCTGAAATGAAAAAAAAAAAAATGAACGTTACAATTGTACCACTTTAGAGAATACACCATAACAATATAACAATACAATCACAATTTATACATAATTTATATGTAATTTAAATTAGGGAGCTACTTTCCGCCCACCCTGTACGTTACCGAAAGAACTAAAATTCGAAAAGAAAAAATAATTATTAATTTCTTTTTTTTTACTTTTTTTAAAATTTTACTTTTCCGAGGAAACCTTTTTATGCCTGGTAATGATAGGACGGGACATATACAAACAAAATCAAGTAATAAGTTTATGAGCAGAAACTCATTTAACGAAGAATTTAAAATAAATTCATCCAATATTTTCATCTGAAACACAGAGTTCAATTTGACTCCCTACTCGGTAGAACATGAACCTTTTTTTCCCTGCATCTGACGTCACGAGCAGACGAATTTCAAACGGGCGAGAAATGAATTTTTCGCGTGGAAAATATTAAAAGCCAGTGTATGTTTTATACCAAATATAGAAAACTTTCAGCGACTTTATATACTTTGCATACAAAAATATGTTATTTTCGTTGTTCTGATTTGTTAACAATTTTTCTTATGGATAATTATATCCAAAATTAAGACAATCTGAAATACATATCTCAATAATAATATACATTTTTCATTTACATATTTTGAGCCAGCCTTTAGCCCCGCCCACCTCGTCAGAAATGTAAACAATGACGTCATGCAGAAAGGGGTTAATATATGGGGCATATCACTGTTAATTGTTACTATTTGAAGTTCTAAGTCGTGTAAAGAATAAAGAAAATCGCATAACTATGTTGGCCTACATTAAATTGCAGAGTGTTCACTCGAACATTGCGGCTTCACGGGACTACCCTCAAGATGGTTCAACTCATACTTGGCTAACAGGTGTCGTGATTACTTTATTTGAACAAGCATTTAATTCTTAATTAGACATTATTACACAGGACACAATTCATAGCACATGACTCTCTTGCCTCACAAACAAGATGCATCTCCCACAGGGTACGCCAAGGAACATTCTGGCATCCACCCTGTTCCTCCTTTATATAAACGACTTCCACAGGTCATTACTAATTCTTCTTGTTACCAGTATGCAGATGATACTGCAATCATAACCCCACATAAAGACTTACTACCACTCCAAGCAAACAATAAACTCCAAAGTGTATGTATCATATATGGCAGGGCCGGCCAACCCCATGCCCGCGGGCCAAAAGTTGCCCGTTTGACTTTAGGAAGTTGCCCGCCTCAGAAATAATAAATAAAAAATATATTAATTCTATAAAAATTAAAATAAATAAAAAATAATTATTATATGCACAATCAGTGATATATACTGTTTGTTTTAGACGCCAATATTTCCCTACCCTTCAGAATCTTAGTGACTTTGCTACCACCTCGACGTTGTTTCTTGTCGATCGCTTTACCACACGGAACATTGTATTCAGAAGTAAGTTTTATTTGTAATTTTTAAGATTTTGTATTTGTCAAAAGTTTAGTATAAATTTACTTTGATAAACGGTTATTTGCAGTTATTAATTGTGGTATTTTAATGATAATGATAAACTATTAAGGTGGCCCGCTTGACTTTTGATTTTTTATAAAGTGGCCCGCTGACAAAACAACTTGGCTGGCCCTGATATATGGCTTAAGGCCAACAAACTATCCTTAAATATTAAAAAACAGTTTATACAGTCATCACCAAAAAAGAAATCGTTGCCCCTTCAAACCTACAATCAATCGCTGTTCAGCGAGTGCAATGAGCCAAACTTCTGGAAATTACCATCGATTCAAGCCTCTCATTCAAAGCGCACACTGGATCTATGTAACAAATTAACCAAGGTCGCATTCATGATTACGAAAGCAGGTGCGGCACTCCTAAAATAGATACTTCGATCCATATACTTCACTATAGTATACCCATTAGTGTTGAAAAATAATCGAAACTTTACAAACCGGTTTTTAATCGATCCGTTTTTTGAAAACCGGTTTTAACCGGTTATGACCGAAAAGTACAGTAATTTTTAAAAGCCACAATTGAAAGGTACTGACTTTAACTCTTAACAAGCATAGATTATCGCCTATTTTTTGGTCAAAAGAATGCAAAAATGCAGCATCATATGTATGCATATGAATAAGAAAATGACAACTTTGACATATTTTATTTTAGCCAAAATAATACATTATTCAAACAATTTAGATTTGAAATAATTTTTTAAAATAAAACATCTATACTTAGAAAGAAATAGACTTCTTTTTGTAAAAAAATTATAAAGTAAAAATAAAATTTATCTCTATTTTGGAAAAAACATTGAAATAAAATTTTTAATAAAAAAATTTACCTACAAAACAGAAAATTGACTCTTCGTGTAAGAAAAAATGTATAAATTAATTTAGATTTTATCCCTATTTTGGAAATGACATCTTAAGAAACAAAGGGCATTAAGGGTCTTATACTGCGAATAGGGCTTTAGTCGACTGACTCTACACTACAGCTACATGATGAGACAAACTGAAGATCGAGTTGCCAGATAGGCAAAAATTATACTGAAGAGCAGTTGCCAGTTTGTCACAATTTAACTTAATAGGTAATGTATTCGAAGTTATTTTTTGTGCGCTGTAGCGCGTAGCTGCACGTTCGCGCAAGTTTGAGCCAAATAAAAATCAATCGATAAAACCGGTTTTTCTTTCGGTTTTCGATTTTTAGGGGAATTTTGCAACCGGTTGAAAACCGGTTTTACAAACCGGTTTTCAACACTAATACCCATACCTACAATAGGTACTGCATTAGTGCTTACGGAAGCACACGCCAATTTTCGCTACAGCCACTGGTAGTAATGCAAAAAAGATTAATTAGGAAAATCTATAATTCGAACAGGTATAATGAAAGTACAGACAAAATGTTCCACGAGTTAAAAATTCTTAAACTAGGAGGAATTTACAAACTAAACATTGCCTCATGTGTATCAAATCGTCCATAATGCTGAACCAGAAATCATCCAAAACAAAATATTAGTTTCTCAAACATAACATCCCATTAACACAAGACAATCAAAACATGTACATCAGCAAACTGAATTACACTCTAGATCAGGGGTGGGGAAACTTTTCAGTACCAAGGGCAAAAATCGATAACAAACACCTCCGCGGGCGTCTGGCAAATTTTAAGCTTATATACAGCGTGTCCCAAAGAAATGTATACCCACTTTGTTCGATAATACCAGCTATGAGGCTAATAAATATATTACTTTTTATATGTTTTTTAAAAGAATTTTCTCCTGAATCTAAATATAATTATTTTTATTAAAAATTGAAGAACAAAAAAGTTACAGATGTTTAAATTATAATTATTATTTTCGAGACTTCATGTGCGATATTTTCTAATATTTTAACCGACTGTTTTGAGATACTTATGTTTACTGTTGATATTGAAGCATAAATGTTGTAATTATTAGTTAATTCAAAAAATTTACAAATTCCATGGTTAAATGACACTTTATCTAAGATGTTCGACGTCTTCCAGAACGTTGTTTTTGTAAGTTTTGCACAGTGCCGTCGGTTTCAAACTTATCTCGTATACGTGCAAAAATATTAGAAAATATCGCACATGAAGTCTCGAAATAATAATTATAATTTAAACATCTGTAACTTTTTTGTTTTTCAATTTTTAATAAAAATAATTACATATTTAGATTCAGGAGAAAATTCTTATTAAAAAAACATATAAAAAGTAATATATTTATTATCCTCATAGCTGGTATTATCGAACAAAGTGGGTATACATTTCTTTGGGACACGCTGTATATAAGATGTATTTTAAAAAGCTATTTGCTGGGCTGTAAATAAATAATTTTTAGTAAATAATAAATACCTAAGCGGGCGAATTGAAATTAGCTCGTGGGCGAAATTTCGCCCGCGGGCGAGGGTTTCCCCACCCCTGCTCTAGATTGTGCGACTAGATCCTTATCCTCAACAGGACCAAACCTTTGGAACACACTTGACAAAACAATCAAAAACATTAAAAATCTTTCAAAGAAAACAAAGACAAATTCATTATATACAAACCACAATTCCGTATCCCCTGTCTTATTTCCATAACAAAAGATTAAACTATATATTTTTGGTTTGCTTCCGCCCGAATTGTTCATTCTAACGAAGTTCAAGCTTTTCACTCCACCTTAGACCTACGGCTTAACGTGGAATCCGAACCACGCCCCCACCAACATCCCAGCGTCTTAACCATTATGCTACCCAAGGTACCCATTTATCTACCAACCATTTTCTTTATTGTATGGGAGGATGAACAGCTTGGTTTTGCTGCGCGCCGCCTGCCATCACCGGGTCCAGATCCCGGGGCCGATGGATTCGTAGTCAGCGACGCTAACCACTGCACCACCGAGGCATATATACATATATATATATAGTATATTCCACTATATCTCTATATACTCCTATTATTATTTCCATAATAATAAATTAATCTATATTCCTCTATAACAAAACGAAACAAAGCAAAAATTAATAAATGGTAAAATAAAACTAAATATGTGCAAGGTCAAAGGATCTAAGATTAAACTATTCAATTAGCAAGGTAATTAATATTCGATATTTAATTATTTAATTATATTTTAGCTTCTAATATTCCAGTAATTGGTATAATGATAATGATAAGCTTTATTGGCAGGATGTAAATCCCATAAAATATTACAATATTTTCTTAATTTATTTCTTATTAAATTATCATAATTTTTCAAAGTGTTCATATTATAATGACCTTCAAATTTTATTTCTATATTATTTTTAATTGATTATATAAAAGACATTATTAAAATAAGGTCAGTGTGGTTCTCTCTCACACACACACACACACACACACACACACACACACACACATATATATATATATATATATTAGTGGTGCACCGATTAATCGGTATCGGCACCTGGCATGCCGATTAATCGGCCATGCCAGGTATTTTCCTAATATCGGCATGCCAGGTGCCGATACCGATTAATCGGTGCACCACTAATATATATATATATATATATATGTGTGTGGTGTGTGTGTGTGTTTGTGTGTTGCACCACACAGACCGTGCATGCAACAAGGAACTCTTCTGGGAAAATCAAATCCACTATAGACCGAATAAGTAGTGATAAATGACAAATACTATAGTTTTTCTTTTTCATGATGGAAGCCCAACGTGGGCAACGGGTCACTCGCAAAGAGGCCCCAAAATATAACTTCTCTCACCAGCTATATTATGTCAAGCAGATAGGATCCAGCTTTGGGACAGGATCTAAGGTTTAAAGCCACCAAGCCTACTACATTCAGAACCTCAATATATGCAAGAAACTCGTTGCATTCACGTCAGATTGAATACATCAAAGAAAACGGGGTAACTATTGTATATTTAATGAAAAAACAGTTTCTTGCGTATAGTGAGGTTCTGAATCTGGATCCTATCTGCTTGGCAAATAGCTGGTGAAGGAAGCTATATTTTGGGGCCTCTTTGCGAGTGACCCGTTGCCCACGTTGGGCTTCCATCATGGAAAGGAATAGTATTTGTCATTTACCATGTTACTTATTCGCCCTATAGTGGATTTAATTTTCTCAGAAGAGTTCCTTGTTGCACGCACGGTCTTTCTGTAACATAAAAGTTTCTCAGGGGACCATTCGAAGTTGTAACATATATGTAAAAAAATATATTGTAACATATATTATCGAATTATTAAAACAAACGAAATTCATATTTTAAGACAAATGTATCTTCTCGTCACACTTCCCGTATCTTCTTTATCTTCGCTTCTTTCTGGTATCACACTTTACAATATATTTCTCTTACCCTCATTTATTTTTTAGATCTTTGATGATCATTATGAAATAAGATTTTGCTCGTTTCTCTGGCGTGAAAATCTTCTTCCTTGTTTGCTGGAATTAAACTTTAAATTAGAAAAGCAAAAGTTTAATAAAAATCTGTTTCGTGACTCTTTTTCTCAAAGTCAGGTTTAAGAATAAACGAAGATGATCCGGTAACAGTAGGGAAAGTTTGCTCCTCTTCTACTTTAGACTTTAGATAGTTATACACACACACACACACACACACACCACACACACACACACACACATATATATATATATATATATATATATATATATATATATATATATATATATATATATATATATATACAGGGTGTCCCATAAGTCAGGCATCATAGGAAAAATAATTAAAAAAGGCAAAACAAAAGCTTTTATTTACAGAACGTGCTCAATATGTCCACCATTGTTTTCAATACACAAATTCAGACGTGATACCCAGTCAGCAAGCACACGGTGAATGATGTCAGGAGTAATGGTGTTACATGCCCCAGTAATGCGCTGCCGCAAATGTTCAACACTCATAATTTTCTCTGTGTATACCAGCGCTTTCAAGTGGCCCCAGAGATAAAAATCTAGTGGCGTGAGATCCGGGTTTCTAGCTGGCCATTCCACAGGCCCTCGACGTCCTATCCAATGACCAGGGAATTGTTGGTACGGGTATTCCCTACTTGGGTGCTGTAATGTGCAGGAGCGCCGTCTTGCTGGAACCATGTTGGGAAATTTCCTTCTTCGTTCAAGAACTGGGAAATGCTTCTTCCTTGAGCATACGTAGGTAGGTGCCTCCAGTGACATGTTCATCGAAAAAGAGGGGGCCTATGATGCGATCCTTCCAAATGCCACACCATACTATCACCCGAGATGCACCTTGTTCCTTTGAAGAGGTATACCAGTGAGGGTTGTTTTGAGACCAGTAGCGGGTGTTCTGTCGATTTACCTCACCATTTCCATACAGCCTCGTCACTGAACAGAATGGTGGACGGGAAATAGGCATCCCGAGTATATGAATTATGGTTTGTAGAAATAGAAAAATATTAATTTCTCATATGATGCCGGACTTACGGAACACCCTGTATAATGCGTCTCGGTGGTGTAATGGTTCGCATCGCTGACTACGAATCCATCTGCCCGGGGATCGAGATCCGGTGACGGCTGGCGACGCGCAGCCAAACCCAGCTGTTCATCCTTCCCACACAATAAATGAAATTGGTTGGTAGATAAATGGGTACCCTGGGTAGCTTAGTGGTTAAGACGCTGGCCTGCTGATGGGGCGTGGATCGGATTCCACGTTAAACTGTTGGTCTAAGGTGGAGTGACAAGCTTAACCTTCGTCAGAATGAACAATTCAGGCGGAAACAAAACCAAGGATCTAAACGAAATATATTTTGAATGAATTAACATCAGCATGCTGGTTTCATTTGACTTTATCAGCCAAATGAAACCTGCATAAACCTTCTGAGTAAAGATCTACCATTCACGTATTGAATTTTATATCACTTTGTAGTTATAAATATAATAATAATTACCAAGAAAATGCAAATATTAAAAAAAAAATTGCCATATTAAAACTAATCTAGGAAATATATTAACAATTACGCCAAATCTATCTGAGAAAGTTCACAAATGTTGATAAATGTTACTAAATATATTATCAATACTCAAAATACATCAGTGATGTTATAAATAATTTCTCTTAATACCTCTCTCTCTCATTCCAAAACATTTTAAGGTGTTTCAACTCTTTTGGCCATATATATATATATATATATATATATATATATATATATATATATATATATATATACTGTATATATATATATATCGTAAAGAACGACGCTTTGTATAGGAGAATTATCCGCGCAAGATGAGAGCGAAAGAACGAAACAAATGGTTATCATATCTGACCGGCAATCGGAAGATCCCGGGTTCGATTCCCGGGTGGTTACCTCATTTTTTCATTTGTTTCGTTCTTTCGCTCTCATCTTGCGCGGATAATTCTCCTATACAAAGCGTCGTTCTTTACGTTAATTATACTGCGTGTTTGCAGCTATAATGTATATATATATATATATATATATATATATATATATATATATATATATATATATATAGCCTTACAGGCTCATTTAGAAACCAATTTTCCATTAAATAATGATTATATGATTTTCAGAAACGTATTAAGAAATAAAATAAATAAACTCGTGTATAAAACTAATATTTACCTCCGTCACAAGTTGTCAGGATAGAATCTCAGCTAATATTATAGCAATATCAATGTAGGTATAATTTCTCTGCACTGATAACCCGTTATTAGTTTCGATCAGTCCGTTTCCCATTATTACATAGCTGTGTGTGTGTGTGTGTGTGTGTGTGTGTGTGTGTGTGTCTTGTCAGTGTCGTTGTTGTTTTGATGTTTTATATTATATATATACGTGTGTGTGTAAAAGGAGTGGAATGTGAGGGGGAACACTCAAGGATACATACAAAATACATACAAAATAAACAAGAAAATATATTCTACGAATTAATAAGGCTTCCCTGTTCGCTTGTCCAATTTGCAAAACAATAATTGGATTGCTTTTTAATCTGCCCTTAAGAAAGATACACTAACTTTTATCACTCATCAAATCCCATTATTTATATAAATTTAAAAGAGTTTTTGGATATCCTAAAGATTTCTCGTGTATATATAAATATATATGGAGAGAGAGAGAGAGAGAGAGAGAGAGAGAGAGAGAGAGAGAGAGAGGTGCCATATTTGCTTGTATATGTAATATTTCAGTATGTCATCAGTTCGTCTTAATGTAATTTATGAAGTGAATATGTTCACATACATTATGTACACTAATGTGTGTGTGTGTGTGTGTGCATGCATTTGTGACTACGTACAGTCATTGCTCATTTAATTATATTGCTTGCTTCCAATTAGAAAACAAAGCTGAAAATGACGATGTTACTTATCCGATGTGGAATGTCGGCTTGTCATTTACATTTACGGCAACCTCTTGCTGAGGTCACGTACGAATTGTCTCATAGTTTCGGTTAAGAGAATGTTATTAAATTTCGTGGCACCCTATTCGGAGAATGTGGAACATATGCCAAGTCATTTATTAAGAGTACAAACAACGAATTCCCGCCCCGCCCCCCCCCTTAAAATAAGGTCTATGTTGTGGCCCTGTCGTTGCCCCGCTTCCCGTAAGAAGTCGTTCAGAGACATTGGGTTTTCAGCAGTTGGATGGGTGAATGTTTTCCACGTTCAGATAATGTAGCGACCCGTGGTTTGATTTCATGTTAAATTGTAAGTCTCTCTGTAATTTGGTTGTCCGCACGCAGGCAAATTCCTATAATGATGGCGAGGACTCCAAATTAATAAATGAAGAGAAACCAGTGATATTAATACTCATTTCTTTCTTTTCCTTTGTAATTGGTCATTTACGGAACATTTTTAGTGCAATTCTTTTTCTAAAAAACCTGTTTTCTACATCCTTTTCTGTCCAACTGTTTAAGACAAGTTTAATCAGTTAATTCTCATTCTTTCATCAACTCAACCGGTCAACATTGGAATAACCTTCCTCAAGTCATCTTTCCCCCTGTCTATGACCTCCAATCTTTCAAAAGCAAAGTGTCCAGGCATCTCGGAAACATTAGACCTTGATTTCGGCTCTTGCTTCTCCTTCTATGAGAAGGGGGCGTTTTTGCGGGCGTTTGCGGGCGTTCGCTATTGGCCCCTCCTTCCTGCATTAAAAAAAGAATATTTTTAGAACTTTCAATACATGTCTTCGGCGTTTTCCGAAAAATCCAAGTTTCTTTTTCGCTTGAAGAATACATGAAACAAATTCCGAAATAATTCCAAGGAGCGTGTTGCTAAAGGAAGATAAACAGATCTCGTTTTACAATATCAAATGACTCAAAACAAATTAACTTTGTTTTTATTACGAAATGTATTTATTCTACATAAAATCTTTTTGAAAAATAACTAACAAACGAGTCCAATTCAAGGATTTCGATATAGAGGGCAAAACACTCATCGTAAATGAAAATCCTTTTTGAAAGGAACAGAAATTACACAAATAAAGTTCTTGAAATTTTATTTTTCCTCACTAACAGCGTAAATTGAATGTTTTAAAAGTTAGTTCTGCTTACGAGACTTTGAAATTAATTTGTTTTTATATGTAAATTTGTTTTTTTGTATCGCGTATCTTTCGACGTTTACGTCCTAACTCGAGCGTCAATTTATTTTAAAAGTTCCAGCAAATTAACGCTTCTCAGTCTAATAACTTACTACGTATCTCAATGAACCTCCTCCTTTCGTAATGAACGACAAATATCTAACTTAAGTTTTTTATATCGCGTGTCTTCGGCGTTTACGTCCTAAATCGAACGTCAAATTTTATATTATTACGAGTATGTTGTTGCCTTATTTTAAAAAGTTTCAACAAATTAACGCTTCTTAGTTTATTAACTTACTACGTATCTCAATGACCCTCCTTTCGTAATGAACGACAAATATCTAACCACCTAAAAACACCTCAAAAAAAAATTTAGTTTCTCTCTGTGACGTGTTGGAGAAAGTGTTAGTTTTTGAGATGAGAATTTATTAAAAACGCTTAAAGTACATTCGAATTTAAACTAAAAGTGGATTATTTTTTGTTTAATTATTTATAGGAGATGATTGTGAATTTTCAAAGAAATTAATTTATGAACTGATAAGCAAAGAAGAATATTAACACATGAACCTGATATCGAATTTGATAAATCGCGTAAGCTTAGAAATACGAGTATAAAAGTAAGAGAAAATTAATTAAAAATGTAAAGATTAATTAAAATGTAAGAATGTAAAAATTAATTAAAATGTAAAAATTAATATGAAAAAGAAATTGAAATTTGAATTAACGATGAATATAAGTAATTTTGAAAATAGTCAATATATGAATATAATACTGTACCCATTGAATATACTTACACTATATATTGTGTAAGTATACTCAATGGGTACAGTATTATATTCATATATTGACTTTATTTTCAAAATTACTTGTACTCATCGTTAACTCAAATTTTAATTTCTTTTGACAATTAATTTCCTCTTTTTTAACTTTTATACTAGTTAAAACTAGTTAAAACTAGTTAATACTACAACTTATAGCTTTATTCGAATTTAAGTGTATCATTCGCGCGAAAATACAACTTAAAATTAAGTTTTTAACTTGGTAAACGAAACCTTATACAGTACAAAGAAAGTCTTATTTGACTTTCGACTTTACATTCTGCATAAGATTACTGAACATTTATTTATAGTTAACTTCACAAATAATCGTAAGAACTCGGTTAGTTCTCGAAATTAGAATTTTTTGTTAAGGTTCAGTGTATAAAATATGTTAAAACTTAACTGAACGATTAACTATGCAGCGCCTGTAGTTCAGTCGACAATACCGCGTTTCTCAATAGGCGAAGTGAAGATTCTAAGGGCAGGGATTCGTCTCTCGATGGTGTTGGCTGGCTAATAACTTAGGAGTTAAAGCAATGGTCGCATTATGATGGTCTGGCCTGAGCGCTGTGCCAATTTCTGACATTCTTCACTGATTATTACGTGAACACATTCTCGGGAGAAAATTAGGAATATACGAAGATATCGGAGGAAACCTGATTATAAACACGCACATGGAAATTCAGGTAAATACAATGTTTGGTTATTATTGAATGTTTCACCAACAGTTTCATAACTTTGTTTCGGTTCATTTGCGCAAGATATGAAGGTCATATTTGAACAGAACACACCAAAATACATTAGAAAAATGTGTTTTGGATATTAATTTCAGTGTTGGTGAAACATTCTATATATATATATATATATATATATATATATATATATATAACGCGCATGTTGATAGAAAGGGTATAGTTTAAGGTAGTAAAATTAAGGCTTTGTGGAGATAGATCCCACAGCTCAACACAAGTGTTGTGGGATATAGGGAGGCAGCGTCTTGGGTTAGGGGATACTATCTGTCCTTACACACCCCATTTAAAGAGATTCCTCTGCCGAGCGGTGCCCCCCATAGTACTGTGAGGTATTGAAAAACTCATGATCTTCACTTGCCCCACAAACACCTTTAAATGGGAGACCCATAATGGGTGCACACACATTTCTACATTACTGTACAGTCTTTACAGCCACACCTACACTTTTCCTCGTAAGTGTACAGTATATATTGTAATGTATATGGTTGTAAATTTGACTTGGTCCGCAATCGATATGAACCGTGACTTGATGGATACCGTAATGAAATTGACTGGATTCTTTGGATCTGATATATTTGCATGTCCGTTATATAATAGATATAGAGTGTAACATATTTGTGGATAGTAGTCTATTATGACTTGATCCTCTGGATCGACAGATTCTATCTTTAGTTTTAAATCGATAATTAATTATTTTTAAATTGATAATGTATATGGTTGTAAATTTTGACTTGGTCCGCAATCGATATGGACCGTGACTTGATGGATACCGTAATGAAATTGACTGGATTCTTTGGATCTGATATATTTGCATGTCCGTTATAAATAGATATAGAATGTAACATATTTGTGGATAGTAGTCTATTATGACTTGCTCCTCTGGACCGAGAGATTCTATCTTTAGTTTTAAACCGATAATTAATTATTTTTAAATTGATAATTATTTAGTTTCGTAAAAATTGGTCGTTGCCAATTTACCGGCAGTTTTTAAATAAGTTTCTTATGTTCTTGTGGTTCGGAACCCACGTAAAATTGTAGGTCCCCTCCGCCACCACGGAGGACATACACAATACACGATTACGAACACAGTTAGGTAGACCAGCCATGAGTGGATCCTAGGGTCTTTGTTGGTCTGAAACATTATAACATTATATATATATATATATATATGAAAAATTATTTCACGAAAGTGACACGTGAAAAATATTTATGGTGAATAAAACCACGAAGGGAAAAGAAACACAAAGTGGTGCTCAAGCGCTTTCGTCTAATGACATCCTCAGGAACATGTGTTCCTGAGGATGTCGTCAGACGAAAGCGCTTGAGCACCACTTTGTGCTTCTTTTCCCTTCGTGGTTTTATTCATCATATATATATATATATATATATAGTTCCAGAAATCCTGCCTCATAATGTACAATATTAGCCTTTGGGGCATGACTTCTGGACACCCTGTATATTTGTAAAATTTATTTCCGATTAAAAAATAAAAGTGACTACCGTGACTGTTAATTTTCACTTTAGCACCGAACTGGTGACCCCATTTTTAAGAGAGAATCTGTGTGTAATACGAAAAATTATATTAAATTTTCGTTTCGCGACCTCCTGCTTTCCATAGCGAGTCAGATCGTCGGGTCATCATTTTGAATTTTATTTTTATAGCGAAATGATCATGGATTGTATTGGTTGTAATTTTTCAACTAGATCTTTTGCAATCGCGTTTGTAAATGACTCTGAAAAGTTAATAAAATATTTGCAGGACCACGGGATTATTTTACGTTGAAAAATGTGAAAATGGTTGGGTTGGATTATTTTTTCCATCGGTACATAGCTAGAAATGCCGCGTAAGCTTTATTTTGATATATAAAACATCAAAAAATTCGTCGTCCCCGAAAGCGGGTCACGAAACGAAAAATTAGCAAAATTATTTCATAATTCAGTTTATAAACACCATTTTAGTCTCGAGAATGGGCCAAGCTCTGAAACGTTGACTGATAAATAAATTTTTATATTTGAAATCATGCGAGCTTTTTCGATTATCATGTTTTTAAAATTAAATTGAAGTTCATTAGGAACGATTAGATTAAATATACTTGTGTGTGTATATATATATATATATATATATATATATATATATATATATATATATATATATATATATATGTTATATACAGTATATACAGTATATGGTACAGAATCAGTGTAACTAAGGATTTCATGAAATCCCTAAAATGTTCAGGGATTTTATGTAAGGTTAAATCGTGATATTTTTAACGAAAATATCACGACAACCTTACCTGAAATCCCTGAACATTTTAGGGATTTCATGAAATTCCTACTTACACAAATTCCCTGTAACGCACGTATGGGTGTTCTGAAATTACCTAGTGAACTTTTGTCTGTCGATCAGTAGTTGGACAATGTGAACAATGTGATCAAGTTGAAGGACACTTTGAACATCTAAAATAACAATTATTGTTGCTCTATTTGAAATAAAATTGTTAAATATCGCATAATTTTTAAGATATTTCGTTCATATACAAGTTTACTAGGTAATTTTAGAACTTCGTGTGTGTGTGTATATATATTGATGTAGTAGTTAGCATTGCTGACTACGAATCTACTGGCCCCGTGTTCGATTCCCGGTGACGGCAGGTGAAGGGCAGCTAACCCAGCTCTTCATCCCTCCATACAATAAAACTGGCTACCCTGGGTAGCCAACTGGTAAAGACGTTGTGCTGCTGATCGGGAGGTCATGATACTGAGTCCGGACGAGGACTGCAATTTCTGACTACCCGTGGTGAAATGGATTCGTATTCCACGTTAAGCCGTAGGTCTAAAGTGGAGCAACAAACTTGGACTTTCGTCAGAATGAACAATTCGGACGGAAACAAAACCAAGGTTTGCATATAATATATATATATAAAATATAATTTGAATTTCAGAATTTAAATTCATTAAAATTGTAAAATATTATTTTAAAAATAGTTTCGAAACTTTAATTTTGGTGTAATTAAGCTTAAAACTTTTCAGATCGAAGATTCAGAAGTGCCGAAATTGTGATAAAAAAAATTTCCAGTGACTGTAAGTTTTTGCAATTAAAATTTTTAATAAAAGCCTTCAATATTAAAGTCCAACATTTTGATTAAAAAGAAAAAAAAAAGAAAATTCTTAAGGATATTATTTTTTTATTTTTTTTTTTTTTAAACTTTATATTTGCTTTCAGTTGTGAGACATTGGTACCTCTAAAGTTTCTTTACAAAAAATTAATTATTTTATTTAAACGGAATTTAATTTTTTGGTATGATGCTCGAAATTGTTTTGTGTCCCAGGTTTCAGAAACATTCGAAACGTTTTTGTTTCTGGTAGTTTTTTTTTTTTTTTTTCTCTTTTCGGAAACTGATTAAAAAAATTGTTTATCGTGGAGGGAATTTAAAAAAAAAATTAAAATATCTCCTCTTCTGTTAGGGGTTGACAAAAGCCCCTTAAATTATGAGGGGTAATTACTGTGGTTTGCTTTTAATAGTGATAAAAGGGACAGCATGAAGTATTCCTAATTAACATAATTTAAGAATTTTTACCATGCTTCAGTTATGACGTAAAGGATCTGCGATGAGAATGTGTAGACGTAAAATTTGAAAATTTAGAGGGCGGGGAGGGCTATGCATCCTAAGCCAATGAAAGAGATGCGTATATCAGTTTGTTAAAGGACAAGTATTAGTTTAACATTCTATACTTGTGCTCTTGTATTTTACCGAGTGGCCATGGCCGTAACTACCTATGAGGTCACCGAGGTCCGGACCTCGGTAATTATTTCCTAAAAAAAAAAAAGAGACAACCGTTCTCCGTGTATGAAACGCATATTACCGCTTTTCTTTTGAAAAGAGGGAGCGTTTTGTGTTTTGTGTATAGTGTATAGCTTGGGTTGTGTTTGTAGATGTCATTTTGGTCTGAATTTTGCTCGTCCCGCCGCGCTCGAAAAAAATCTGGACCTCACTAATTTCTAAACCCTAGTTACGGCCCTGCGAGTGGCCCTCATGACTGGAGTTGGTTTCTCTTCGGTCAAGGAAATGTGACCCTGGATTGGGCTCCTCGTGTCTGCACGGGGTTACAAAATTAATTTTTGTCCGATTAGGTCGAAATCACTGCCCTGACACCTGCGTCATCATTATAGAACATTAGATGGTAATGATCCTTGATGGCACCGTATACAAATTTTTAGGGAGCTATTTGTCATAGAACTACTTTAGTGTATGAAGCATATATATATATATATAAAATATATATATATATATTTTACAACTGCATACAGACATGTGTATGTATTAATGTATAAACAAATATTTTGCACATTATTTTTGTTAGTCGTGGTCGAGACGAATTTTGTTAGACTTTACGTGTGTTGCCACAAACTTTTACCAAGTAAAATGAAACGCAACTTAATGAAACACAAATCATGTTAAACTGTTTATATTGCCCTCAAAATGAGAGAGAGTTAACTTAAATAGGATGAGCAGTCTTTTTATAAATTCAACTTAAAAAATAGTTGTTAAAAAGATAAAGTTAACAAGGAGGGTAATTAGAGACTCGGCTGAACATTAAAAAAGTTTAAAATGGACAAAAACAAATTGAATAAAACATTAACGCAGCAAGTGTTCAATGTGTTGTCCTCCATTATCATCAATGACCAACGACAGCCTTGTGCGCCATTGGCAAACTACTGTAGAAATGGTAACTTGATCGAGCTCATTCCATGCTGCCGAAATGGATTCGCGAAGTTGAGTGATAGCTTGAATATTTTGTCTGTGAACTTTGCCCCCACGTGCAAATAGTCATCTTCATTTAAATCTGCAAACTATTTGGTCGCCATTCTTGACCTGATGAAATCGGGGCACTGTTCGTGCAGGTATGCAGTGGTGTGCTGGGAGATAACATGGAGCGCGGTCTTGCTGAAAAACAACTCTCTCCGCAATATCTCTCAAGATATCGTCACAGTAATATTTCGAATCAATTTTCACACTTTTATTGACGAAACATGTTTTTCTTAAAGGAGAAACACCAACAAAAACTATTGAAGACTATATATATATATATATATATATATATATATATATGCACTAAAATCACAAAATAACACGTGATCTTATTAATAAGCAAACAACCACAGGGAAAAGGAAACACAAAGTCCGAGCGCTTTCGTGATATATTCACATTATCAAGGAGGAACAGAAAATAGAGAGAGATTACAAAGTAAATGAGTTAAATAGACAAGCAGAAAATTCACAATCGGCACCTCAAATTAAAGGCCTTAAAGCCCTCTAAAGATTTTTTCAATTGATAACATAATCTGTAGGCTGCTAAATTACTAAATATAAAAAGTATATAGATGAAATTAGACAAAAAAAACAATACAGAGAACAAAAATTATTATAATGGTTATTAACACTAATATTTAATTAAAGCAGGCAATTAATTGGCAAGAATTTAATGAAAAACAAATAGATAACGTAGATAACAAATAGATAACATAATCTGTAGGCTGCTAAATTACTAAATATAAAAGGACTATATAGATGAAATTAGACAAAACACCAGTACAGAAAACAAAAATTATTATAATGGTTATTAACACTAATATTTAATTAAAGCAGGAAATTAAGTAGCCAGAAATTAATGAAAACAAAGGGAATGGTGCCATCGTCTTACAGAATATTACAAAAAAAATTTCTACAAACAGTCTGGAAGAATTGTTTTCCCAAAAGCAACCCAGTTGAAAAGTCCAATAAACCCCCCAGCAGCCAAAGATTATACACGAAAGAAATATTACAATTAAAATAGACACATAAGAATGTTAACAGTTCTTACAATAATATTTATTTATTTAACCAGGGCAAACCATTAAGGGGCAAGAATGCAGTCAAGAAAACAGTAGGCCCTTCGCCAGCTTTCTGACAATGCACGAATCTAATTTATACAACCCAGGACTAATATTAAGGACCAAATCCGCATTATTCTTGATCACACTTTATTCCAGTATATTTCTGCTAACAATAGATTTACTAAACCTTAATTTGGAAGCATTTTTCCAATCAATGGGATGATTAGTATCTCTTACGTGAATGAAAATGGCGTTAGATTCCTGGCCACTTCTTATACTGTATTGATGCTGTTTAATAAGTAACTCAAGATTCCTTATAATCCTTATAAGAATCCTTATAAGAATCCTTATAAGATTCCTTATAACACAAAAAATGTTTTAGTGTTACCATTCAGAGAAAATTTCCTTGATCTGCCGAATCTTCTGAGGACTTTTAACGTAAATATTGCGTTCAAAAATTTAGATGTAATTAAGAATTCATTGATTAAGAACTCCCCGTTAAGTGAACATGGTTGTGTGTATATAAAATCCCTTGCACAATATGTAATAAATTTTACATTGGCCAAACTGGTAAGACCCTTGAGTTACGTATTAAACAGCATCAATACAGTATAAGAAGTGGCCAGGAATCTAACGCCATTTTCATTCACGTAAGAGATACTAATCATCCCATTGATTGGAAAAATGCTTCCAAATTAAGGTTTAGTAAATCTATTGTTAGCAGAAATATACTGGAATCAAGTGTGATCAAGAATAATGCGGTTTGTCCTTAATATTTGGGTTTGTATAAATTAGATTCGTGCATTGTCAGAAAGCTGGCGAAGGGCTACTGTTTTTTGACTGCATTCTTGCCCCTTAATGGTTTGCCCTGGTTAAATAAATATTATTGTAAGAACTGTTAACATTCTTATGTGTCTATTTTAATTGTAATATTTCTTTCGTGTATAATCTTTGGTTGCTGGGGGGTTTATTGGACTTTTCAACTGGGTTGCTTTTGGGAAAACAATTCTTCCAGACTGTTTGTAGAAATTTTTTTTTGTAATATTCTGTAAGACGATGGCACCATTCCCTTTGTTTTCATTAATTTCTGGCTACTTAATGTCCTGCTTTAATTAAATATTAGTGTTAATAACCATTATAATAATTTTTGTTTTCTGTACTGGTGTTTTGTCTAATTTCATCTATATAGTCCTTTTATATTTAGTAATTTAGCAGCCTACAGATTATGTTATCTATTTGTTATCTACGTTATCTATTTGTTTTTCATTAAATTCTTGCCAATTAATTGCCTGCTTTAATTAAATATTAGTGTTAATAACCATTATAATAATTTTTGTTCTCTGTATTGTTTTTTTTGTCTAATTTCATCTATATACTTCTTTTATATTTAGTAATTTAGCAGCCTACAGATTATGTTATCAATTGAAAAAATCTTTAGAGGGCTTTAAAGGCCTTTAATTTGAGGTGCCGATTGTGAATTTTTTGCTTGTCTATTTAACTCATTTACTTTGTAATCTCTGTCTATTTTCTGTTCCTCCTTGATAATGTGAATATATCACGAAAGCGCTCGGACATTGTGTTTCCTTTTCCCTGTGGTTGTTTGCTTATATATATATATATATATATATATATATATATATAATCCTGTACAATTTCCTTGGCTACTTTTCCAGGACCAATGTATTTTCTTCAACCTTTTTCCGCACCTGCCCTTGGCAGGGAGAGAGCGTTGGGTGGGGAGAGAGCCTTATACTTTTCTATCCAGTTTTCTTCTACTGATAGAATAGTTGAAAGAAAAATGAACTTTTTTAATAACAGGAACCTCCCAGAGTGGACCGAAAGGTCTTCGAGGCTCTCTCTCTCTCTCTCTCTCTCTCTCAAAACGAGGAAGCTTTCTAAAGCAACACTGTACAGGTTTTATTTTCGACTCTTCAGATACGAGATATACTTGGAATCGCTTGAATATTTTCAGACCAAGATTTTTCTTTGCAGTTTGATGCAGTGAACTTTTTTTTAATACTGGTGCGATTAGCAGCAGTTCTCCGTACACTCAAATTTGAACGGGGATTGTCTTCTTGGTTGCAAATAAGTTAAATTACAAATTAAATGTTTGCCTGGGTCCTTGCTGTACGCGGTCGTTCACATCCCGGCTTTCGTGCACGAGTTCTCATTTAACGATTTTTTTTTTTTCAACACGAAGTACACGCACTATGTACAGACAAATGTCGATTATGATACCGTTTTACTATTCTTTTAGCACCGAAACGTTTTCCTAATGGAAAAGTTTGATAGCAATTTTGTCTTTCTCAGTTCAACGTGCCATAACAACTCTCATAAAATAACAGAATTAACAAACTTCCTTCTCTCGCTGCCAAATCAAACCAGATTGCCGTGATGGCAATACGTCTAGGCCTAGGCGTACTTTACTTATTAGCCTGCCCAGCCTAACCCTCTACAACCGATAACAATGCACCAACTAGCTAAATCTAGGCCTACCCTAAATCGACGAGTGATCTCAAAGTTAAATTACGATATACCTATTCAATGACGTGAATTTAGCAAAAGTATTGTAAACTTTATTTTTTAACAACTATTGTTCAAGTTGAATTTGTAAAAATACTACTCATCAGATTTAAATAAACTGCCTCTCATTTTGAGGACAATATAAAGGGTTTAATATGGTTTGTTGCAGTTAGTTATCCTTAGAATTGTGGTTAACCCTGTGATAGAGGTGGCCACATTTTTGGGATACAATATATATACAGGGTGTCCGAGAATTATCTGTACAATTTTTGGCTGTTATTAAAAGTCAACCATGAAGTGTAGAAATTCCAGTTTGTCCCATTTTACAGAGAATATCATTAAGTTTTTTCTGATACTACGTTTTGACAAGTTTTTTAGAAATGTACGCGGGTGACAGACATTGATAATTTAAAAGCCAGAATCACAGCTGCTATTGAGCGAATTGATGTGGATATGCTGCAGCGTACATGGCAACATTTGGAGTATCGATTGGATGTTTTGCGAATCACTAATGGTGCACATATCGAATGTTTGTAACAACGTTACTTTAATAAAAGAAACTTTTGAAAATACAGATTCTAAATAATCTTGTTTAAGAATTTTACGTGTGTTATCAAGAATTTTATTAAAAGATGAAATTGTAAAGATAATGTTCGGACACACTGGAATTTCTAAAAAACTTGTCAAAACTTGGTATCAGAAAAAACTTAATGAGATTCTCTGTAAAATGGGACAACTCTGGAATTTCTACACTTCATGGTTGACTTTTAATAACAGCCAAAAATTGTACAGATAATTCTCGGACACCCTGTATATGTATATATATATATATATATTATATATATAATTACGTATATATACAGTAGTTTTGAAACTTTTCCAGACAAAATACCCTTGGATGTCTGAAAAAAAAATTCCAACACCTCTTTTTGCATCCCAAAATCGTCTTGCACGAAAGCTGTACCTATAAAAGTAAGCACTGCACAGTAAATATCGGGTTTCCAGAGTAGGCTACGATAAATATCGTATTGTAATGACTCAAAAGAGTACTTTTGAGTCATTATAATATGGTATTTATCGTTTCGAATTTGGACTTCACGGGAGCAGAGTAGATCCGCCCATTACCCTTCATGCTTGTTCGGAAACCATATATGGGTAGCTACTTTGGCCATTTTCTATTTCTGCAACTTTATGCTGACTCCTAAATAAATTAAGAGGACCCCAGGGGTACGCGGACCTCAACTTCGGGAATCACTGGCTCAGACCAAAACTTTGATGTTCTACAGGGTAGTTCAAAATTACCTAGTAAATTACTAGACAATTTAATAAGTAAAATTTTACTCGTTACTAATTTTGGGTCGACTCTGTGTAGAATATATATATATATATATATATCGGGTGGTCCGAAAAAAATGACGCATTTTTTAAAAATTAATATCTCAGTAACCCCCTTCCTTATCATGACAATTTTTATATGCAAGATACTTTCAAACTTCTTTTTTTGAATGCAAGAAACGGAATTCTGATATCTTTTATAGTTTTCTCGCAATTAACAAAAGTAACAACATGGGTCAAAAAAACGAATATCATGAGAAAGGAAAAATTTAATCAGAAATTTAACTAATTAATTTACAGTAAATGATCGATTGGACCACCACTCTGTTGACACACTAATCTAAGTCTTTTCTTCCACACAAAAATAATACTTCTTACTTCATTAATGCCAATTTCTTGCCAAGATTCAAGTATTTTACTTTTTAATTCTGATTCGGTGAATTTTTCTCGTCGACCTCGGTAAACCTTCTCTTTTAGTAACTCCCAAATTGAGTAGTCCATAGGATTACAATCTGGGCTTTGTGGTGGCCACTCATTTTTCGTTATTAATTTTGGTGTATTGCTAATCAGAAACGACTGTGTGGCGTAGCTTGTATGCGACGGTGCTCCATCTTGTTGAAATATGAAATCATTTTCTTGATACAGGCGACGACAATCCGGCAACAATTTTGTTCTTAAAAGTTCAATGTAATTTGCAGAATTCACCTTTGTCTTTTCAGTTTCAATAAAATGAACATCTGTCTTGCCATTCCAAGAGACCCCTGCAGATATCATAACCTTTTTGGAGAATCTTGACGTTTCATGATACAATCTGTTTATTGAAATGTCACACTTTTTACCACGCCCGTAGACAACATCATTTTGACGGTTTCGCGGAATTTCTAGAGTGAAATCTTTTTCATCCGTGAAGACTATCTTTTTAATATCAACGACAGAGAAATTATCAAGTAACTTTCTGCACCTTGTTTTTCTTTTATCCTTAACAGTATCACTTTTTCTAGAAGATACTATTCTTTTGAAGGCTTTTAGTTTTTGTGCTTTAATTATTCGGTGTACAGAAGTCTTTCCAATATTCAAATGTTTAGCAATTGTTCTTTGTGACAAATGACTTCCTGGTTTATCTTCTTGAGAGCAGATTTTATCGTTGATGTAATCCACATTTTCTGGAACCGAAGCTGTTTTAGGTCTACCGCTTCCTGGTTTTCTGGCAGTACTTCCCGATTCGCGAATCTTCTTTAAGAGTCTTTCCACTGCACGCCTTTTCCACTTTTTGCCGGGAAACTCTTGCAATAACCTTCCAGTCTTCCATCCTTTTTCACAGTAACAATTTTTAATGAGAATACGATCTTCCTCTGACAACATCATTAAGGGTACTGACGAATTGTTAAAAAATAAAAATATCCACAATTTGACTTGTTCATTCCTGTAGAGTTTTGTAATAACTTGCAAAAATATCGCATGATATCGTATAAAAATGATATCGTATAAAAAACGGATATTATATTGCGATTTTTGTTTTTTTGACCCATGTTGTTACTTTTGTTAATTGCGAGAAAACTATAAAAGATATCAGAATTCCGTTTCTTGCATTCAAAAAAAGAAGTTTGAAAGTATCTTGCATATAAAAATTGTCATGATAAGGAAGGGGGTTACTGAGATATTAATTTTTTAAAAATGCGTCATTTTTTTCGGACCACCCGATATATATATCAGTGGCGACTCGTGGTATAAATGTATGGGGGTGCGATTTCATAAAATTGTACGACAACACGGACTCACAATAGGCTAGCGCGAATCCAACTGCCGCTCACAAGAGTACTTGTATTAACATATGCGGCTATGCCAGACGTACAATTCTAGTTAATTACAAATAAGTAATAATTTCAATAAAATACATATAAATGGCTTATATCATTATTACTGAAGTAACTATTAGTAAAAATAAAGTTGTTATTATAAAAAAAATTCGCGATTGTACTTATATTTTCATTACAACAGTAAAATATAATTTATATTTACTTGAGCGAAAAATCTATCGCTCCATTCGGCTGCAATATTATTTTGTATTCAAACAGCGGTACGCTGTTTGAAGCTATGCTATAAGTTTAGAATATTATGTACTGTATGAAGGCTTACTCAAAATGCCTCATGAATCATGATATGCCACATGAATTTTTAAAATATATTTCAAGAATATTTATTTTAATATCTTAAAATTAATATATTTTTTATCTGTTAAATTAATATTTATCGTTTCAAGCAAGGGGGAGCGACCGCTCCATCGCTCCTATACGCCAGTCGCCACATATATATATATATATATATATATATATATATATATATATATATTTTATTTGAGTAAACGAAGGATGCGAGATATTCTACTTGTTTGCATTAGGAAAAGTAAAATGGCGTAATTAATGTGAAAGGACGTTTAAATAAGAAAGTTGAAATATCTCCTAGTATTAGATTTTATTAGGGATTTGGAGGGGGAATATACGGGGTCTTTTTTATTTCTTCATCAACCAATATTATTTTTACTTTCAAAGTATTTATAACTGTAGTATCTTAAAATTATATTGCAATACTTTGTTATTAAATGAATTTCCATGGTTCGGTTGGTGAGGGACTGAACCCAGAACGTAATAAAGGTCTCGGGTTGGACTCTCCACCCAAACTCCAAATTTCTCCACATTTTATTATATATGGGTACAGCCATATTGTTCTTCTAGTGTGTGTGTGTGTGTGTACGCTTGTGCTGTAACTTTTGTTCTCTTGACTCTCAAGTGCAATGTACCGCATCTCTATTTCTCGCGTAAGTGACTGCCTGTATCCGATCACTTAACATTATTGATTCGTAATAAACAGTGGCTTTAGATTCGCTCTTTGGACATAAAAGGACAGCGAATTGTCCGGGAAGAAGTAATAGGAAATAGTTTTATTTTGTTTACAAAAGGAATAAATACTGTATAATGCGTTATATATTTACTTCCAACTCGTCAATTCTTAATTAAGGAACTTAATTCTTTAACTGCTATAATTATTCATATATATTCACGGAATCCTTTATAATACACATTGACCTTCTGTACAATTCGCAATGATGCTGCGAGCTGCTCGTACACGAAATGGATGGATGGACAGGACGAGACCTTGTGAAGGTGAAACCTTTTGCTTTGTTTATAAGTCGCTACCAGTGGTGGTGGGTCACGTACAGAAGGCATGACAGTCCCTTGACCCACCCTCTATACAGTATATCTGGCAATGATTTTGTAAGGTGTTCGTACCATGAACGGGTGTATGGGCGGATGGGTAAATCAGTGAAACTTTTCATCAAAATTAATCTATTAACACGTCTTAAACGTTGATAATCGCAGCACGTTCTTCGTTTGTTAGTTTCACATCATATCTGAAAAAGCAAATATTAATTGCCTCATGTTGCGCGAATTCTGTTACACTTACACCCTTACCTTTAGGTACCTTTAGAAAGTTTCTAACGACAGTTCAGGATCTACCTGCGGTCAACCCCTCTGCAGCATCCCGCCTTATTTTCGGGATTTGGTGCAGGAGGGAATTTGTTTCTGTTCTCCTCCTGCCCTCGTAGCCAGCAACGCATGGCTAGTCAGGGACTTTGCACAAGAACCTGTCCAGTTGGTTCTTGAAATTATTCAGGTTGGTGTGGTGTGCTAGAGGTTCCTCAGTTCTTTTGGCAAAACCTTAATAAGTTTCGGGCCTCGTATTCTGAGTATATTTTCCATTCTCGTTTTCAGGGCTTCATGTTCCACCCCAGCTGGGACAGTATAGAATCTACCTCTTCTCTCATTCCAATGTGTTTCTATTTCATTTCTAAGATTAGGGACAAAACCCTCCAGTATTTTGTACTGCTCGTGTCTTCTTTCCAGAGAGTAGAGTTTCAGGGATTATAGTGGAGACCTGCAGTGTTCATCTTTCGTTTACTCTATGTTAGACGTAAAAGTCCTTTCTATGGTTTGTTTGCAATGTCTCGTTTTTTTGTAGGACTTCGTGAGTACTGACCAATACTTAATTATTGGTAGAACTAGACTCTTCCATAATTTTAGCACAATGTTTGCTTTTCTGCTATGGAAGGTCCTCCAGATAATTCCCACTACTTTTCTAGCAGTTGTGATATTAATGTTATAGTGCTCTCTGAATTCTGCATCTGATGACATTATTACTCCAAGGTCAGTGACGTGTGGGTTTGGTGTTCTGTTTTTGTATTATTGGGAGGGCTCAAGCCCCTGTAGCCCCCCCCCCACCCGTCTGCACGTGCCTGCTCCTGCCTAAAATCCACCCCGGAGTACTTCCCTGGTCGATTGGTGTCTACAATATTTTTTTTATGGATACCAAACGTTTTGAAACTTTCTTCCATCATCAGAGGCAGAAACTAAAGTGAATAAAAATAATAATTTAAATAGCTGCTAAGCACAACTAACCAAAGTCAATTGAGGATACTTATTTTACGTCGAAAGACCCTGCCAAGCCTGTTAGTATATTATAATATAACTATGGTTGTATTATTTATTTAAAAAATGAGGTAATAAACACTGTTGGTTGTCATACCACAAACTAAAAAGGCGAACTAATGTTTACTCGTACATTTCCCGAATCGCTTTCTACCGATTATGTTATTAAGCAGTGTTGGGCAATTATCTCGAATTAAAAACCTTCCTAAAACGCATTTACCTCCGTGTATGAAATGCTGCAAAAAAAAAAAAAAAAAAAAGTTGCAAATAGCCATATAATTTCAGATTTATCAACAACCCCTCAAATTATGGCCCAAATTTAGAATTTCGCGAGGAAAATTACTCAAAATAATTATTTTTACTGACATTTAAAATGCATTTACGCATATTGAGATACGAATAGATGTTATTAAGTGCTTTGTCGTGTTCGCAAAGCACGGAAATCCGTCCAGGTTAGGATTTCTGGCGGAAAGAACGATGTTTGCCACATTTATTTTCACATTTCTGAATTTAATCCGTATACAAATTTCAATCAAAACTCTTATATATAATATGTATATATATATATATATATATATATATATATATATATATACATACATACATACACAGGGTGTTTCACAACCGGTCTGCCATACTTTGGAGGGTGATATCTAGTAAAAAAAGGTAATACAACATAGGTGCTATTTCCAACCGTTGCGGAGCTACGGATGTTTTAAGATGTGCAAACAACAAATCCCTACTTGTGTATAATTCGATAGATGGCAGCATTGCTGGTAGTTTCTCTTAACGAAGTTACCACTACTAATCTTCAGTTCTTTCTTTCAGTTGGTTCTCATCTGTGGTACGAGATACTGCGTTGCGCTCAGGTGAACAATCAAAATGAATCAACAGTTCACACCCGCTGAATACGCTGATATCCATTTCATTTATGGATTCTGTGATGGTAAAAGCAGAGCGGCAGTTGAGGAATATCGAAGACGTTTTCCAAACCACCGAATACCGAACAGGCAAGTGTTTAGTGACACACACCACAGATTAAGGGAAACTGGGACAATTGTTCCACGTAACCAAGAACACGTAGCACGACGACCCGTTGCTGTGAAGGAGCGCATACTGAACCTAGTACAACGTAGCCCAACTACCAGTGTTCGAAGGATTTTTAGACGAATTGGTGAATCCGCATCGCGTGTATGACTACACATACATGATGATGGTTTGTATCCCTATCATTTGCAACGTGTGCAAGCTCTTCAACCGGATGATTACGATAAGTGTGTTCAATTTTGCCAGTGGATGGTTATGCATCGCCAAATTCTTAATTGCATACTGTTTAGTGATGAAGCACAATTCATTCGGGATGGAATTAACAATAGACGAAATTACCACTTGTGGTCCGCCGATGATCCCCACGGTATCATTGAAGGAAACTTTCAACATCGATTCTTGGTGAATGTTTGGTGCGGTGTAATTGGAAATCAGCTGATGGTCTTGGAACAATGACTAACTGCTGATATTTATCTGAACTTCCTGACTAACAAATTGCCGCTTTTGATGGAGGACGCGCCCTTAGAGACAAGGCGCAGGATGTTCTTTCAGCACGATGGGGCGCCACCACATTTTGGTCATGTTACGGATTACTTCAATCAGCGGTACGGGAATCGTTGGATTGGTCGTGCTGGTCCAATATCGTGGTCCCCGAGATTTCCGGACCTAACCCCGTTAGATTTTTTTTATGGGGCCTTATGAAAGAGATGGTCTACAAGACCAAAGTACAAACGAGAGAGGAACTCTTGCATCGGATTATGGATGCCGCTGCTTACATACGAGAACATCCCGAAGTGAGTCAATGGGTAAGAGACTCTTGTTCGGAACGAGCAAGGCTGTGCATTGAAAACCGAGGCAAACATTTTAAACATTTATAAGGTGTATCGTAAAATGTAACCGTAAATACATAAGAGTAATACTCTCGTTTATTTTTTTCCATGCACCTTAAAACGTCCGTAGCTCCGCAACGGTTGGAAATAGCACCGATGTTGTATTAACTTTTTTACTCGATATTCCCCCCAAAATCACCCAACCAATTCACCCCCCAAATCACCCCCAAAACTACGGCAGACAGGTTGTGAAACACCCTGTATAAGTGCGCGCGCGTGCGTGTGTGTGTGTGTGTGTGTGTGTGTGTGTGTGTGTGTGTGGTGTGTGTTTGTATGTATAAAATTTGCAGTGACAATATGTATATCTTTTAAGAGAAAAATGTAATAATTTCAAAGAAAATTAAAAAGCTAAATTGCTTTCATAAATGTGTAATACGAAATATACATAAAGTTGTAGTAAAAAGCCAAAAATAATTGTATTAAAGTGCCTTTAAAAACTCGCACTTTGGCAGAAGCGAAATGGTATTATATATATATATGTGTACTGTGTGTGTGTGTGTGTGTGTGTGTGTATGTATGTATGTATGTATGTATATATATATATCAGTATATAATGTTTCTCGTATAAATATGCCTATATATAGGAGAGGCAGTGGTTGTAAATTCCCAGTAATGGTGAGTAAAAAGTTCAAACGGATATGCAAATTACTCATTTACCCCAGAATTAAATTAAATTTTATAGTGTAAAGCTACATCCAACTTTATGAGACAAATTTGCTTCTCTGAGTTTATAGTGGATGACGTCGTCGTTTGAATGACAATGATTTTTCATCCTTGCACTACACAACCATGCATTGATTTCCTCATGCACTTTCATTGTTTATCTACAGTGTAAAGCGTTATTTTGCAGTAGAAAATTTAGAGAGTCGATTACGCTGAAATCTGTCATATTTAACTGATTTGCTGAGCAATTTTAGGGGGGACTGAATGTGCATGAACCTAACCTGTTACTATCGCCAACTGTTCTAACTACTATTTGGCTGTGGATCCATAAAGTAATATATAAATTATTTTGTTCCGGATTTGAACATCCTCTGCAGCTTCGTGTGCGTAGTGCAAGAAAGAGGATATAAAATGTAATGTCACTAATGTGAAATCCGAACCACGAAGAGAAATAAAGGAAAGTACCTTTGCTGGTGAAACCTATAGTCCAAGATTGCATAAGCTGCGTAGGACTCGAACATTCAGCCTTCAGATTAATACACACCGCCACTGTATGCACTATCTATTAAGCTGCTTTACTAGAAATATAGTAGTAGGTCTGCAGATAAATATATATTGTAATCTTTGCTTCAAATAACTCGTTTTTTTTTTTTTTTTTTTTTTTACACAAAACATTTAAAACTTTTACTCTTAAATTTAACACACACACACACACACACACACACACACGTTTTTACGAAAGTAAATGGGTGTTGATCGTGTGGAGAAACTGAAATTATGTATTATATAAATCTTTCCAAGTTTTATGTCCTAAAATTCTGTATTTATGTACATACCGAATGGATATGCTATTCTGAAGAAATACGCAACCAACGAGAAACTATGTAAAGTAACTATGTAAATTACGCGAACATCATCTGGTAACAATCACCAACGTTATTCCAGATTTCGTCAACGTCCCCTGAATCGTACGTGTTTACAAATTCTGTGCGGTTTGTACGTTTTTACGAGTGAAAAAGTGGCGCTCCCGAACCAGATACAAGTTGAAATACGAGTATGTTGACAGGTGCCAGTTTGTATTTTTATTATCTTTTAATTAGTTTTTCATTGACAGCTGTTGCGTTGTGACCAAATACATATTTGATAATGCAAATAGCTACAAATATTAAAGTAGTGGGCGCAATAAATTAATATTATTTTTCAATATATTAATATTTTATACAAAATTAAAAAAGTCC
>JAJOZX010003104.1:72500-75000 GCA_023014485.1 Bathynomus jamesi | reverse complement strand
TTTTATTTTTTTTTATATATATCGAAACCTGACCATAGGCAGCATTGTGTTAAAACCCGGCAGAGTTCCAGTATAATTTTGTATTTTTATAATCCATTTGATCTTGTGCTAAAAATCGATATTTTTCCTTACAAATCTGTACGCCTCACTGGTAATCCTTTAAGGTTTTAATTTTTAATTTTTTATTATTTTTACTTCTCTGTTTATTGTATATATATGTATGTATGTATGTATTTGTATATATAGATATGTATGTATATATATATATATATGTGTGTGTGTGTGTATGTATGTTATTTATTTTTTCTTTTTTTCTTTCTGTAACCTATATATAGGCTTAACCTTTTTATGTACTTCAGTGTTCCTGAGGATGTCATTAGACGAAAGCGCTTGAGCACCATTTTGTGTTTCCTTTCCTTCGTGGTTTTATTCATCATATATATATATATATATGTATATATATATGTATATATATATTGTAATATGTATGTATGTGTATATATGGGTATGTATGTATATATATGTGTGTGTGTGTGTGTATGTATGTATGTATGTATGTTATTTATTTTTCTTTTTTTTTCTTTCTGTAACCTATATATAGGCTGTTACCCTTTTATGTACTTCAGTGTTCCTGAGGATGTCATTAGACGAAAGCGCTTGAGCACCATTTTGTGTTTCCTTTCCTTCGTGGTTTTATTCATCATATATATATATATATATATATTGGGTGGCCCAAAAAAAATGGCACCAATTTTCAGAAGTGATATCTCAATAACCATTGCAGCTAGGGACTTAAAAAAAACAACCAAATGAAAGATAATTCTTTTCTCTTTAAATACTTATTCTGTGGCTTGATGGTTATAAGCCCATATAATGGCCAAAATTGGCTTCCAAAAAAATATACAAAAAAAGTTGCGCATTTATATTTATTCCTTTTATTTGTTTCTAATTAATTATCTTCTAATTTACGGTCTTTAAACGAAGTTCTGTGGTTTTAAGTTAAACCTAATTTTCAATAAATGGCTCAATCTGCCCTCCATTATGGTTAACCACAGCCTGTAATCTCGCCCTCCATTTTGAAATTGCCTTTGAGATCGTCACTTGTGAGAGATTTTCCCATGCAGCCTGAATTCGTTCACGAAGATGGTTCACATCACGGATTTTCTGACCATGGTAGACTTCTCTCTCTAAGGCAGACCACACAAAGTAGTCAATGGGGTTTAGATCTGGGATGCATGGTGGCCAATTATTTGGTTCGATAAAACCAGGACAATTATTATTGAGAAATGTTATTGTTTCCTTGGCTGTATGAGATGGGGCTCCATCTTGTATGAACACAAAATCAGTGCTCGTCTCCTTGATCTCTGACAACATTGGAGACAAAATGTCATTACAGTAGTAAATTGAGTTAATTTTAACGTCTCGCTGAATAAAAATGATGGATGTTTTGTTCTCAGATGACGCTGCAAGGGAAACCATTATCGAATCTGAAAAGTGTTTTTTTTCACGCAGAAGTCGTTTTGGGTCAACATGAGTTTTTGTCGCCACTGCTGCACGAACCCGATCATTTTGGGTATTTCGTGGTGTTTCGACCATAAATCGTTTCTCATCAGAAAACCAAATTTTTTTCACAGACTCATTTGACCGAAATCTTCGCAATAGATTTTTACATCGATGGAAACGTCTTTCTTTCACAGGCTCCGATAAAGCAGTAACCTTCACCCTCTTAAATGTTTTCAACCCAAGATCTTTTCGAATTATTCGCTGTACTGATGAACGTGAAATCCCGGTTTCTTTCGCAACTTCACGTTCACTTTTACTTGTTCCCGGTTGTTCCTCTTGACTTAAAACCATTTCATTTACTTTTTCAATGTTTTCTGGCGTTCTAATACTTTTTGGTCGACCACTTCCCGGACGCCGTTGACTGCTGCCGGTTTCTGTAAGTTTTTGTAAAAAATGTGCCACAGTTCTTTTTTTCCAATTTCTATTTGGAAATTCGTAAAGGATTCTGTTTAATGAATATCCTTTTTCTTCACGTAGTGTTTGTATAATGTTCTTATCAGATTCTCTCAATCCCATCTTGAGGGGTCTGGAATAGAAAAATTTCATTTAAAATTAGGATCAAGGAATAAATATAAATGCGCAACTTTTTTTTGTATATTTGTTTTGGAAGCCAATTTTGGGCATTATATGGGCTTATAACCATCAATCCATAGAATAAGTATTTAAAGAGAAAAGAATTATCTTTCATTTGGTTGTTTTTTTAAGTCCCTAGCTGCAATGGTTATTGAGATATCACTTCTCAAAATTGGTGCCATTTGTTTTGGGCCACCCTGTATATATATGACAGAGCGCGAATTATTTGTAAAAAACCTTACCCGTAAGAGGAAAAGGAGGACCCATATTGTAGTTAACTAAACGTTTCGGAAACATCAGTTTCCATCTTCAGTAGCTGAAATATCGAAATAAAAACTAAACTTATAAATATATTTAAAATAAA
>JAJOZX010003104.1:42500-70000 GCA_023014485.1 Bathynomus jamesi | reverse complement strand
TTTGTTTATACACGCCTAAACGGCTAGGGAAATTTGCACCAAATTTAGTGTACATATTAAAGGAGAACCAGGGGAGGTTTTAGTAACACATCCGCACTCCCAGTTCCCCCTAGGTTGTTTTGGAGTGTTTTGCTGCGCAAGGTGCAATGAGTATTCTAGTATGTGTGTGTGTGTGTGTCGTGTGTGCGCAGT
Organism: Bathynomus jamesi; assembly: GCA_023014485.1. Taxonomy (NCBI): domain Eukaryota; kingdom Metazoa; phylum Arthropoda; class Malacostraca; order Isopoda; family Cirolanidae; genus Bathynomus; species Bathynomus jamesi. The sequence continues at coordinate 69,808 of JAJOZX010003104.1, read as the reverse complement.
CCGACATACGTACGTATGTATGTATATTTTTATCATTGTACTTTCCTTTCTCCCCTAACACATAAGAAAAAAGTATCATAATTATTGCATTAGGTCCATTTGTGCCTTAATTACTGTAAGAGAGGCGACTCATTACATTAATAACGTAGATTATCTCAACTACGAGGAGAGAGTTGTGGCGTAACATAATGTGTGTGTAAACGAAATGCTGAAGATATTGTATTAATTACAAAATCCGGAGTATGCGCTCATCAACCAGGTACATTATGCGCCTTCCATGGCCGCTTCTTTTAATTAATGTTTTAGGTAATTAACTATACTTTCTTCAAGTTAAAATTTTTGCTACACTCGCCCCAAGCAAAAAAAAAAAAAAAAAAAAAATGTATGCAGAGTACATATAACTGTTTTGTTTTTATGTAAATTTATTTGTTTTTGTTCTCGGTAAATGAAATGAGTGAAGTCGCAAAATCGTTGTGATTTGGTTGTAGATTTTCTCTTCCCTCGCTTTCATTGTTTACATATGCGGCATCCATTTAAAGTTAAATTCTTCTAAGACTCGGAAACCTAATTCTTTACGGTTTTCATATTCTTACATTGGAGTAATATGGCATTTCGAGTCTGCTACCTGTTTTCGTTTGTTTTCTCCCTTGGAAAGTTTTTCAGTTCTGTATTGTTTAGGTACCCTATACGCATTCATTTTAGTTGAAATTGGGAGAGAGTCGGGGGATGACAGAGGGCAAGAGTTCTGTGGACGGTTTGTCATGACTACAGGTTAGAAAAACTTTGAAAGAAAACAAAATTTGTTCAACATATCTTGGATGAAATAATAAATACAGTTTAACGACTTTCTTTTCGTATTTTTGTAAAATTTGTATGAATACTGTCACTCGAATGTTGTAAAAGTGTGACTGAAAATGTGGCATATATTCCACATAGCTTTTTTTAAACACTCATCCATCGTCGGTTAAACGTAGTCTGTAAATGAAAATTAATCATTTTGAATAGTGGACTGAAAACCTTTTATTTTCCAGGTAACCCTTTTGAAGATTTTCATTCAGCAAAACCAAACGTTTCGATCTAAAAGTTGAATCCCTTTTCAAGTTTGTATTATAAGACCGGTTGTTCGTGGTTACGCTATATCAGTGTTCTTAACTCCTGGTTCGCGACCCAGAATTGGGTCGCCCAGTCATTTTGATTGGGTCATTAAATTTTCATTTATTATCCCTAATCATTTTACCATATATAGATAGATAGACAGATAGATATCAACTGTTTGAAGGCATGGGTCGCCGAGCTAGCCCCGCGACCAGAATTCGGGTCGTAACCTAAAAAGGTTAAGAACCACTCCGCTATATGGAAAGATGAAAAAAAATCCTAACTATCCACTTTTTCATGAAAACTTAACTGTCAAAATTCTTAAAATTATATTATCAAACTTGAAAAGGGTTCACAGTGTGATCTCAAACGTACCATTGTTCGAAACGTACCATTTTGTTAAAAACAAAATTATTCTCAGGAACATCTTTAATTTTACTAACATTGTTAATCTGTCAACATGATTAATAATATAATCTGATCATAAATAATGTATGAAGAAGAGAAAAAAGAGAGAGAAAACACAGAAGAGAAAAAAAAGAGGGGGAAGAGCGAAAATCACACACACACACACACACACACAGAGAGCAGCAGAGAGAGAATTAGAATTAGGGGAGAGAGAATTAGAGAGGGGGGGGGAGAATTAGAGAGAGACTGAGTATATATAAACCTCAAATTTACATGATAAATTTTTATTGTTTATAATTGGATTGATTCCAAAAGTATGGAAAAGCAGAGCGGAAATGATGCCGTAATTTCTTTTATTCGAAAATTATTACTTCCGCTTTTTTGAATTTTCTTTATCAAATGCAACTCATTATCGGATATTTATTGTTACTATCTTTATTCCTTTTGTCATTTTATAAGATGCAATTTAATGTGTAGAACTGGAGTTGCAATTCTTGCTTTTGCGGGGGGGGGGGGGGGGGGGGGGGGGGGGGGGGGGGGGGGGGGGGGGGGGGGGGGGGGTTACATTTTGTTTTACTCCGCGTATTTCAGTTCAATTTTAATGTACTCTTTACACGTTTATTTATCTATCTATCTTTGTTTCTTCTTTAGTTATTTGGGATCTGTATAACTGCCAAATGAATTTAGTTTTCAAAATAATGCTTTACTCCAAATATATCGTTTCGCCATTCGAAATAGACTAGTTCAAAAATGGATCCCATTTTGAACATAGATTTCATTTTATAAATAAATGAGAGAACCTCGTCTAGTCAAAGATTTAAACACACACACACACCACACACACACACACCCACACCTCAGCATAAAGCGAGGTACCGACTTCTTTAAATCCATATATCTTAAAAACTAACTAAGCAAACTTAATTTAACCTAACCTAACCTTAGTACCATCGAACCGAGAAGGGCGTGATAAGTGTTTGAGGCGTAATTGAGGGCTCGAAGTTATTCAATAGTAAGGTATTCGCTAATCTAGTTTAACCTAACCTAACCTATCGTAACCAAACCTCACCAGGACCAACATATCTTATTTCTGACAAAAAAAATATTTTGTTTTTATATAATTTTATTTTAATGTTCTGAGGTGTAGCGACACCGTTAATGTCGCAACACGTACGTTCGTGTAGTGATTGGCTGTGTGTATACTAAAAACTGACGCGGTTCGTAAGGTAACCAAGAATGCGCGCGCGCGCACAATAAATAAATAAATATATATATGTATATATGTATGTACGTATACAGTATTTACTCATATATAGTCAGCCATCACGCTGCAGTCATAATATTCAAAGCCATTTCAAATGAAGAAAATATAAAGCCATTCTCATTTCAAACTCTTTATAAATAAAAAAATAAATAAACTCTGTATGAAATCGTTCTTTATTAGCTATTCTGCTCACAACATTAATCCAGCTTTGGCATGCAACCGCTCCTCCATAAAAATAGGATATTCGCTGCGCTACGGTTATCCTGGAGAGAAGCGAAAAGCGGCCTACAAGGTCTGTAATTTCCTCTTGATACCAAATTTGAGGAAGAATGGAGAATCTTTCTCTACATTAACCTTGAATGGATGAGTTTGGGGAATGAGCCAAATCATCAGATTTCGAGTGAAGTCAACGTTGTTCGCGTTAACCAAAAGGGAGGAAAAGGTGTGTAGAACGAATATGCTGTGTATATATATATATATATATATAGATAGATAGATAGATCTATTTATCTATCTATCAGTTAACACAAGTAAATAGACACCTTCGATTTTCCATAGTTTTTGATTTACTGATAAATAATAACAGATTTATTGAAACGGTATATTTTGAATTGTGTTGCTTTTCTCTCTGCAATTGACGCACGTTCCGGCATTCCATTGATAAAGTTTGCCATTTATTCTTGAGAACAATCATCGTGGTGTCTATTTGTTTGTCAACTTTTTTTTTTCTCTCTTTTTCTCTCATATATCAGTGGCGTACGGTGGTTAACAAAACAGGTGTGCTGAACATTATAACAAGGTACCTAAAGCCTAAAATTTAAGTTATATATAATAAATGGCATGTTTTTAAATGGCTGTGTGTGTGTGTGTGTGTGTGTGTGTGTGTGTGTGTGTATATATATATATATATATATATATATAATGCGAGATAGAAAAAACTAGTGCAGAAATGCATTAAGAACTGGAAAGTTAAACGTACAAACAATAGTGATTCGTTAAAAATGAACGAATCATGCAAATCCGATTAGATTTTCTGCTGTGCATAAGTAACAAAAGTAGGCTATATTGCTTATATTATCGAACGACGCTGCAAAACATCCACATCAAACCAACAGCAAGCTGTGTGCTACTGCCGTTCCGCTCGACTTCAGCTAATAATAACCCCCACTATTCCCGAACACTCCCTTTCATCTTCTCCATCTCCTGCTTGTCCTCACTTCTACCCCTCCTCCCTAAAGTGTGCGAGAAAGGTTTAGCTCGACTGCAGATATGAGCAGCGAACAGAAAGTACTAGAAGCAACAATGAAGGTTAATACTGTATATTAATGCATGCAAAATTATCTTGACCTTTTTTTATTAAATATTCTTTAATAGAAAAAATTTAATCATTTATTAATTTTTTAAAATTATTTTACAGCTTTTGTGGGTATACGCTGCACACCTAACACACCCTGAATATACGCCCCTGATATGTGTATATATATATATAATAATTATATATATATATATATATTAGAAAAATTAAGTAAAGAAACGTTTCTTATGAGAGTTTATTTACCTAAAATCGCATTAGACCTCAGCAAATAAATTTAAAATGCAATTGTGAAATAAAAAATGAATTTAAAGTTTTCAGTATAGATTTCTTGATCGTGAAGAAAATAGTTTCAGCAAAGAAATGTCAGTGTTTTAATGAGAAAAAGGGAGCACGAAATTAATATTTCCTGCAAAATATCAATTGTTTTAAATTAAGTACTTTTTTGCATTTTTTATTTATTTCTAATTACAAAGTTTTAGATACAAATATAAAATTCTGATGTGGAAAGTCTATGAATACCAAACTTCTCAAACGCGGCCACAAAAATAACATTTCGTACATTCCATGATAGATATCTCGGTGGCAGCGGATCGAATCCGGTAAGGGTAAGAAAATAATGTATTTATTTCTGTATCTACAGGGTGTTCGAAAAGTCCCGTCACCCCCTACAAAATGTACATATTGTAATACCAATTTTATTTTTGAGATTAACTGAATTTATACGTGATTCATTAACGTTTTTTTTTTTCTTTTCCAGGTATTAGAGTTGCGTGAACAGTGGCAGACCAGTTTACTTACACTCTGGAGGAAAGGATAGTGATGAGCACATGGGCTCATGAAAGGTCGCATACTGGCAAAACGATGCATGATATCCAGAATGATTTCAACACAAGATTCAATAAGGCTGCATCACCAAACAAGACGGATATTACGCTGGGAGAAAAAGCTCTTTGAAACTGGATCCATCAAGGACAGACCACGGTCGGGAAGACCAACAACGAGAGCAGAACAATGTGAAGGTGTGATTGCATCGGTGGCTCGTTCACCGAAAAAATCACTTCGGAAGCGATCACAAGAACTTGCAGTCCCCATGTCCATAATGAGAGATCACATGAACTTGCAGTCCCCATGTCCATAATGAGAGATCACATGACAAAAGATCTGGGCATGAAACCATACCGCCCGTCATTTGTTAATGAATTAAGCGATACAGATATTCAGAAACGATATGAAGCCTGTGAACAATTTTCTTGATTAATAACTAATTAGTAACTGTATTTACTGTAATTAAAGTAATTGTTGCTAGTGACTTTTCTTAAATTACCTACCACATATAAATACAATTAATCACAAAAAATAAGGATCACCTGAAGATCAGGACCCCCAACCTTCTTTAGTTAGCCTTATAAGGCTAGCTAACGAAAATATCACGACTTAACCTAACCAATCGTCAAGGGCGTACAGTTGACCTAACGATTGGTTAGGTAAGTCGTGATATTTTCGTTAGTTAGCCTTATAAGGCTAACTAACAAAGGCTGGGGGCCCTGATCTTCAGGTGATCCAAATATAAAATTGGTATTACAATATGTACATTTTGTAGGGGGTGACGGGACTTTTCGAACACCCTGTATAATAATGCGCACAATCGAATGAGAGTTACATTTAAGGTAGTTACTGTACATTAAAGAAGTAAAAAAATGGAAAATGTCACGAAATTGTTAGTTACATTTCATGATGTAAATTTGAATGTGACTAATTTGAGACAAAGCATTATTTATGTTCAATTTAAACAATTTATTTTTAAATGAAACCCACACTGAATAAAAAATATTAGATCACCTGAAGATCAGGGCCCCCAGCCTTCGTTAGTTAGTCTTATAAGGCTAACTAACGAAAATATCACGACTTAACCTAACCAATCGTTAGGTCAACTGTACGCCCTTGACGATTGGTTAGGTTAGGTCGTGATATTTTCGTTAATTAGCCTTATAGGGCTAACTAACGAAGGCTGGGGGCCCTGATCTTCAGGTGATCTAAAACATTTTATATTAGTCTTGCGTCCTTAATGTTAGTGTTTCTTTGTTAATAAACAAATTTCACCAAAGAAAAATTAACAAGTTTTACTTTAAATAAACAAAGTTAAAAGATAGGAAACTCTTTCATAATACCAAAGCAAAAGGCACATATTATGTTAAAAATTAATTTGCTATAAGTTAAAACTAAAATATTAACTGTATAAACTTTATTACAATTTTATCCAACAGATGGATTTTAAAATTCTAATCCTTATGAAACTTTATTGTATAAAACCATACATCTTAAAGACTAGATTACATAATTTAGCCTAAAAGATGTTGGTTCAAGGTTATTTCTTCTTGAGTGCCTTTTCGGCTGCTTTTGTGATCTTGCCTCTGGCTACATTCGTGACCACCTCTTTGACACCAACGGCAATGGTCTGTTTTATGTCACGGACGGCGAAACGACCAAGGGGAGGATACTTTGGAATGATTCGACGCACATAAGTTTGCTGGGGATCATCTTCACAATGCAAGAATCTCCAGACTTAACGGATTTGGGGTTGGCTTCGATCTCTTTACCGGTTCTCCTGTGAATATTCGTGAAATATTCAAATATAATTATTTTTTCTTGACCAACACAGAAAAATTCTTAATAAACAATACTTATATTTATTACTGATGCGCCACTTCATTATACAAGATCTTGCTTAATAAGGTTACTCATTACAAAACAAAATATAATCTTCCCAAATATTGATTTCAACTGTTCTTTCGTGTGCTAGACTAAATGAGCTTGGCTGGTTGAGCTTCAGACTACTGATATATCTTCTTTGTTAATTCAGTGATTTTTATTATTATAGAATAAGCGCTTCAGGAAACTTAATCTTCAGCCCGCTGTATTCGCTTTGCATGCGGGCCCATTAATTTTCAAGCTTAAATCGGACAGCGATATATGATTACAGCTCTGAGATATATATATATATATATATATGTGTGTGTGTGTGTGTGTGTGTATGTATACTTTCGAAGAAAAATTCGTTCTCAGAATATGAGAATACGACAGATGTTACTTGAATCGCGCGATTAGAGTTTTTGACAATCTTAAAAATTGTACAAAATATTTTTTTTGAGTTTAAATATAATCAGAAATGCAAAATGCATGATACTGAAGAAAGTAATGAAAATATTTCGGATACAGTAGCTATACCCTCTAATATATGTATATATATTAGAAAACTGGACAACGTGGGTAGAAGATAATGAGCAATTTTGAAACAATGTTTTATTATGACCCAGTAAAGGTGAGATGTAGTTAAAATAGTAAATATAAGGAGTAACAACAACCCGGGTCGACTGCTCAATGTTGATATTAAAAAAAAATAGAATATTTACAAATGATCAATAAACGTTTTTGTATTAATTTAGAAATATTGCAGAGAGGTCTGTAGTAATTCTTGTTAGGATTATTGTTATTAAATTTGGGAATGTGATTATTCATGCTAAGGGGAGTAGGAAAGCCTTTGATTAAATCTTATAAATGCCTTACTAAGATTATTCGTGGATGCAATGATTGTATTGCTCTCCTGAAAAGGGAATCAAAGGATTTATGGTGTCTTAGCAGACGCAGTAGCATTTGTTTATATAAACACGAGTAAAAGTAGGGCTCGGTATAAAGCAGACACGAAACGATGTAAGTAGGAAGAAGATTCTATTCGAGGCTTAAAAACTGTGATGCTAACTTAAATTTTTCGAAATTTATTAATAAGGAAATGGCTACCAACCGAAAATGCCCCGCTACCCAACTCCCCATCAACAATCTATGGGTATCTTCAGGAAGCAGAAATTCCAATTTTGGGAGGAAATATCGTGGGGGAGATTAATCTTAATTTTTGTTGTAATGGGGAACGTCTTTGAAAGGGGCCAATGAAAATACTTGCACGTCAATACCTAAAATTAAAAGTTTCCTCAAGCGATTATTGTATAATAATAAAAATCCATCTATAACTGACTTATCAAACGAATATCTGAAGTATGCTAATGATATGGGGAATCTCGCTACATTATTGCTTTTCTCACCCATCTAGTTCATAGATCCATTCGTAGAGTCTATGAGAGCAAATATCATGCCCCCCCCCAAAGTCAAAAGTAAATATGGGTACACCTATCCTAAAACGATAACAGATATAATGCTGCTCCTTCTTGCTTCTTAAAATTATTTGAAAAACTTTTGTTCTGGATATCTAATGAGCATGGTTTTAAAGATGTCAGTAAACAGCTTTTTTTATTTTGGTTTTAAAGATATCAGTGAAAATTTTTTTTATTTATTAATGAAATAAATTCCATATAAATGCAGTGATAGTAATTCTACTATTTGCAGTTGCTCCTTGAATAAATATAAGCAAGGTATATGATAGAGCGAATCACATTTTAGTTAAGAAATTAGAACCAACGAACGACGAATTTCTTAGGCATTGAATATGTTATTATAATGAAATTTTCATACATCCTAAAAATTTTTAATTATAACAGATTTATTGAATCAATATACTTAGAATCGTGTTACTATCCCCTTTCCATTATGTAAAGCCGACACACGTTCTGGCATTTCAGTGATGAGCTTTGCCATTTGTTCTAGAGGACAATCATCGTGGTGTCTATTTACTTTTGTCAACCTTTTGTATATGCAGAACCATAATATTAATTTCAATGTTATTAAAACTAAGGTTACGCATTTCCATCACAAACGTTCAAAACAGTCCGGTAACATTAGTCTTGAAATTAAATGTGAATCAATAGAGCAAGTACAAGAAATTAAATAGGTCACATTATCAAGCTCCTTGAGGAATTACTCAAACATAAGAAAAATATCGAAGTTTGGGTTAAAGCAATCAGGATAATAAGGAACTTCAGATTCCGTACAACTGAAGCTAAAGAAGCTCATTTTTTCTTTTTTGCAGCTTTAGACTAATTATAAAGACGGTTCTGGTAAAAAATTAAACTTACCTTATAAACAGATCATTTAAGAATGTTGTACGAGTTACTCCAATGGGCTCAGCTACGCAAACCACAGTGTTTCGAGTCTCGCGAAGTAACTACTGTAGATGTGCTCAATACAATCTCGTGCAAGGAATTCAAAAGCTCAGATAATTCGTTTTTTTCCCAAGCTGTTCGTCAGTCCTGCGATACGCATTTGTCTTCATGGTATGAAAATGTTTGTAGCTCCACTTCACAAGCATGGGTACTATTAATTTTAATATTTAGCTGTGTTATGGCTTATTATTATTTTCATGTATGAAAATTACTGTTCTGTCAACAAAGAATTTTACTTCTATTTAATGTCGATTAGCTTTTTCGTAGGATATGCGGAAACGGACGCATTTAAGTTTGTTTTGCTGGTGCCTCACTGGACAAATTTTTTCTATAATATTGCGTCCAACTGGACATGAAAAACGTACCATTTAACATAGTAAATGTGTCCACTCTTGCATAAACCTGTCCAAAGTTTAAATTTACTTTTCCACAAATTTTGGACGCATTAAGACACGTTAGAGTTTGACAGGGTTTTTTAACAGGTGTTTAGGTTGACTCTATATATATTTTCATTGGCAGTGTACAGACGTAATTAAGTACATCTTGGTCTAAAGATAGTGTGTTTTTGTATCGTGGTATGATCAAAATTTATGAATCCTCAATTAAAATTTCATTCAGAACTCTCATAGATGTAGAAGGAAATCTTGATTTTCGAAGTTGACAATCAAGGTTAAAAGTGTTCAACAGGTTAGCGTCATGGCTTTAAGGTTCCGAGGGAAGAACCAGCATGCCAACCCCTTTTCTAATGATTTTATTTAGTTTTGGAAGTGGCATGGGGCACAGTTCATTTGAAGAATATTTGTATTTAACCGCGAAAACATTTGAAACTAGTTTCGGGAGGAGGAGAGTGGGTTTGTCTTTTCAACATCCCAAATCACTGACCATAACCACTGTGCTGAACTGTGAACGCATATGCAAGATTCCTGCGAAATGTTTGATAAACTGTTTTTTCCAAGTTGTATACGTGTGTCCATTCGACATGAACTAATTAAGAGACTCGTCCTCGGGCAAACCAGACCTTCAGAAAGCAAAAGGTTTGTATATCGTCTCTCTCAACCAAATTAAACAATATTACACTGGCAGCTGCATATCCACAAAGGTTTTCACTGAAGCATATACGTCCACGCCGAGGTGTTTGCTGTAACAGATTGAGATTTGAGAGTCTACAAACCCTGTGCTTGGACTAGCCCTCTCTTTGGCCATGCTTCGATTAGCCAGTGACACAACCACGAATAAATGTTGATATATTAAGAGCACCAGCTGTACGAAGCATACTCACAATGCACAGACTTTCGAAGCAAACGACACGCCACGTTTGTAACCTAAACACAGGCTTTGCACGTAAATTCGGCTATTCCAGTAATTTTTCTGTTTATTTAATTCTGGATTCTGGAAAGGTTTTACACACAAATTTAATATATATATATATATATATTACACGTAACATGAAAAGTACCTAGAAATCCCCCTTGAATTTTAAGTAAGAACTCCAGAACATAAGGTAAACTTGCAAATTACATATTTAAAAAAAAAATTCTATTCTTGCCCTCCGTTCCAAAGCATTCTTTCGAGCAGATAATAACGTATAAACTCTGAGAACGGCACGAAAATCTCACTACTAAAAAGGCAGTGCTAACAAATTTCACGTTATGAGTCGTGTACCCCCGCCAAATTATAATACGAAGGGGAGGAAAGTGAACGTACCTATTATACTCTTTTAATACATCTTCAGGGGTAATATAAATCATGATAAATTAGGTCCAATGAGCCTCGAGGTTTCTTTACAAAAGAAACTATCTATTTTCCATTTTCTTGTCCTGAAATTCGTAATTTGCCGTTGTTTAGTACGGACTAATAACAGCCTCCTGAGGTACAGCAAGGTAGGTGGCGGCCGAGAGATGCCAGATACCTCAATACAGTTGAATTTTTTTTTCTTTAACAAGTTATAATCAAAAGGTGTGTTGTGATGGTATTCTTTTCTTGTGTTCTCTCTTCTTTTTTTACTGTTTTGTTTCTCATTTGTTTTGGAGGTTTTTGGTAATACGTAAATAATAGTTCGTTTTGAATTAATTTCGTGGATTGTTATTCAACTTTTTTTTTTATGCTCGTTTCATGTCGACTCGAAATGTTCATTTAATAACTGATAATGATCGGGTACATTCTATTTTATCTATTAAATAAATAAATAATGATGATGACGATGATAAGCAATATCATTTGAAGTAATTTTTGGGAATGTTTTGGAAAATGATGTTTTTCTTTGCCAAATATAAATGTATGGACGAGAAATTAATTATTAATTCTCTCTGCATCACACACACACACACACAATAATTTGTGTGTGTGTGTGTTTTTTCGATGTGAAGTAAGATAGGTGCATTACGACTTGGGTATTTAGATGGGTATAATACCTTTTAAAGATTAATACTTTCGATACCCGGGTTGTTTAAATATTTATATAAAAAAAAATTCGGGAAACGGATGTGTTGGGTTAAATTAGAGGTTTTGTCAATATATAATGGATAAAATGAGGGGCTATTGGTACCCCACTAGCAGGGGGTCATCCAAAAATGGACGTCGTTTGTTCAAATGGGGCGTGCCAAGTAACACTGAAGCAAATTTTTTATTGAAATTTAGTCTGGTTAGATAAGGATTATATTTGGTTAGGAGCGGTTACTTTTATGTGCGAAAATGCGTACTGTGTGTGTGTGTGTGTGTGTGTGTGTGTGTGTGTGTGTGTGAGAGTGAGTGAGTGAGTGTGAGAGAGAGATGGAGACGACAAGGGGTGGGGGTGGGGGCGTGGGAACATGGCATACATCACGAGCAAATTTTTTAGTAAAATCCAATGACTGTGTCACTAAAAACAAAAAATTCCTTCAACTTTCTTTATCTTGTAGCAACTAAGCCATTATTGTCTGAAATTCTGTCAAGGCAAGAAACAAACGTCACAGAAGCGATTAAGAACTATTTTGTTTGAAAAAAGTAAATATAATCACCGATTGAAAGATTAGGATTACATACTTTTATTTAGTTTAATTAATTACATCCCACAACCCCTAAATTCATCCTTTGTATGAGAAATTAACCATTTCAGTACCAGTGGGATTATAATGTCACACGGGAAATAATAATATACAGGGTGTCCCGAAAGTCCTGCCCCGAAGGCTAATATCATGTTGTACACATTATGGGGGCAGGACCTTTGGTTATACCCTGTATATCGTGCTAGAATGCAACTTTTTCACGAGTGGTTCGACGTGTTTAAATTGGTTTAGTTTAGGTGTAGGGAAAAGGGAGTCAAAATGTTTGTAACGTAAACGAATACTTGCTAAAATATTTGCTTTTGAATGACGATAAATTTTATATTTTATCGTTTAAAGAAAAAATATTCGTCGCTTAATTCATCGTACATACGTACATTACTGTAAACATTTTTTTCATTCGAGAATACATGTGTACGCATGATTCTCTCTCTCTCTCTCTCTCTCTCTCTCTCTCTCTCTCTCTCTCTCTCTCTCTCGCGCGCGCGCGCGCGCGCTTGAATAAGATGTTTAAGCGCAATAGCTGATCATTTTTATTTGAAAGAATCATTATTTGAAAAATCTTTTGTTGGTATTTTCAATATTTTCGCCTCATTATTTTTGTTCCTTTTGAATTCCTTTCAGAACTGCAGGAATTATTTTTTTAACTAAATGTTTTAAAGACCTTTTAGATATGAATAATAACGAAGCAAATCTTCATCAAAGGAAGAGCGGGATCTTTGTTCTCTATAATTCTATATACTGTACCTCCTCCTCGTAACCTCGTAGAAATTCTGTGCTTTGGTTTCTCCATCCTCCTGGTGGAGGAGCGAGTTTCTCTCTCGCGATCACCATCGTACGAAGCCAGGCACACCCAGCTCATCTGGTACCGTCCTCAGCCAGGTTTCTAGTCTTCTTTTGAAGAATTCGACGTTGTCACATTAATGTTCTTGATCTTCTCCGGCAGCTGGTTGAATAGTCTTGCCCCCCCCCCCCCCCACCGAGAATCAAGCTATTTTCCTTTAGAGTTGAGTGTCCCTTGTCTGGCCTTTAGTTTGGGGACACTACACATTCTACCGTTCCTATTTCCTAGTGTTGTTTGGGTGGTTACTGGGTTCAGTTTGAGGTCAGGTATCAGTTTTTCTAATATTTTTCACGTGTAAATTATGGTGTATCACCCTCTTCTTCTTTCCAGTGAATATAGATTTAATTTACATAGTTTTTCCCAGTAGTTGAGTTCTTTGCAGCCATCAATCTTGGCTGTGAAATTCCTCTGAACTACTACTACTAGTTTATTAATTTCTTCCGTTTTATATGAGGACGTCAAGACAGCAGTATTCAAGTTTTCGTAGGATTAATGTTTTCAACAGGGAATCATTACTCTTTTGTGCCTTCTTTTAAAAGTTTTCAGTACATGTCCTACGACATTTTCGCTTTTTTATCGATATCTGATTTTGTCTCAAATTTCGCATCGTCGGTCATTACAACCCCTAAATCTATTGCTTTCTTGCTTCTCTGAATTTCCTGTCTATCTGGAGCATAATATGATGTCTGTTTTGGTTCCTCATTTCTTTAATATTTCAAGAGCTGAAATTTCTTGGTGTTAAATTTCATGTTGTTGTCTTTTGACCATTTGTATATTCTGTTCGTGTCCCTCTGTAGGGCCTCCACCTTTTCTGCATTACTGATTTTTCTGCTGATTTTTGTATCGTCTGCAAAGGATGTTACTATACTGTTGTTGGTTACTTCATTGTCATTGCTTTTGTTAGCATGATAATGAAAAGGAGTGGGACCAATACTGCTGCTTGTAGTAATGAGCTGCATACTTTCGATTCTGATAATGATATAGCCTACCTTGGATTTTTTACGACCTGCAAACGTTCTCTGAGGAAATTGAGGTCCATTTTCCTACTTTCCCTGTACTTTCCCTGTTATTTCCATGTTCCATTTTGTACTATTATACAATGATTACATTTGCCGGACACTTTATCAAAATCTGTGTATATGACGTGTATTATATATATATATATATATGTACGTATGTATGTATGTAACCTTTCAACCTTTCAAATGTTCCGTGCGATTATTCCTCATTTCACGAAGGTCAAACTTGTTGCCTCTCCTCTCTGATTTTATATATATATATATATACCTCGGTGGTGTAGTGGTTAGCGTCGCTGACTACGAATCCATCGGCCCCGGGTTCGAGACACGACGGCAGCCGGCGCGCAGCAAAACCCAGCTGTTCATCCTTCCACACAATAAAGAAAGTGGTTGGTAGATAAATGGGTACCCTAGGTGGCTTAGTGGTTAAGACGCTGGGCTGCTGATGGGGCGTGGTTCGGATTCCACGTTAAACTGTAGGTCTAAGGTGGAGTGAAAAGCTTGACCTTCGTCAGAATGAACAATTCGGGCGGAAGCTAACCAAAGGTTATCCAAAGGTTATATATATATATATATATATATATATATATATATATACCGGGTGTACATAAAGTCAGGATCTATTTTTGTGAAGCACTTGGAAATTATATGGAATTCAATCATGATAAAGTGGTAACATTTATTAAATAATTAAGAGTAGGATTCGACGTGACGCCCATCAGTATCCCTGCACAGCTCAAATCGTTCCGCAGCATTTCTAAACACATTCTGGGGCATTTGCTGGGTTATGTTATCTGCAGCAGTTCGTATACGTGTACGTAAGTTTTCAAGACTCGTAATCTTCGTCTGATAGACGTGCGATTTGATAAAGCCCCATGCAAAGCAATCTAAAGGGGTCAAATCTGGTGATCTCGCTGGCCAAGGTCTGTTGCTTCCGCGTCCGATCCAGCGATTTGGAAAACGTCCATTTAGATAATCCTGAATAATTTTGGCATAGTGACAAGGAGCACCATCATGTTGATAGACGACGGTACTAACAATCCTATCCCCGTCATCTATCAACATGATGGTGCTCCTTGTCACTATGCCAAAATTGTTCAGGATTATCTAAATGGACGTTTTCCAAATCGCTGGATCGGACGCGGAAGCAACAGACCTTGGCCAGCGAGATCACCAGATTTAACCCCTTTAGATTTCTTTGCATGGGGCTTTATCAAATCGCACGTCTATCAGACGAAGATTACGAGTCTTGAAAAATTACGTACACGTATACGAACTGCTGCAGATAACATAATCTCGCAAATGCTCCAGAATGTGTTTAGAAATGCTGCGGAACGATTTGAGCTGAGCAGGGATACTGATGGGCGTCACGTCGAATCCTACTCTTAATTATTTAATAAATGTTACCACTTTATCATTTTATGATTGAATTCCATATAATTTCCAAGTGCTTCACAAAAATAGATCCTGACTTTATGTACACCCTGTATATATATATATATATATATATATTATATATATAATATAAATATATATAATAATTTCATTCTGCTCATACCTAAATTATTAAATTCGATTAATCCATGCTTATATATGAATATTTTTAATTTGGCAAAGTGTAAACAATATATGTAGCTACAGATGGGGAAAAAAGTTCACCAAGAAACATAAAAATTCTAAAAAACACAAAACATTACTAATTATTAATGACTGGGTTTTAACTTCGAAATTTTATTACTGTCCCCCCCCAAAAAAGAATAAAATATATAGAGAAAAACACACTATTACCAATCAGTAATTTTATTATTATTTTTGGGCGAACCTTTTTCTGTAACTATATACCAATTCCATTTCATACGAAAAATAAAAACTTAATAAAGTAGAAAATGTTTCCTAAAAAAAAGAAAAAGTCAATACAATAATGATATAATGATCGCAAAGATTTAAAAAATTACTTAGGATAAATAATCAGCCTTCAGCTGCTAACAATAGCTTCGACGTATCGCTAAAAAGCTTCAGATTATTACGGTCAATCTTGCAACCATTAAAGGTGAATTTACTGCCGCTGAGAAGGTTAATTTCAATTAAGAAAAGACCTTGATATAAACAAGCGCAAAGGAGGATACCCCAAGGCCTTTTATTCTCTCCCATTTATTTGTATAAAAAATTCGACGTGTGTGTGTGTATACATATATACATATACACGCACACTGCTTCCCGTCGATCAGCGCAGTTAGCGACATTGGGTATGATAATAGTTGTATAGGGGACCGTCTTCTGCATTCAAATTATGTAGCTACCCGTGGTTCGGATTCCGCGTAAAATTTTAGGTCTCCCCCCGTTATATGACTTTAAATGTCGCGAAGGAGGCTACAAAACTCCACTAGACTATATACCAGGTGATTATAAAGTTGGTCCCTTTTTATTTTTATTATAGAATGAAATATACACATCGTATGACATTGTAAATTGGTATACACTACCAGTTAAACATTGGAAAGCAAATAAGAACCCCCACGAGAAAACGAAAACACGATAACGTAGATGACCCGTTGTGTGCAACTGCAAAGGTTAGTCGAATTGCGTTGTAATGTGGCCACTGTAAACCTCTTTAATAGTCTGCATGCGAAGAATAACATTGAAGACAATTGCGCGCAACATCTCTTGAGGAACAACAATAATTTTATGTTCAACTCTGGCAATGTGTGAGAACAACGGTACACTGAAAGTGTGAAGCAGCCTCACAACCAGAAACCACAAGGGTTTAAATTTGGAGATCGTGGTAGCCGTGAATGTGGGAAGCGTCGACGACTGATGATCGTTCACCGAATGCGGCACGTAACTGAACTTTCACGCAATTACCAATCTGTGGATGGGCACCGTCGCGTATATTCAGTAATATATTGCTATATTCAGTAATATATATTGCAAGGTATACATCATACGATGTATACTTTGCAATTTATAATTAAAATAAAAATGGGCCTACTTTATAATCACCTTATACGAGGGTCACTCAATATATTTTGTCCCACCTTTTTTTTTCTTTCCAAGTTTCCTTGCAAGTTCCAGAAATTTTGTACACAAGTTGTTACATACCTTTCTTACAAGTTTTTATTTTTCCACATAGTCTCCATCCTTTTCTACGGCTTTCCTCCACCTCGAAACAAGGGCCTTTATTCCTTGCTGGTAAAAGTCCGCTGGGTTCCGCTGGAGCCACCTCTTAACCTCCTCAACAACCTCATCGTCACTCTGAAACTTTCTTCCACGAATAGCATCTTTCATTGGCCCAAACAAATGGAAGTCTGAAGGTGCCAGATCCGGGCTGTATGGAGGGTGGGGCAACACAGTCAAGCGCATTTTTGTGATGGCCCCTCTTGTTTGTAAACTGTTGTGTGGTCTTGCGTTATCGTGCAAAAGAAGGACGTCTTCCAGTTTTCTCTCCGGTTGAACGTCTCTGGAGTCTCTGTAGGGTAGCAATATATGCCTCCGAGTTGATTGTTTGTCCTTTCTTCATAATGTCCACCAGAATCACCCCTTTCATGTCCCAGAAGATGGTGGCTATAACCTTTCCTGAAGGAGCCATTTTGAACTTTTTCTTGTGTGGGGAGTCTGCGTGATGCCACTCCATGGATTGGCGTTTTGTTTCAGGTTCAAAGTGGTGTACCCAAGTCTCATCCCCAGTCACAATTCGTGAAAGGAAGTCATCCCCTTCTGTCTCGTATCGAACCAACGACTCGGAAGCAATTTCTTTTCTTTGGGCTTTGTGAGCTTCAGTCAGTTCGCGAGGAACAACCCGTGAACACACTTTTGACTATCCCAGTTGCTGAATTATCGTATTCACACTTCCTTCACTAATTCCTAGCTCCAGTGATAGCTCCTTGTATGTGACGCGCCGATTTGATCGAATGATGCTGTTAGCACGTTGCACAGTGTGAGATGTGACAGCCGATGCCGGGCGACCGCTGCGTGGCTCATCATCGAGGCTGGCTCCCCCTCTCTCCGATCATCTCACACGTTTAGACCAGCGTCCAACTGTACTTCGATCAACAACAGCATCTCCGTAAACGTTTTGTAGACGTCTGTGAATATTTCCAACTGTTTCCTTCTCTGTGGTTAAGAACTCGATAACAGCTATCTGTTTATGACGCACATCACTGTCAGACGCCATCTTCGAAACTGCATTAACCATCGGTTTTATACAAGGGCGTTTAAAAGCCGTTTTATACAAGGAGGGGAGGTCCAAACTGGAAAAATGCGGTTATGTGAACCGCAGAAAGTTGAAACTTACGGCCCAAAAGACATTTCAGCCCCATGGCCTATTATTTAGCTAAGAAAAAAGGGTGCGGCAAAATATATTGAGTGCCCCTAGTACATATATATACAGGGTGTCTCATAAGTCCGGTCTCGTAAGAAAATTTAAGATAATTTTTCCTGAAACCGGACTAATGGGACACCGTATATATATATATATATATATATATATATATAATATATATATATATTAGTCTGAGAGTATTAATAATTTTTGATAAGTTGGCAATTTATTATTATTATTATAATAGTTATTATTATTGTAAAAATATAAGTAATAATATTAATTCTGATTATTTGTGAAAAATTTTGGTGTATTCATTGTATTATTATTATTACCAATAAAATTATCATTATTAATATTTTCACTAAATTATACGTTATATTTATAGGAAAATTGTATTTACATGAAAAAAAATATATTTATAAAAAAATGTAATTATAGCGAATTTTCTCCTTTTATAATCAATATTATATAATATTTGATTAATTCCATGATTTAAAGTCCGGGAATCAAAATTTTGTCAGTGATTTACAAATTTCCTCGAAAGACATTTGTTCCAGTTAAAAAAAAAGAGGCGGGGTAATATTTGAGAAATATTGAAATTATTAAGTTCGTCAGTGATAAATATGGTCATAATTTTATACAATATGTATGTATGTATGTAAAAATGAACAATAAATAATTCCTACAGTCATATAATTCTTATGTTCATTCTTATGTTCATTCGTATACTTCGTATATTTATATAATCCTTATATTCTTATTCATATATTCATTTTGACATATCAAGTCCAAAATCGTATAAGGCTGACGCAAGTTTGGATACATTTTTTATTTGCTTTCTATTTTATGATTGGTTAATCAACTTAATCATTTTCGTAGACTTAACTTAATAATGTAATCTTGTTCATTTCCTGTATACATTCTCTCTCCGTCGTAAACGATGAAGTCATGTCCTGCTTAACGTTCAATTTTTAATCTTAAGCCTTTAATTTTCACCCATGTGCAGGTTTGTTTGCAATTCGTGATGGAAAGGCATATTTCAATTTCCATTTTTAGTGAACTCGGCAGATCATGATAATATCAGATCTGTCAATATGCGGTTTGAAATAAAAATACGGCTTCCTCTTGCTTAGTAGTCTGGACAATGCTACAGCAAAAATATTTTTGTCTTTAAATGTTTTGCAAAGTAAATCAGCCTATTGAGAATAAAAAACAAAAACAGATCAGCATTAAATAATAATGATGTCGGTAAATATTCAGTATAAAAGACTATAAAATTTCTCCAATTTTTTTATTCTGATCTGACTGATCTAACTTAGAGGCTGAGCATTACCTGTAACACTTTAGCAGTAAATTATATTCAGAGAAAATCTTTGTTCTCCTTCGAGCCTTGCTCCCTTCAGAGAACTTAGTCTTAAATAGAGAAAAATAATTTCCCGATACGTTATAAGAAGCATCGGGGAACCTTCATAGAATTTAGTAAGCCTCACAGAATCCTCCGATCCACTACAAGAAGAAATCGGAGAGTATTATAAGAGAAACTTCTGCGATTTCCTATACGGTACCAGAGTAACAAATCCGTTGCTGCCACCTAACCAGAACCCCCGTCAACTTCGAACCGCCCAAGGCCACAGACGGAGGGGTTAACTAATACGTATATATCGAGTGCAAGGCACGTGTTTCAGTTAAGAAAGAATTACGGGTAATGATTCCTATCTGGAGTTCAGTAACAAAAAAGTGTCCTTGAAAAGATGTACCTGGAATTAATATACTGTATGTATATATTTTATTTCTTTATTCCACTCCCCTTAAAGAACGCGAACATTGCTCCCCTATTTAAAGATGGTAACAGAGCAATGCCCAAGAATTATCGGCCAGTGGCTCTCACCTCACACCTTATAAAGTGCTTTGAACGTATAATTAGAGGCTAAATTACCTACTACCTACAAGAAAAAGACTTGTACAACCCAACTCAGCATGGCTTCAGGGCTGGAAGATCATGCCTATCACAGCTACTAGACCACCAGAAGAAAATATTAGAAACATTGTGTCGAGGACAAAACATAGATGTACTCATAATATATACGGACTTTGTTAAAAAAGCCTTCGATAAATGTGACCATGGAATCATAGCACACAAACTTAAGAATACAGGAATTACTGGAAAGCTATATTAAATTTCTTGACGCAAAGAACAAAAAGAGTGGTGGTAAACGGAGTTAAATCGGAAGTCTTAAGAGGTCGTGAGGGACAGTATTAGCTCCCTCGCTGTTCAAAAAATGATTGCAGATATTAAGGGCAGTATTGTATCATGTTTCGCAGATAGCACAAAGATATGTAAGGAAATAGTGAACGAAGGTGACATAAGAAAATTACAAAACGACATTGAAACGTTATTCTAGTGGGCAGAAGACAACAATATGAAGTTCAACGAAGAAAAATTCTAACTTTTAAGATATGGTAATAAGGAGGAGCTGCAGAATAAAAGGTACAAAATTCTGCAAGCCAAACAGATAACACCGAATCAACAAGTCAGGGATCTTGGAGTAATAATGTCGTCGGATACAGAATTCAGAGAGCACATCATCATCAAAATTACAACGGCTAGAAAAATAATGGGAATCATCTGGAGGAGCTTCCGCAGCAGAAAAGCAAACATGATGCTCAAATTATGGAAGAGTCTAGTCCTACCAATAATTGAGTATTGCTCAGTACTCAAATCCCATACGGAAAACGAGACATTGCGAACACTGAAGCTATACAAAGGACTTTTACGTCTAAGATAGAGGAAACGGAAGGTGAAGACTACTGGTCTCGACTACAGTCCCTGAAACTCTACTCTCTCGAAAGAAGGCATGAGCGGTACACAATAATATACATATGGAAAATACTTAAGAGCTCTGTCCCTAACCTTAGAAATGAAATAGAAACAAACTGGAATGAGATAAGAGGCAGATTTTGTACAGTTCCAGCTGATATGGGACAGGGGGGACATGAAAAAGAAGGATGGAAAATACCCTCTGAATACGAGGCCAAAGCTTTTCAATGCCCTACGAAAGAAGTGAGGAATCTCCAGCACACCGACCTGAATAACTTCAAGAACCAGCTAGACAGATTTCTGTGCAAAGTCCCTGACCAGCCATGCGTGGCTGGCTTCAAGGGCAGGAGGAAATCAGATAGCAATTCCCTCCTTCACCAAATCCCGCAAATGAGGCGGGATGCTGCAAAGGGGTCGACCGCAGGTCGATCCTGAACCGTCGTTCGAACTCTCACAAAGGAAGGACACACAGGATATCCACATGCAGAAATGAATTCATATTCGCAATGAAAATAATTTTATTTAAATATTATTGAAGATATACAGGGTGTCCAAGAAAGGTCTGAAATAAAGCAAAAATTTCTCTCTCCCGAATAAATTGACTTAAACGCTTTACGACATCTAATAGGTAAACTTATCAAGTTTGTTAATTATATATTTACGTTTAATTAATTATTACGGATGTGTTTAAGACCTTGTTTAACTTATCTTTAAACGTATCTATGAAGGAAGGTTACAACCTCAGGTGGCAATTATTCCATTTTTGCCGTATGGCATAAATGAAGTTACCCCAAATACTTGTTCTATATCGTTTTGTTAATTTAAAATAATTAAAATTATTACCTTTGGTTTGCTTCCACCCAAATTGTTCATTCTGATGAAGGTCAAGCTTTTCACTCCACCTTAGACCTATAGTTTAACGTGGATTCCGAACCACGCCCCACCAGTGTAAATAAATAAATAAATAAATAAATAAATAAATAAATAAATACTTCCATAGATATGGTTAAAGATAAGATAGATAAGGTATTAAACACATTTGTTATAACTTAAGTGTATACCTAATATAAACTTAGTTCTGAGGATTACATATTGCAAAGCATTTATGTTTATGATTTTTTCTTATTTCAGACATTTTTGGATACCCTGTGTGCGTATGTATGTATAGTACTGGCCAGCAAAAATGGGACACTATGTAATCTACGTAAAAATCTAAATATCTGAAAGGGTAACGCATACGAAAATATTTTCCAAATTGATGCCAACTTTAACAACCAACGAACTGAAGGAGAGTTTACGTGAGAACAAGTTGTGCTTACAAGTATATGTGCGAAGCTTCCAAGTCGTGAGTTACTGAGTATCTTGTGTAATACATAAAAATTACCAAGAGCGACTACAAATACGCTGATAAGGTGATTGCTTTTGATCAACATTTTCAAAATCAGTTCGACAGATATCTAGTGACCTAAAAATCAGCTGTGAATTGAATTGTACAGCAATACAATCGCAGCGGTACTATCGTCAACAGGATGCGTGGAAAAGTGAGGAGAAAGAGAGTAACTAGTGCGGGAGACGAGAGAGACGACTCAACACTTTTAACAATTTGTAAGAAAGACCCAAGAAGACGTCATATGGCATTCAGAGAGTTGGAATGCTGCGAGGTGAAAATTTCTACAACAGTAAGAAAAATGCTTAAGGAACGTAACGTAGAAAGCGTTCGACCATCTAAAATACCGTTGTTAACATTAACGATGCGTGCAAAGAGGTTGCAATGGGCACGAAAGTAAAAAGACTTCACTGTAGAGATAAGTGGAAGTGGAAGGAAATACAAGCGTGAAAGAAATCGCTACGTAGTTTGTTGTTATTAAATAATAAAATAACAACATTTTGGACATAAAACAAATAGTAAAAGGACAACAGTCGAACGGAAATGACTGAATACACAACCCATGAGGAGGTGAACTTTTTCCTCTGGGTTATATTAATTAAGAGCGTTATTTACAACGCACGTCCAAGGACGATAAGTGATCTGAAGAATAACATACTAGTAGCGTGTACTGTCACCTCCAAGGAACAGTTTGCTCAAATCCTTACATCCTTACATGCTTACGCGACAGAATCTATATGTGTAAATTATATAAAGCTAAGTGTATATTTAACAAGTATATATATATATATAATATGGAATATCATGCATGAACACGCACGATTTTTCATGAAAAAAGCCCACACCAGGGTTTGAATCCATATATATATATATATATATATTATAGTATTATAAAAGAAATGTATATAGTATTTTAATTTACAGCGCGATGGTATATATATATATAGTGTGCGCGCGTAGTGCTCACAAATATTCTGTTGCCAATTAGTGTTGTGTTGTCTCAATATTATACTAATTTCATTGGTTCAGTTGCAATAAACTGCGCAGCATTTACGCATGCGTTTTTTATTTGTTGTGCAATCCATCTGTTTCTATTTCTTAAAGGCCTTGTCGCCATTTTGTGTAAAAAAGTTATCAATTTATCTGAGCTACCAATAGTTTTGCAGCTGCTGTGTTCACGTAATTGTAATTTGAATATTGGTTATTATTTTTATGGGTACCAGAAATTAAACGCGCGACAATCAAACTTGGAGAAATTAATCGATCGTAAACCTTTTCACTCGACAACTTTAACCCTCTACCGCCGAATGTATCGAATTGTATCATTTCAAATACACGCATTTAGACTTTACAAAAATGTTCGGTGTTAGAGGGTTAAAATAAGATTAAATAAGTCCTACTTTTTGAAACGATGACTAAGGTTGGTTTATTTATATCAAATTCTTTAGTCCCTTCAGACGCAGTGAAAATAATAATAATAATAATAATAATAAATCACACTAATATAAAGCGCATGAACTTCCCTCTCTCTTCCCGCGTCTCTCCTCCCCCACCCCACCCTCACTGGGAAAATGGGGTTTAGATGATGGACGGATGGATGGAATTTTTTAGCCTGACAACTTGACAAGAGATAGGATTGTGTACTTTTAGTTTTTTGTTAGTTTTTTTAAGTCCCTCTAGCAGGAGAAATAACAGGTCAGGGTCAGCCTGACCTGCCTGACCCCCTCCGTCGCCACTGACGGCAACACAATTCTAAATATATTAATTCAGTAAGTCTGTTATTATTTATTGGTGTTTATTATCAAATCAAAAACTACGAAAAAACCCAAAGTGTCTATTTACTTGTGTCAACACTATGTACATAAAAAATTGCAATAACCGCAAAAATAAATATAATAAATAAAACCCAGCACAAAAGAAATCGGGGGGGGGGGGAACGCTTTCAACGATAATCTGCCCTTACGAACCCCTTCACCAAAATGAAGTCAAAGAATAAGAGTTTAAAAATAAATACTTGGAAAAGAAAAAGAAGTTAGTCGGTCTTTGGAGACGACAATCATTTCATTTTAAAATATTTTTAGCTTTGATTTTATTTCTGTGATGGAGTTCATAAGGGCAGTTTACCACTGAAAACGTTCCCCCCGCCCTTGTATTTCTCTTATGCTGGGTTTTATTCATTATACATATGATTCAAACCCACAAGGAAAAATAAACAATTATTTCAAGGTTTTTCGTGTATTTAGCAATACACCTCGTCAGGGAATACACGAAAGGGCTTGGATTAATTTTTTCGTTTTGTGGGTTTGCATCTTTCATTCATTTCACGTGTTTAAGTGTGAAAGTCATGATATATATATATATATATATATTATATATATATATATATATATATATGTTATATATATATATGTTATATATATATATCTTTGGTTTGCTTCCGCCCGAATTATTCATTTGTTCATTCTCACAAAGGTCAAGCTTTCACTCTGCCTTAGACCTACAGTTTAACGTGTAATCTGAACCACGCCCCACCAGCAGCCCAGCGTTTTAACCACTAGGCTACATAGGGTATATATACAGTATATTATATATATATATATATATATATATATATATATATATATATTACAGGGCGTCCCAAAAAATGTATACACACTTTAAATAATTATAAAGGCAGTGTTTATTAAAATACATTTCATTTTCAAAATGTAATAGAATCTACAGACATTATTTAATTGTTTTGTCAACGCCTGTTTTCAAACTGACGTCCGTTCTGGTCCAGGCACTGCTGATAACGCGAAGCAATGGAATCGCAAACATCACGAAACATTTCGTTTGGTATTTGTGTGCATTCTCGTTCAATGGCTGCTCTCAATTCAGCGACTGTTGCAGGTTTTATAGCGTAGACTTTGTCTTTTAAGTATCCCCATAAAAAAAGTCTAGTGGTGTGAGGTCTGGTGAACGCGGAGGGTATTCTACGAAACCCCTTCGTCCAATCCACATCCACATCGTGCCAAGTACCACTCGCAATACTCCACTCTTCGGTCCGGATCATCTTCATTAATAGCATGGACTAATCTTGGAATGTAACTTTTCCATTGACAGCGCTTCAAAATGCGTTGGACAGACGATTCTGAAATTCCTACCTCACGACTCGCTTGCCGCACAGATTTTCCTGGACTTTGGTGATACGTTTCCAGTACTCTTTCTTGCTTTGTGGGGCTTGTCGATGTCCGTGGTCTTCCGGAACGCTTCTTGTGGACATTCTGAACAGTTCCATCGGCTTCAAACTTATCTCTAATTCGAGTGATGGTAAGTCGCGTTGGTGGATCTGTTTGAAACTCCCTCCTAAACTGTCTTTGCACTTCAACTGCGTTTTCACACTTCCAGTAGCATTTTAGAATGAATTTCCTTTGTTCAAAGCTTAGTCTGACTGCCATTATTAATTCTGATGGGTTTAACTTGGAAAGAAAGAAACATCAATTGAGCTATCAGCTGTTAAAGTGTGTATACATTTTTTTGGGACGCCCTGTTATATATATATATATATATATATATATATATATATATATATATATATATATATATATATATATATGCTATGTTCAGTCTGATATGCCAATTGTTTATATATTATTTTTTATGCCAAAATGGAAGAAAGAAACTGAAGTATCTAAATGCACTATTGAAATTAAATATGAGTTTCATTTTTATGCATTTTCACTACGAATTTTAAGAGAATCGAGGAAAAACCCCGCTTTATTACTAAAGCTTTTCGCTTCATCACTAAAGCTTTTCGCTTCATCACACCCGCGGCATATATTTCCTTAACTATTTTGATTATATTTTAAATAAGAGAATTTACAGGCTAACAAAGACTCTAAAAACCCTCTTTACGCTCATCCAAGATAAATAGAAAAGAAGAAAAGCAAATGAAGAAAAGAATACAGAAAATTTTCATCCCCTTTTTACTCGAGATGTACCGACTGCGAATTATGGGCGACTGCCGACTAGTCGGCTTTTAAAAGCCGCCGACTATAAGAACTCATTCTTTCTTAGGTTTGCGGACAAAAGTATTTTAATTTCGTGGTTGCTATACACTTTTTAATTTCTATTCAAATATACCTCTAATGCATATAAAATTTAGAGCTCTTTGTATATATTTCATATACTATATTTAATGCATGCCTGATTGGCGACCATTAGTCTTAAATTTATTTTTTATTTCTATAAAATATTGTACTTCCAAATTGGGCTACTTTTTTAGTAGCTGCATCAATTTTGTTTATTTTTGGCTTGACAACTTGATAGAAGGTTGCCAAATATAAAGTTCTCCTTTTTACTGCTACTTACGGTACTGAATAAAGTTAGACTACTTTAGTCTGAAATGGTATGCCTAATTATTTCAAACTAAAGTCCTGGAGAAAGACTTAGGCCCAATATAGCTATCTTGAAATGAAATATTTCAAATTCAATTTAATTCATTGTTTTATAACCTACGCTATTATTACTTTAATAGATATGGAAAGAAAAAAAAGGGGGGGGTTATAAAATTTGTTAGTGCAAGAAAGTTAATGCAAATTTCTAAAAATAATATATGTTAGAGGATTATGTATATCAAAGGTTTAAGAGAAGCTTAAGAAGTTAAAGTTTTGCTAACTTCGCCTAATTAGGACCTAAAGTTTGAA
>JAJOZX010003104.1:37500-40000 GCA_023014485.1 Bathynomus jamesi | reverse complement strand
TCGCAATCGCGATACAATCGCACATTTTTTACAATCGCAATCGCAATTGCAATCGCATTTAATGAGTGCGATTGTTGCGATTGTGAACAAAAGATTTAAATCTCTACAAAAGTTGCTATGAAAGCTGCTCTTTCATGCGTACTTAAAGGAAAGTTTAGCTAACAACAATACGGATAATAAATAAATAATAAATAAGTCAAAAACAGAAATGAAAACGGTTGCGAATTAGTGAAAACAGAATAAAAAATTGGTTTAATAATAACAATAAGTACACCTCTTTATTTGCTCTATGTAAAATTGGAATGTTAAAAAATCAAGCTAACCCTATGGTAGGTAACGCGTTTAGGTATATTTAAAGCATAAATGAGCGTTATGTGAGGCTAAAGCTAAAACATCGCAATCGCAATCGCGCGATTTTCAAATTCTGACTCGCAATCGCAACAGCGATTGTATGAAATATGACAATCGTCCCATCACTTATATATATAATATATATATATATATATATATATATTAGGGTGATGCAAAAAAGGGGTCAAATTTTTTTTTTTTCAATTTTCAGGGAGACACCCTCCTATTTATTCATATTCCTAAGAAAGCATTGTATGCGAAATTTGGGGTTGAAAAGAGAAAATTAGAGGTTGCTACCAAGCTTTAAAAATAAATGTATATCAGTTTGTGCTCAAAAATATTGTTTTGTTGATATTTTCGCCGGAACCGGTTTGATATGTACCTAGTTAACCTAGTTTAAAAAAAAACGATGACATTCTAGACTATAGTACGTAGTGAGCTCATAAAATAGTAAATAATAGGCACGCTGATTTCCGCACCACCCTCTGAGGTACAGCGTATAGCGCGTTAACTTTTTTTTATGTGGAAGTTTCCCCAGTAGGCATATCATAACCACTTATGTATGTTTATTTTCGTTTTTTGTGAAGCAAGAGTAATGTTTTCTTGTTTTTGTTTGAGAGTGACGACCTGTAACTTTTAACAATTTGAAGAAGGTATTGTTTCTGCTCTTCATCATTGGTTATCAGTTTGTTGTATTCCTCCATCAGTCGTACACCTCTTTCCGCAATGTCGTTTACCACTTTGAGTCCATATGCGATATCTCTTGCATTCGCATAACTTTCATCATCTTTTTCAAGAAAAGTGCAAGGCACCTCTAGGATTTCAAAGAATCTTTTTGTGTTCGCAGTAACGAAATCCTGCAGTTGTTTCTGCCCAGCTGATTCAGGATTTATTGATGCTCGTTTGCTCGGTTTTGAGTCAACTGGTTTCTGCAGAGCATGCTTCATTTTGTTTTTTGTCTCATGCGAAACAGCTGAATCAAAAAATGCAAGCGCCACAAGCTCCTCAGAGAGGTACCACAAATGTCTCAAAAACTTATTGAGTGCAGCACTTGCAATTTTGTCATCCTTTTGCTTGTAGAGCTGCAGACTTTGCACAAAATGCAAATCTGAACGGGGGGCGCATGAGGGTATGGGTGCCAGGTACCACGATCTGATGTATATCGCAGCTGAAAAGCAGCAAACATCTCTCAGTCCTTTTTCCTCTCTCTCAGTTAGTTTAAACTGAGATTTAAACATCCAAATTTTAATGCAGTAAATTAGCTTGCCCATCCATCGTGCTCTGTGATAAGCTCCGGGTGCTTTAAAGCTGATTCCTGACTTGGGGGCACTACCGATGAAAATGAGCGTTAGCTCGAGCAATTCCTTGTAGTCATCACGAGGCTGCTGTTCATCAGCTGAGCTTGAGCAAATTGAATGAGTTCTTCAGCATCTGAGATTTTCTCTGCAATGTTAGGGTCATCTGTTGCTGTTTGGTAATTGTTCTTGTCAATTTCCACCCACTTTGCTTTGAATCTCTTAAACAGTTGTATGTCAGGGCCACTAGAAGATGGCAAGGAGACAGAAACTGCAGCTTCTAACACTATTTCGAAAATATGATGTCGGCAAGCCAGCCACAGCATATCTTTATCCAATCTTTGCTCTAGTAACATACAAGCACCACTCTTAGAACCTGTGTTGGAGGCAGTGGTGTCAAAACACATGCCCTTCACTTGGTCAGATATATTCCACTCCAATACTAACTGATGGACAGCATCTGCAATGTTTTGACCAGTTCCTCTGGCAAGTTTGGGAATACCAAGAAGCTGATCAACTCCTTGGCCGGAAATTAGAACTGGCAGTCGATCAACATTTTCATGACCAGTAATATCTTCCAGTAGTTTGCCGTCCCAATGTATTTGGAGAGGGCAATTTGTTTCGAAATCCTGCTTCAAATTTTCTGCCATTGTCTTGCGGTTCCTTTGTCTTGCTCTCCGTATCGATGAATAGCTAACACTGTATTCTTCAGGGTTTTGCCCAAGAGCATTGATTGTTGGGATCAAGATTTCCGAAGCAGCTCTATCACTTACTTTTGCAGCATCAAGAGATACAAGCATTGAAGAATCCATAAGCTTTGCACTCTTAGACTTTGATCTACTTTGTCTCGAAGT
>JAJOZX010003104.1:0-32500 GCA_023014485.1 Bathynomus jamesi | reverse complement strand
GGTACCGCTCAGCATTCATGGTGTTGCGCAGAAGGAACGGGCCCACAACCTGATCTGAGGTCATACCACACCACACCGTTACACTGAACCGATTCTGCCGTTTTCAGCGGTAACCGTGCGACTTCTTTCTTTGGGGGTGGGTAAAGGAAGAAGTCTACCGCACCAAACCGAGGACATTGGAAGAACTGGAGGACCGAATTCGGGAAGTCATGTCCTCCATCCCGCCGGAGTTCCTGCTAAAGTCAGTGGACGCCATTCCTGGGCGGCTCCAGAAGCTGGTGGAAAGAGTTGGAGCCCACATTGAATTTCAGAGAAAACCTACCATGTATGCCTACCTTTTCATATTATTTCTTCTGAAATAAATGGATAATATACGTATTTTTTTACCAATCCAAAATAGGGAGGTACTTTCCGCCCACCCTGTATATATATATATATATATATATATATATATATATATATATATATATATATATATATATATATATATATATATATACGTGTCGCGCGGCATAACGAATCAACCAACGGGCGAAAATTCAGTTTTCTATGCCATAGTAAACTTCGACCTTTCCTTTATCATGTAATAGGTTGTCTTTTGGCGTATTCGTCATTGCATCACTACAAAAATTGTCAAAATTCGTCCAGTCTTTATAAAGTTATTGCTATAATCTTCCAATCTTTATACCCTCATTGCTAATTTACCTTATAAAAACTTTAAACGCTTCTGTTTTATCATTTAATCATTCACTCATTCAATATTCATAAAATTACTTGCCAACTTAAAAAAAAAAACATCGAATTACATGTATTTTAATAAAGTTACGAGTATTTCAACTTTCACAAACTTTAAAGCCGTTTTCCTCAAAACTTTGTTTTGGAACATTCGTCACCGTGCCGCACAACGCCTCATATATATAGTATGTACTAGGGGCACTCAATATATTTTGCCTCACCCTTTTTTCTTAGCTAAATAATAGGCCATGGGGCTGAAATGACTTTTGGGCCGTAACTTTGAACTTTCTGCGTTTCACATAAGTGGATTTTTCCAGTTTTATATATAGCATATCCACTAGTGCAGCATTCATTTATTTCATGTTTAATTGTGAAGTTCATCATCACATATATAAATATATTAAAAAATCAAACCATATAGCAGTGTCCATGCATTTGGCTACAACTTTAACCTTTTACGGACGACCGGCACAAATTTGTAACGTTTCAAATACACGGTCATAATTTAACACTACAAAAAAATCCGTCACTAAAGGGTTACGTTGTATTTTTAACATAAATGCCAAAATAGAAGCATCCGCAATAGATGTAGAAAAGAACTTCATTTCTGTAAGTTGTTTTCGACAATAAATGAGCCATCAATTCCCACACGTGCCCTTTGCCTTCGCGTTCTGTTATACAGCGGATATCGTATAGCTAAAACAACGAGACGCTTTATCATGTATAAAATCTATCTCATCACCAGCGTCCTATCTTTTAATTCAATTAAAACAAGCGTTTGGAACCAATTTCACACCGCGATATAGCCTCTCTTACTCCTCCTTACGACCTCATCGTCACCTTTTTTAGAAATTCTCACGCACCGTTCCACAGCTGAACCTATTATAGGAACCGTTTACTGTGTAAAATATTACAGATTTGCCTTTACAGCTCTCTCGAAATCAGATCATTTTACTGATTCCGCTTCTTATTGCTTCCAGCCGCCAGATACGACGCACTCGGCTCCTCTTTCAGCTGTTATACAAGCTTCAGCCTTTATCTTTGCACAGACTTTAATTCCAAACGAAACGCTAACTGCATTTTTCCATTTCCTGCATGCAATGTCGTCATATATATATACACACACATTTTTTTTCTTTCTTGCGGTTTCCAGGCAGGAAGGTTCGTTCGAGTACCTTCAAGGTTTCTCTCAGGGTTTGCTATGTTGTTCATTTCAAGGGTAGAAATTACGTAATATCTTGCTTATTCCCCAAATACAAAATGATCAGTCTTCAATTTTCATGACTTTATACGAGTAACGAGTATATGGTTTTCTTCTCAGTTTCTCCTGAAGAAGTTAAGCTTTATAGCGAGAGATTTATAGTGAGAGAGAGAATTCCTTTTGTGTCTCTCTCTACTTACAAGTCCCTCATGAAGCCAATAATAATTCTTTAATACCTACTTCTTGTCGTCAGTTTACACTGTTTATAGACTAATGGGGTAAAGGGGTCTACGTAAGTTGGGGTATGTAAGAGGGTATTCCATTTTTATAAACGTCATTTGGAAAAATCTACAATTACATTATATCACTATATATATATATATATATATATATATATATGGGAATGAACTCAGAATGGTCCCATGAGTTTTTTATGATACACACAGACAGTGCATGGAACAAGGAACTCTTCTGGGATAATTAAATCCACTATAGTCCGAATAAGTAATGGTAAATGACAAATACCATAGTTTTCTTTTTCATGATGCTAGCCCGACGTGGGCAACGGGTCACTCGCAAAGAGGTCCCATAAATATAGCTTCCCTCACCAGCTATCTGCAAAGCAGACAGGATCCAGCTTTGGGACATGGATCTAGGGTTTAAAGCACCTAGCCATGCTACATTTAGAACCTCAATATAAGCAAAAGACTCGCTGCCTTCACGTCAGATTGAATGCATCAAAGAAAAAGAAAAAGGGGTAACTATTATATTTTTAGCCAAAAACCAAAACTTAAACCTCAACTCAGGGGACCATTCTGAGTTCATTCCCATCTTGAAACGGACATGTTATGTGCCTTGAAAGTGGAACGCTCAATTCTGCCAGTTGAGGTTTAAGTTTTGGTTTTTGGCTAAAAATATAATAGTTACCCCTTTTTCTTTTTCTTTGATGCATTCAATCTGACGTGAAGGCAGCGAGTCTTTTGCTTAAATTGAGGTTCTAAATGTAGCATGGCTAGGTGCTTTAAACCCTAGATCCATGTCCCAAAGCTGGATCCTGTCTGCTTTGCAGATAGCTGGTGAGGGAAGCTATATTTATGGGACCTCTTTGCGAGTGACCCGTTGCCCACGTCGGGCTAGCATCATGAAAAGAAAAACTATGGTATTTGTGATTTACCATTACTTATTCGGACTATAGTGGATTTAATTATCCCAGAAGAGTTCCTTGTTCCATGCACTGTCTGTGTGTATCATAAAAAACTCAGGGGACCATTCTGAGTTCATTCCCATCTTGAAACGGACATGTTATGTGCCTTGAAAAGTGGACGCTCAATTCTGCCAGTGAGGTTTAAGTTTTGGTTTTTGGCTAAAATATAATAGTTACCCCTTTTTCTTTTCTTTGATGCATTCAATCTGACGTGAAGGCAGCGAGTCTTTTGCTTATATTGAGGTTCTAAATGTAGCATGGCTAGGTCTTTAAACCCTAGATCCATGTCCCAAAGCTGGATCCTGTCTGCTTTGCAGATAGCTGGTGAGGGAAGCTATATTTATGGGACCTCTTTGCGAGTGACCCGTTGCCCACGTCGGGCTAGCATCATGAAAAAGAAAAACTATGGTATTTGTCATTTACCATTACTTATTCGGACTATAGTGGATTTAATTATCCCAGAAGAGTTCCTTGTTCCATGCACTGTCTGTGTGTATCATATATATATATATATATATATATATATATTATATATATATATATATATATAATATATATATATATATATATATATAATTAAATACTAGTATATGGGACTTTTTATTTACAGAAATTAATAAATGAATTAAATTAAATTAATAAATAAATGGCCTGTAATTTCCCTTTAATTTTCATTTTTCATTTTTCGTTAAAATATTGAAGTTGTTAAACATCAGTTCATTCAATGATCGAACTTCAATTTTGGCTGGATTGGCTTCAAATGAGATGGTAACTGTGTGTATGTGTGTGAATGGAAATATTACTTTATATATATTTAACCTTTGTTAACCTTGATTTTGCTTCCGTCCGAAATGTTTATTCTGATGAAGGTCAAGCTTGTTGCTCCACTTTGATTATATATATGTATATATATATTTGAATAACCTTTGGTTAGCTTCCGCCCGAATTGTTCATTCTGACGAAGGTCAAGCTTTTCACTCCACCTTAGACCTACAGTTTAACGTGGAATCCGAACCACGCCCCATCAGCAGCCCAGCGTCTTAACCACTAGGCCACCTAGGGTACCCATTTATCTACCAACCACTTTCTTTGTGTGGAAGGATGAACAGCTGGGTTTTGCTGCGCGCCGGCTGCCGTCGGGTCTCGAACCCGGGGCCGATGGATTCGTAGTCAGCGACGCTAACCACTACACCAGGTCATCCTATAAGTAATGTCGTTTTTTAGATCGGAATTTGAAGGACAAAATAAAACTCAACTGAAACTTTTTAATCTAGTATATATTTTCCATCGGAATCAATGACACTCTGCCAACGTCCTACAAGCTTTTCAATGCCATGTTTATAAAATTTAAGCGGTTTTGAGCCAAAAAACGTACAAAGACTGGTGTGCAGGTCATCTAAAGAAGTATGCTGTTTCTCGTCAAGATAGTTTTGCAGACTCCTGAAGAGATGATAATCTGAAGGCGCAAGGTCTGGAGAATATGGAGGATGTGGAAGTTTTTCGCACCCAAGCTCCTCAATTTTTGCAGAAGTGATCCGAGCGGTATGAGGACGTGCGTTGTCGTGGTGGAACACGATTCCTTTCCGATTAACCAAAGAAGGTCTCTTTTCTTTTAGTGCAGTGTTCAATCGATCCATTTGTTGACAGTAGACTTGAGCGGTGATTGTTTGGTTGTGTGGTAAGGTTTCAAAGTGTATTACACGACCTTTATCCCATCAAACACTAAGCAACACCTTCCGAGGGTGAAATTTGGTTTTGGCTGTGGTGTCGCTGGTTCTCCGGCACAAACCCACTGTCGACGGCGCTTAACATTCTGGTACAGTATCCACTTTTTATCACCAGTCAATAAACGGTGCAAAAACGGATCTTGGAGTTCACGGGAATGAAGAGCTGTGCTAATGTTTACCCGCACCCTCAAATTGTCGACCGACAATCCATGTGGCACCCATTTTCTTAACTTAGGCACTTTCCCGAGTTGTTGCAAATGTCGATGGATGGTAGACGGGGATGAATTGAGTTTCTGAGCCAATTCTTCGACAGTTGTTGAACAGTCTTCTTCAAGTACGGCTAACAGCAGATGATCATCAAACTCAGCAGGGTGTCCAGAGCGTGCTGCATCTGTCAAACAGCAGTCACCATTCCTAAACTTTTGAAACCATCTTTGACATTTGCTCACATGCAGAATATCGTTGCCATAAACGTCCTGAATGTTTCGCGTTGCTTCAGTAGCACTATTCCCTTTTTTGAACTCGTAAAGCATTATATGCCTGATATGCTCTTCTGATACCGCCATGTTTATGAGGGGTTCACATAAACCAAAACACGCGTCTTCACTGGTCAAGGTCTGTAAAGTATGTAGCGAAACACGATAGATCTCCTCTTAGATATAACCTTCGGAAAATTTATGCTTAAACCGAGTAGGACTAGTTTAAACTTAATCTATCGTAAAAAACGACATTACTTATGGGATGACCTGATATATATATATATATATATATATATGACAAAGGGCTCAAGGAATTGATAGAAAAGTTGTTCCTTTGTGGTGGAATAAGTCTTGTATAGAGATTAGATTCCTTTATAGCGTTTCCCATTGTGGAAAATTTCTCTCATTTGAAAAGGATAAATGCCATAAGAATTTTCTTCTCGACAGAAGATGAGGCAATTTTTGTCTGTCTGTCTGTTATGGGTTGTTAGTTGTACATTTCAACAACTCGTCATCGTTGATAAGAAGGAAATTGGTTGATCTTACATGTCTATTGCATAAATCCGTATGCAATTAATTTCCCGAGTTTATATTCTTCTGTGCATATTTCTTGTCATTTGAAGCGTTATTCGTAAGAGTCTCATTTTTATGACCTTGGAAGTATAGTACCAGCACCAACAGCACGAGTCAGGACGAATCGGAGTTAAAAAAAGTTTCGACTTCAAAAACAACTAAGCAAATTTTACAAAAATGTGTGTGTGTGTGTGTGTGTGTGTGTACACTATACATTCATTGTCCCAGCCAAAGTTCTGTACAGTACTTTAATCTGGAGCCGTTATCGTATGAAATACTTCGTCTAAGTTGGACGACGCGTAGATACATTGTGTTGGTTTACGTCGTCGTCGTCGTTGGCCTAGGCAAGCTACGGCTTGGGACCGTAGCGCATCTATCCGGTATAGGTTAACCTGGATGATGTAGCCATAAGCACTGCCGCTAGTTAAGTGCCAACCAGTGATTATCTCACTAGCCGTATTGAGTCCGTTAGGCGAAACTACGACAGTACCAAAGGTGGAAAATATAACCTTTGGTTTTCTATTATTTATTTGCAAAATGGACATGGCATTAGATTAAAATAAATATTTGAATATAAATAATTAACTGACAATTGTGATATATAATTAATTATGTTTACATACAATAAAATAATATATACATAAAATTAGTATTAATGTGGTTCACAATTGAATGATAATGGGGTAACTAATTTAAATGAATTTATAACTATTCCGAAATTCAAGACTGTAAAATTAACATTTATCTTGAAACTAAAATAAGAGTATTCACTACACACTCCCCCACCAGAGAGGAAGTTCAAAGAGTTCCGAACGACACAGATTTCCGCTGAACCTTTTTGGTAGCTACTTGTACCTCACTTAAAGGTTGATTCCAAAAACGCAGGCTTAAGACGATCGATAGAAACCTTGTCGACCTTGGAACCGCGCTGGATGAGAATGATTTGCGCGTACGTCGGAGAACTTCATAGGGCCGTCATATGGACATTGGAGAGGCCGTTTTGGGACAGGTACACGAACGAAACGTGGGTGCAAGACTGGAGGGCTGGGGAAACAAAGATGTTCTGTTGGCTAGTCAATCGAGGGGAACAGGCTGAAGGGACTGCATGTGAGAGGAAAGTGTTTGAGCGAATTCCGTAGGATCACATGACTTATCCCCTGCAGTGAAGTAGCCACCTGGTAGCCGCAGTGTTGTTCCATAGACTAGTTCAGCCGCTGTAGTCTTCAGATCACTCTTAAATGCAGAGCGAATACCAAGCAAAACGAGTGGAAGCTTATCCATCCAATGGGAGTCTTCGTGACACATAAGGGATGACTTCAGCTGGCGATGGAAGCGTTCGACGAGGCCGTTAGCTTGCGGATGATACGCACAGGTATGCGCATGTACTGTACCCAACAAGCTGGTAAACTTCTTCCAAAGCGAAGACTCAAATTGGCGACCTTGGTCAGTGATGACTTTTGTCGGCAATCCAAATCTTGATACCCATCCATGAAGAAAGGCTCTTGCAACAGTGTCCGCTTGGATATCAGGAAGTGGGATGGCTTCAGGCCATCTGGAAAAGCGGTCGAGACAGGTGAGCAGATAACGTTGGCCTTGAATCACTGGAAGAGGGCCAACAATGTCTACATGAATTACCTCAAATCGCTGGGATGGGGGCGGAAATGCGTCAAAGGGGGACCTGGTGTGCCTTTGGACTTTGGCACGCTGGCAGGCAAGGCACGTTTTGGTCCAATGTTTGACATCCTTCCGCATCGAGGGCCAAACAAAGCGAGAGGTAACCAGGTGTTGCGAAGCACGGATACCAGGATGGGAGGGCTTATGAAGATCCGTGAAGACTGCTTGTCTGTGACATGGAGGGACATAAGGGCGAATAGCAGCTGTTGATACGTCGCAATAGAGGGGCACAGACAATCCTGGCATACTCATTTTCTTGAGGGAAAGTGAGTGAGTGGAGTCTTCTCTGAGCAGGTCTTGTAGTTCCGTATCCTTATCTTGATCCTGTGCAATAGCATTCCACAGTGTAGAGCTGAGGGTAACAGAAGTAATCTCTATTCTTGAAAGTGCATCCGCTGGAGTGTTCAAGACACCTTTGATGTGGCGGATATCTGTGGTAAATTGCGAGATATAATCGAGTTGCCTGATGACTCTGGGAGAGTGGTTACAGCTGTTTTTATTGAAGACAGTGACCAAAGGTTTGTGGTCGGTAAAAACACAAAACTCTCGGCCTTCAAGGAAATGTTGAAAATGCTTCACGTTTAAGTAAATAGCAAGAAGTTCACGTCCGAAAGCACTATAACGCGTTTGGGCTGGCTGCAGCTTTTTCGAGTAAAACGCGATGGTGCTTGTTGACCGTTAATGGTTTGTTCCAACACCCACCGATCGCAACATCTGATGCATCGACCGTCAGAGTTAGGGGGGCATCACTGATAGGAAATGACAGAGACAATGCACTATTGATAGCATTTTTGGCATTGTCGAACGCCTGTAAACTATCGCTACACCATACCAATTTCGTTACCTTGCGTTTGTGTGTGATCATAGCGTGTAGAGGAGCAAGAACACTGGCACAGTTTTTAATGAACTTGTGGTAATAATTTACCAAACCTAGAAACCGACGTAACTCACGCTGATTATTTGGCATAGGGTAATTTTTTATCACTTCACACTTGTCCTGAAGGGGGTAATTCCGTGCTGCGAAATCGTGTCCAAGAAATTCCAAGGTTGGCTGTGCAAACACACACTTAGATGCATTAATAGTAACACCGTATTGTTCTAAGCGTTGAAAGAGGAGTGAAAGATGTTCCTTATGTTCCTCTTCCGTTGAGCTGGCCACAAGCAAATCATCGATGTAGGCATAAACAAAGTCTAAGCCTCTGGTGACCTCATCTATAAACCTCTGAAAGGTTTGCGCAGCATTCCGTAGCCCGAACGGCATCTTCAAAAATTCGAATAACCCAAATGGTGTACAAACTGCAGTCTTGGGAATATCCGAAGGCTCTACGGGAATGTGGTGGAAAGCCTTAACGAGATCTATTTTACTGAAGATAGATTTGCCGTGGAGAAGAGAAGTAAAGTCTTGGACATTTGGTACCGGATATCGGTCCGGGATGGTTGTCGAATTCAAAAACCGGTAATCCCCACATGGTCTCCAGTCTCCTGACTTCTTCTGGACCAGGTGTAGGGGAGAGGACCAACTGCTTTTGGAAGGTCTTATTATCCCAAGATCCAGCATAAGCTGGAATTCCGATTTGGCAGCTTTCAGTTTGTCCGGGGCAAGACGTCTGGGTTTTGCAAACACAGGGGGACCTTTTGTTGTGTGTGATGGGTAATGTGTGCTTTTTTTTTTGTGAAATGTTTAATGGTATCACCCATCTGCATCGGTTGAAGAATTCCTGGATATCGCTGGAAAAGGCACTGGTACATGGAATTAGGGGGAACGAGGGAAAGTGCAGAGTTCGAGGCGTCCGGAAGGGCAACCTGTTTGGCAAGAACAGAAAGCAGTGTGGCCTGGTCGCATAAGCGTCGCTTGTCAAGATCCACCAGGAGTTTGAAATGCTGGAGGAAGTCAGCGCCGATTATGGGATGCCGCACTTGAGCACAGATGAAAATCCACTTGAAGGATCGGTGAAGGCCCAAGTTTAGTTCACGCGACTGAGTACCGTACGTGGGTATGCGTGAACCGTTAGCAGCGTATAGAGGCGGAGATTCCGAGTGCGTATGACCAGATTTTTGAGGGAATACACTGACTGACGCTCCGGTATCGACCAAGAAATTGATACCAGAGTTCCTGTCCTTTATGAATAACAGGTTGGCAGTGCGAGTACTAGACGCCATTAGGACTCGCTGCTGGGGTTTTCCGACGAAAAATTGCAAGGGGAGATGCACTTCCTAGCCTTCTTTCCAAATTTCGAGTGGTAGAAGCAGATCTTCCCGGAACTCGAACGATGCCTCTTCGTAAATCTTGACCGAGAATGGCTTCTTTGCCGTTGATTTTGTAGCAGAGAACAAACGTGGTTGAGTTGTTGACTTAACTCTTTCACTTTCAACTCCAGTTCCGATTGTGTGTTCACGTTGTTGACCGGAGCTGTGTCAATCTCCACTACTTTGTCGGCAGTTTCTGCTAGTTTATCAACTGGAGTAGCAGGATCCATAGTGGCCAAGACACGCTGAGCTGATGGAGGAAGTTTCTGCAAGAACAACTGTCTAAAGATGTCCTTATCGAAGGTTTGTGCGCGTTCGCCTAGAGCGCACTGCATAGCCCTCAGCATTTGAGTGGGCTTACGGTCTCCAAGTTCTTCTTTTGAGATTAACTGATGTAGTTTCTCACGCTCGGAGACAGTGGTGCGGCGCAGGATGGCAGACTTCAGATCGTTGTACGGGTCCTCACTCGTGGAAGGAGATACGATGACGTCACGGACTTCAGAGATGATGCTCGCTGGTAGAGAGGACAAAACATGATCGTATTTCGTCCTGCTAGTGGTGATCCTTCCCAAGTTGAATTGTGATTCCACTTGGTGGAACCAAATAAATGGATCACCCGGCCAGAAGACGGGGAGCTTTACGCTCAAGTGGGAGATGGCACCAGCGTCGTCAGGCATCTTCTCCTATGCTTGCTGAACGTACAAGCAAGACGACAAGTTCCCAACGAAGGAGTGGAGGTTGAGACGAGCGCAGGCACAGAGCGCACGGGCAGGGGTGAGGGGCAGAGGGCACGAGCGACATTACAGTCTGGTCCTAGTCGCTCGGGTGAAGGGGGTGATGGGCAGACGAGCGACGTTACAGTCTGGTCCTAGTCGCTCGGTGAAGGGGTGATGGGCACGAACGACATTACAGTCTAGTCCTAGTCGTTCGGGTAGAAGGGGTAATCCAGCTCCGGGTCATCAATTGTTGGTTTACGTCGTCGTCGTCGTTGGCCTAGGCAAGCTACGGCTTGGGACCGTAGCGCATCTATCCGGTATAGGTTAACCTGGATGATGTAGCCATAAGCACTGCCGCTAGTTAAGTGCCAACCAGTGATTATCTCACTAGCCGTATTGAGTCCGTTAGGCGAAACTACGACAGTACCAAAGGTGGAAAATATAACCTTTGGTTTTCTATTATTTATTTGCAAAATGGACATGGCATTAGATTAAAATAAATATTTGAATATAAATAATTAACTGACAATTGTGATATATAATTAATTATGTTTACATACAATAAAATAATATAGTATACATAAAATTAGTATTAATGTGGTTCACAATTGAATGATAATGGGGTAACTAATTTAAAATGAATTTATAACTATTCCGAAATTCAAGACTGTAAAATTAACATTTATCTTGAAACTAAAATAAGAGTATTCACTACAATTGAATGTATTAAGAACGTGGGGTAGATAATCTTTTAGTTTCGATATCTGAAAGTGACCATCGAGGACCCGGCGAGGGGAAAAGGCAAAGGGGAAGGTGAAAACAGAGGAAGAAAGTCAAAATATCTGCTTAAAATAAAAAATGTCGTTTTTTTTTAAACTTTTGTACTGAAGATAAAAGGAACTTCATTGAAACAAATGGTACGCCACTGAGATCTGCCGATACAAATAATCCGCTTTCCTTTCTACAGATGGGGGAACGAAGTGCGCGCGCGCGCGCGCACACACACACACACACACACACACATATATATATATATATATATATATATATATGTGTGTGTGTTTCTACCTCGTGGTGTACGGACGTTTTGTTTCCGCTCTGTGTAATATCGAAATAACTAGTGTTTATAAGTTCAGCGGCAAGTTCTATCTTATACCAGTGTGTGTATTAAATACCAGATAATTCACAATAATAAATTATTAAGTGAAAGCCGGTGGCATATAGCTTGCATAAAGAAAAAACATCAAATTGAAACATAAATTGAAAACACTTCGAACGGAAAAACAGCTCCTGAGATTTGTACACTAGTCCTATAGAGGGAAAAAGGTCAGAGCCATAAAACGAAGGTCGAGTTATCGAGAGAAATTTGAGAAGCGAGAAGAAGAAAATAGAGGAGAAAATGGCAAAAAAATATGAAGAAATGTGTAAATTGCGGGAAAGTCCGAAAAGTGAATAGAGCCCGATTATGTGTAATGGAATGCGCGGCACATCAGCTCTGTGATTGCAAAAATGAAGCAGACCAGACCTCGGGCTTAAACTGCATTCTGTGCAATACCTTTAAGCACTACGAATACATGAACTTAGATA
Source organism: Bathynomus jamesi (assembly GCA_023014485.1). Lineage (NCBI taxonomy): Eukaryota > Metazoa > Arthropoda > Malacostraca > Isopoda > Cirolanidae > Bathynomus > Bathynomus jamesi. Next base: position 20,357 of record JAJOZX010003104.1, on the reverse strand, counting down.
GAAAAGACAGGAAAATGGTAAATAGAATAAATAAAATCATAGGCCTTTATGGTTTCTTGTGCGTCAAGTGCATGGAAAATAGTAGAAAATTAGTAGAGAGTGGAATACAAAATGTTGAAATAGAAGAATCAAGTACAGCAGTTTTACTGACAGAAAAACGGGAACAGAAAACGCCTGCACAACCGAAAAGGAAAAATAAAATGAGATTGAAAACACACTACAGGGAGGGGCGAAAGCAGCCTCAGATTAAGAAATACCCACGGCAAAAGAGGAAGATACGAAATACACGCCAAAGAAAACAACCCTACTGAGTAGGGAAGAAGTCGTGGCGGAGCAGAAGGAAATCGAATCACATAAGATTCTGAGGGAATTTAAACGACGGGCCATATGCGAATATTATAAAATAGGTTCGTGCAAATATGGCTCAAACTGCATATCATATACAATCACTCGACAAAATGCTTCTATATGATGAGGAATGGGAAGTGCAGGTACGGACCAAACTCCAACTTTTTTCACTCTCGTATGTGCAGACACTTAATTACAGAGAAAAAATGCCTGAACATAGAATGCCCGTATTTTCACATAAAGGGTACGCAAAGAAGAGAACGGGAAAGAACAGTTCATATTCGACATAGAAGTAATAACAAGAGTAATGAAACATATTTTTTAGAAGAAATGAGGATAATAAAAGCACAGCTTGCCCTTCTAACAAGGAAAGATAGAACGCCACAAACATATGCACCACAACATTACGCACATCACCATCCTATTCAACACCACCCACCAATAATACAACAACCACAGTGGTATCACGGGCCGCAACCCCAATACTCCAGATTGCAGCGGCACAACCAATAACCAAACAGGAACCGACATCGACCAGGAAACGACCATCATGTAGGAAAGTCGAACACGAAGATTAGAAACCTGGTTAATGTATTATACACAAATATACAAGGCTTCTATACGGACCATGCAGACTGCAAATTACAATACGTGCAAAATTTAGCTACTGAAACCGGCATAGATATCATATGCCTAACGGAAACACACTTACATAAGTGCGAAAAAGGCTGTGAAAACTGCATCGGGAATACTGAAATAGCATTGCTGGACTACAACATATACAGAGTAGATAGAGTGGATAGACGAGGGGGAGGGTGTTGTATCTACGTGAAAAACACATACACATGTGAAGTGAAGGTAAACAAATCAAATAGCACAGTTGAAGTTATTATATTAAAAGTAAAAGAACTGAACCTGACCATTATGAACATCTACAGACCACCAAACACCACAAAAAGTTAATTCCAATTCCTATAAATTGGAATAGAAAACATATTAAAATTACTTGAAACTCCAGCAACAAATATTCTAATTTTCGGAGATTTTAATTTCCCATTCATATCATGGAAGAAAAATGACAAAGTTAAATATGTTGAGAAGTTTCATGGCAACATTACTAAAGATGACAGAATCCAAGCAACAATGCTATTAGATATTATGGAACATTACGCCCTTACCCAGGAAATCGGTGAAGCCACGAGAAAGGAGAACGTTTTTGATTTAATCTGGACAAATAAACGAGATAATAATAAATAAAGTAACGCACACAAAGTTCTCCGACCATAACCTCATCGATATACAATTGAAGTTAGCACCCAGAGGTCCGAAAACGCATCCTAGAGAGGCAGATGGAATATTTGAAGGCTTAAACATAAATTCAAAGAAAGTAAATTGGGAAAACGTAAATAAAGATTTAAAGGAGGTAAATTGGGAAAACGTAAATAAAGATTTAAAGGAGGTAAATTGGGAGTTGCTACTACACGAGAAGACTCCACAAGAAATACTATGTATAATAGAGACGGAAACCAAACTAGAGAGGAAACTTGGCGAAATAGAAATGGACCTAAAGCAAACATTCATACATAATACAAACGAGGAGGAAAACAAGATAGCAGAAAACATAAAAAATAACCCAAAATACTTCTACACGTTTGCGAAAAGGAAAATGCAGTGTAAGGAGAGTATTGGACCGCTGATAGACGGGGAGGCTGAATACACAAATGACCCGAAAGAAATAAGTGAACTGCTTAGGGAACAATTTACATCTGTGTTTAGCGCCCCTAAGTCCGAGATGGAAGTGGAAAACCCAGACGAATTTTTCGACATAGATACAGATCAACCAAGAACAAATTCCGGCACAAACCTATTAATGGACTTCGCGTTCACGGAAGGAGATGTAATTACGGCCTTATCACAGATGCGAGACAATTCAGTGCCAGGGCCAGACACATGGAGTGCCACATTTCTGAAGAAATGCAAAGAGAGTATTGCAAAACCGCTATACTTACTATGGAGGAAATCACTCAACACAGGACAAATTCCACTCCCCTTAAAGAACGCGAACATTGCCCCCCTATTTAAAGGTGGTAACAGAGCAATGCCCAAGAATTATCGGCCAGTGGCTCTCACCTCACACCTTATAAAATGTTTTGAAGGTATAATTAGGGGCAAAACTACCTACTACCTACAAGAAACAGACTTGTGCAACCCATTGATGTAATATATACTGACTTTGCTAAAGCCTTCGATAAATGTGACCATGGAATCATAGCACACAAACTTAAGAATACAGGAATTACTGGAAAGCTAGGAAGGCGGATATTTAATTTCTTGATGCAAAGAACGCAGAGAGTGGTGGTAAATGGAGTTAAATCGGAAGTCTCGGAAGTCGTGAGCTGTCCCACAAGGGACAGTATTAACTCCCTTGCTGTTCACTTGCTGTTCATAATAATGATTGTAGATATTAAGGACAGTATTGTATCATGTTTCGCAGAAAACACAAAGATATGTAAGGAAATATTGAACGAAGATGACATAAGAAAATTACAAAACGACATTGAAACAGTATTCTAGTGGGCAGAAGACAACAATATGAAGTTCAACGAAGAAAAATTCCAACTTCTAAGATATGGTAATAACAAAGAGCTACAGAAAAAAGGGTACAAAACTATGCAAGCCAAACAGATAACACCAAATCCACAAGTCAGGGATCTTGGAGTAATAATGTCGTCGGATACAGAATTCAGAGAGCACTATAAAGTCAAAATCACAACGGCTAGAAAAATAATGGGAATCATCTGGAGGAGCTTCCGCAGCAGAAAAGCAAACATCATGCTCAAAATATGGAAGAGTCTAGTCCTACCAATAATTGAGTATTGCTCAGTACTCACAAGCTCATACAGAAAAAGCGAAATTACGAACATTGGAGCTAAACAAAGGACTTTTACGTCTAAGATAGAGGAAATGGAAGGTGAAGACTACTGGTCTCGACTACAATCCCTGGAACTCTACTCTCTCGAAAGAAGACGCGAGCGGTACACAATAATATACATATGGGAAATACTTGAAATGAAATAAACAAACTGGAATGAGAGAAGAGGCAGATTTTGTACGGTCCCAGCTGCGGTGGGACAAGGGGCCATGAAAACGAGGATGGAAAATACCCTAAGAATACGGGGCCCAAAGCTTTTCAATGTTCTTCCAAAAGAAGTGAGGAATCTCCAGCACACCGACCTGAATTACTTCAAGAACCAGCTGGACAGATTCCTGTGCAAAGTCTCTGACCAGCTATGCGTGTCTGGCTACGAGGGCAGGAGAAGATCAGACAGCAATTCCCTCCTTCACCAAATCCCGCAAATGAGGCGGGATGCTGCAGAGGGGTCGACCACAGGTCGATCCTGAACCGTCGTTCAAACTCGCCAAAAGTAATCAAAAGTAAGTATATATGAGGCGGGGCCACCAGTTTCACCTTCGTGTGAAGAAAGACCAACGCACGGAACCCTAACGAGGTGTGTGTATATATATATATATATATATATATAATATATATATATAATATATAGGGTGAACCATAAATCGCTTTTACCTTCGTATTGTAATGAAACTCACTTCGGTAAAGCGACTTATGACGCACCCTATATATACTGTATAGTTCTGACATTCTTCGGAAACCGGAGATGAAATATAAAGGTAAAAGCCAAAACGATGGATAAAAGCTTCATATATTTCAGACGTTTCAAGAGCTAATCTCATCCATCATCAGTGAACAAAAGAAAAAAAATTGAAATTTCAAATAAAATACTTGAAATAAATAAAAGTAAATATAAAAAACAAAATTTCTAGAAATAAAAGTTACAAAATATTAAGTGGAAATGAAATTGTACAATCATTTAAGATAGGTTTTAAATAGTTAACCGATTAAGGACCAGTGGTAGATTTTTCTACCAGCAAAATCCATTTCTAATTTTTCTGGTCCTTAATGGGTTAATATATGTGGATTCGGACAAACGCTAATCGGTATCGTTACTTACGGATAAGACTTTAAAATTAATTATAGATAAGGTAGATCCCCTTACGTTTACACGATCACGAATATTAGAATGATCGGGTCTGTTTACTAATGAGATTAGTTCTCGAAACATTTGAAATATATGACGCTTTTATCCATCTTCATGGTATTTACCGTTATATATACTTTTCGTTAACCTTTGGTTAGCTTCCGCCCGAATTGTTCATTCTGACGAAGGTCAAGCTTTTCACTCCACCTTAGACCTACAGTTTAACGTGGAATCCGAACCACGCCCCACCAGCAGCCCAGCGTCTTAACAACTGGGCCACCCAGGGTATCCATTTATCTACCAACCACTTTCTTTGTTGTGTGGAAGGATGAACAGTTGGGTTTTGCTGCGCGCCGGCTGCCGTCACCGAATCTCGAACCCGGGGCCGATGGATTCGTAGTCAGCGACGCTAACCACTACACCAAGGCGTTATATATATAGGGAGAGAGAGAGAGGAGGGGATGGGGGCAAGGCATGTTGACTAAAGATGTGTGTGTGTGTGTGTGTGTGTGTGAGAAAATCATATTTTCCAAAGATCTGAGAAGTGAATGGGCTTAGTAACGCATGCATAGCCGCAAGAGGTGGACTGAAGCCTAGCGAACTACATGATAAACTATAGAGCCGCTAACTCATTTTTCCAACACTTCCATTAACTGAACTCGGTCTATTTACGGCTCCGGACCAAAACGTCATCAATCTTCAACTTCGTACCACAAAAGCGAGTGGACGAAAGACTGATTTTTGTGTAATTTTAAACCTCTATTTTTAGTTTTGTAATCAACGAATGACTTTGGTTTTCAGTTATATGTTAGTTAAGGCTCTTGTGTCAATGATACATAGTTTTAATAATTACTCGTTTGTGTGACAATGATATTCGAACTGTATGGTGGTTTTAGCGTTTTAAAAATTATTTGTTTTCGCTGTTTCCAAGCTAAACTACTGATTTTTTTATACTAAGTCCCTGAAACAGGGGTTTTCCCCCCTTTATTAAATTTCCTGTTGATGGATAACCACTAAGATTTTCTAAGTGAATTCGTTCCAATTATAGAGCTTGTCAAACCTGCGCTTACGATAGGTTATTTCCTCCCCAAAGATAATTTCTCACAAAAAATTAGGCCGAGTACTCAGATTTTCTTTGGCAATTGAGTTTTTTTTACTTGCTATGACCGATAATTAATTATTTGTCTATAGAAGAGCTAACATAAAAAAATTAATGAATTTCATGCATTTTTTTTTTTTTTTTTTTTTTTTTTTTGGTTCTTTTCGACACAACGTGTCGCATTCCCAAAGAGAAACGTGATATGCTTAACATAAGATAAGACCTTCACCTAACAAATATTTTAAGATCCAAATTATTCTTTAATTAAAACAAGTAAAATCTATCTTTGAAAATACAAAGAAATTACTATTTTATCCACTCGCTTTGTTCGTACGCAGTTGAAGAATGATGACATTTTGGTCCGGAGCCATACAGTATATCCTAACCAGGGGGGATGGCATACCGGTGTGGGTATAGAATATAGATATTGTACAAAAATAAATAAAAGGTATGGGTACATGTGTGTGTGTATATATAAATAATCAACCAACCACAAATTCTTTGCAAATAATAAAAAAAAAAAATAGGCCTACTTTTTCTATATGGCCATCCACCTTTCATCTTGCTTCTGAAAGAGTAATCAGATAATGAAAGTGGTTCAAATAACGAACCTATTTTATATTATTAATACCCTCAATATTTTATTTTAAATTGTTACCTGTTGGGTATGGGTATAGATACGGATATTTTAGCAGGTATAGGCATAAAAATTTTCTTATGAAGGTGTAGAAATACAAACTTGACAATTATAGGTATTGAAATGAACCGTGATTGCCATTCCTGATCCACCCAATATGTCGATAAAATGCCATGTGATGTGATACGAGGTGCTCGGGCGAATAGAAACGAATTAACCATTTCGGGATTTTGGTTGATTCGGCTCTATTCGCCCGAACGCCTCATATGTTCAAAGGAAGAATCTTACGCAGCTCAATTCTCAACACTTAATAAATTAAAATCAAACGTTAGGATGGGTAGAATAGGTTAGCCAGTGGTAGGAGCTCACTGGGCAACAGAGTTTCCCTATAAGCGAAGTAAAGACACTGAAGTCCGGGGTTCGAATAATACATTACAGAGTGTTAGAGCAATGGAATTTATTTGTCTGGTTTGAGCGTATTGCTCCACATACAAACTTTTCTGAAAAGTCTGCTTTGCTACATACAGTAATGATTTTTATGATAGTATTTATCATATTTTTTATAAACAAGTGCTCAACTAAAGCGTGTTTAAGTTGACCACAATTTCTGTGCGTTTCCTCCTACATGTATAAATAATATGCGCAGCCATTTTTGTTAATTACATGTAATCATGCACTGATTAATTATATATTTACAAATTTTAATCAATTTGGTCCTAAAACAGATAAATCATAAATTTTGGTCTTTGATTTTAATTTGAAAATATATACAGGGTAACCAAAAAGTTGCAGTGCACCAAGTTGATTAATATTTTTTTATAATTACTGTATATAACGTAGCACTAATAATTAAATAATCTAAATTATAATAATAGCCCAGTTTTGTTTGTTTGTTTGTTTGTCTGTCTGTCTGTTTGTTGCAGAATTGTGTCACGCTTTCAGAAATTGTGAGAAAAAAAAAATTCAGAAATTGTATTACGGGCGGAAATGTGAAGCTCAAGATTTTCATGACTGTGTTCTTTTCTGTAGTTTAGCAATGGGGGAAGGGTGGAGGTGGGGGTAATCGGGGATGGGTGTGGTAATGGGGAGGGGTGAGGGTAATGGGGGAGGGTGTTAGCCCCCAAGTTGTATGAATGGGGGTGAGGAGGTTTTGGGAGATGCCAGATTCAGAAATGTTGACACAATGTGAAGCTCAAAATTTTCACGGCTGGGTTCTTTTTTGTAGTTTAGCCTGTCTAACCGTCAGCGAAGCGGCGGGAACTGTACTAGGTTCACATTTTTATGATAAGGTTCACATTTTTATACAGATTGTTTGAGCTGCTATGTTATATCTATAAGCATACACTTTATTAATAACATTTTGAAATTTTTTTACAGGTTTTGTATCAACTATGATGATACGTGTTAATTAAACTGATAGGATTCCAAATAAATTAAAAGCTTTTGGAATAAATTTTTAGAATAAGCTTGCTCTTCTCCTACGTTGTCGTTCTCTTGCCAATCGTCGTCTTATTTCTGCAGCAGACTCCATTTTCGTGGTTCATTTTTTTTTTGCCGTCATTCTTGACGGCACGGGTACACTAGTATAATATAATGAATAATCTATATTATAATAAGAGAGCTGTCCGTCCGTCCGTCCGTCCGTCCGTCCGTCCGTCCGTCCGTCCGTCCGTCCGTCCGTCCGTCCGTCCGTCCGTCCGTCCGTCCGTCCGTCCGTCCGTCCGTCCGTCACACTTTCAGAAATTGTGAGAAAAAATTGTGAGAAAAAAATTCAGAAATTGTATTACGGGCGGCTATGTGAAGCTCAAGATTTTCATGACTGTGTTCTTTTCTGTAGTTTAGCAATGGGGAAAGGGTGGGGGTGGGGGTAATGGGGGATGGGGTGGGGTAATGGGGAGGGGTGGGGTAATGTGGGGAGGGTTTAGCCCCCAAGTTGCATGAATGGGGGTGAGGAGGTTTTGGGAGATACCAGATTCAGAAATGTTGACACAATGTGAAGCTCAAAATTTTCACGGCTGGGTTCTTTTTTTGTAGTTTAGCCTGTCTAACCGTCAGCGAAGCGGCGGGAACTGTACTAGTAATTATAATAATAATCTGAACCAAAAATGAATAAATAAATAAAATTACAATCGGTGCACTTCAACTTTTTGATTACCCTGTATCTTGAAATATGGAAGCAGGAACACCATTTTTTTTATTCCACTCACTCGTTAATAATAAAAGGATTGTACACCGTATTAAAATTTACATTTAACACTTTTAATAAAAGGTTTCTTTGAAAGCCTTTCGGATGAAAAGTAATTTTGTCTCTATCAAATTGTCTTTTAAGGTTTTTATACACAAGGTTTTTATACACAAGGTTTTTATACACAAGGTTTTTATACACAAGGTTTTTATACACAAGGTTTTTATACACAAGGTTTTTATACACAAGGTTTTTATACACATAAAATCAATTTAACCTCAGTTTGTTTTTGAACTTTGAAAAATTTTCCCATCTCAAAAGTTATGTACATTCTATAGTTTGTGCGTGAATTTAATGAGAGGTACCATAATATCTACAGTTTTTTTATCCAGATTTATTTGAAATTCAAAAGAGCTCTTTTTTAATTTATGGTCCAAGTTTTGAGACTTTATGAGGCTCATTTTTCATTAATCGCTCTGTAATTTAAAAGAAATCCTTCAAGGTAGAAAATTCGAGTTTCAGATTCTGACGATCGTTAACTTTGCTTATACAGTTTGTTTCAAAAAGTGTCTACCCAATGGAAAATACATTTATTTATGGAACTATATCATCAGTGTTCCGAATGTTCCCTGTTCATTTCAAAGCACGTTTATATAAATTAAATTAAATTAATGTAATTTACACTGGGTGGAGATTTTTAGAATAGACTGCACAAAAATTATTTTAAATCGAAGGTCAAAATTAGTTTGGTAATATTTTCATATTGCAATTAGTTTTAAAATCAATAATTTTAAATTGTCATTGTTAAACCCAACTAGAAAGTTTACGTTTAGTGAACGTCATAAACGTTTTATTAACGTTCTGTGCACGTTTAGTGAACGTCATAAACGTTTTATTAATGTTCTGTGCACGTTGTGAACGTCATAAACGTTTTATTAACGTTATAAACGTTTTATTAACGTTATAAATGTTTTATTAACATTATAAACGTTTTATTAACGTTCTGTGCACGTTTAGTGAACGTCATAAACGTTTTATTAACGTTCTGTGCACGTTTTAGTGAACGTCATAAACGTTTTATTAACGTTCTGTGCACGTTTAGTGAACGTCATAAACGTTTTATTAACGTTCTGTGCACGTTTAGTGAACGTCATAAACGTTTTATTAACGTTCTGTGCACGTTGTGAACGTCATAAACGTTTTTATAACGTTCTGTGCACGTTTAGTGAACGTCATAAACGTTTTATTAACGTTCTGTGCACGTTTAGTGAACGTCATAAACGTTTTATTAACGTTCTGTGCACGTTTAGTGAACGTCATAAACGTTTTATTAACGTTCTGTGCACGTTTAGTGAACGTCATAAACGTTTTATTAACGTTCTGTGCACGTTTAGTGAACGTCATAAACGTTTTATTAACGTTCTGTGCACGTTTAGTGAACGTCATAAACGTTTTATTAATGTTCTGTGCACGTTTAGTGAACGTTATAAACGTTTTATTAACGTTATAAACGTTTTATTAACGTTCTGTGCACGTTTAGTGAACGTCATAAACGTTTTATTAACGTTCTGTGCACGTTTAGTGAACGTCATAAACGTTTTATTAACGTTCTGTGCACGTTTAGTGAACGTCATAAACGTTTTATTAACGTTCTGTGCACGTTTAGTGAACGTCATAAACGTTTTATTAACGTTCTGTGCACGTTTAGTGAACGTCATAAACGTTTTATTAACGTTCTGTGCACGTTTAGTGAACGTCATAAACGTTTTTATTAACGTTCTGTGCACGTTTAGTGAACGTCATAAACGTTTTATTAATGTTCTGTGCACGTTTAGTGAACGTCATAAACGTTTTATTAACGTTATAAACGTTTTATTAACGTTCTGTGCACGTTTAGTGAACGTCATAAACGTTTTATTAACGTTCTGTGCACGTTTAGTGAACGTCATAAACGTTTTATTACGTTCTGTGCACGTTTAGTGAACGTCATAAACGTTTTATTAACGTTCTGTGCACGTTTAGTGAACGTCATAAACGTTTTATTAACGTTCTGTGCACGTTTAGTGAACGTCATAAACGTTTTATTAACGTTCTGTGCACGTTTAGTGAACGTCATAAACGTTTTATTAACGTTCTGTGCACGTTTAGTGAACGTCATAAACGTTTTATTAACGTTCTGTGCACGTTTAGTGAACGTCATAAACGTTTTATTAACGTTCTGTGCACGTTTAGTGAACGTCATAAACGTTTTATTAACGTTCTGTGCACGTTTAGTGAGCGTCATAAACGTTTTATTAACGTTCTGTGCACGTTTAGTGAGCGTCATAAACGTTTTATTAACGTTCTGTGCACGTTTAGTGAGCGTCATAAACGTTTTATTAACGTTCTGTGCACGTTTAGTGAGCGTCATAAACGTTTTATTAACGTTCTGTGCACGTTTAGTGAGCGTCATAACGTTTTATTAACGTTCTGTGCACGTTTAGTGAGCGTCATAAACGTTTTATTAACGTTCTGTGCACGTTTAGTGAGCGTCATAAACGTTTTATTAACGTTCTGTGCACGTTTAGTGAGCGTCATAAACGTTTTATTAACGTTTCTGTTGCACGTTTAGTGAGCGTCATAAACGTTTTATTAACGTTATGTGCACGTTTAGTGAGCGTCATAAACGTTTTATTAACGTTATGTGCACGTTTAGTGAGCGTCATAAACGTTTTATTAACGTTATGTGCACGTTTAGTGAACGTCATAAACGTTTTATTAACGTTATGTGCACGTTTAGTGAACGTCATAAACGTTTTATTAACGTTCTGTGCACGTTTAGTGAACGTCATAGACGTTTTATTAACGTTCTGTGCACGTTTAGTGAACGTCATAGACGTTTTATTAACGTTCTGTGCACGTTTAGTGAACGTCATAAACGTTTTATTAACGTTCTGTGCACGTTTAGTGAACGTCATAAACGTTTATTAACGTTCTGTGCACGTTTAGTGAACGTCATAAACGTTTTATAACGTTCTGTGCACGTTTAGTGAACGTCATAAACGTTTTATTAACGTTCTGTGCACGTTTAGTGAACGTCATAAACGTTTTATTAACGTTCTGTGCACGTTGTGAACGTCATAAACGTTTTATTAACGTTCTGTGCACGTTTAGTGAACGTCATAAACGGTTTATTAACGTTATGTGCACGTTTAGTAACGTCATAACGGTTTATTAACGTTATGTGCACGTTTAGTGAACGTCATAAACGGCTTATTAACGTTATGTGTAGGTTTAGTGAACGTCATAAACGGTTTAGTAACGTTGTGTGTAGGTTTAGTGACGTGTGTGTAGGTTTAGTGAACGTCATAAACGGTTTAGTAACGTTGTGTGTAGGTTTAGTGAACGTCATAAACGGTTTATTAACGTTATGTGTGCACGTTTAGTGAACGTAAACGGTTTAGTAACGTTGTGTGTAGGTTTAGTGAACGTCATAAACGGTTTAGTAACGTTGTGTGTAGGTTTAGTGAACGTCATAAACGGTTTAGTAACGTTGTGTGTAGGTTTAGTGACGTTGTGTGTAGGTTTAGTGAACGTCATAAACGGTTTAGTAACGTTGTGTGTAGGTTTAGTGAACGTCATAAACGGTTTAGTAACGTTGTGTGTAGGTTTAGTGAACGTCATAAACGGTTTAGTAACGTTGTGTGTAGGTTTAGTGAACGTCATAAACGGTTTAGTAACGTTGTGTGTAGGTTTAGTGAACGTCATAAACGGTTTAGTAACGTTGACGTTCATTGAACGTTTCATTTTTTGCTGAGGAGGGGAAACGACGCCACACCACCGCTTCTCGTTAGATCAGCGAGTTTAAGGGACATAAGGTCTGTTCACTTGTTTGTTGGGTGACTGTCCTGTGTCAAGATGATGTACAGACACGTACAGTAGGTTGTTCGGATCGCAAGTAATACGATAGGTCCCCTCCGTCACGTGACCTTTGCTGTTACAAAGGACATTAAAGAAACCTAAACATTATTATTTTATAAAAATATATCTCTCTCTCTCTCTCTCTCTCTCTCTCTCTCTCTCAGACGGCATAGGTCGTGTCTCACCAACTTGCTCGAGTTTTTCCACGTCATGTGGAGTGAGTACGATAGAGTAGGGCGATTGATATACTTTATCTCGACTTTCAGAAAGCTTTTGATAAGCTACCTCACCGCCGGCTAATGGCGAAAGTCGGCGCGCTGGGTATCGATGGGGAAGTAGGTAGCTGGATTGGAAACTAGCTGAAGAATAGGCGGCAGAGGGTTGTAATTAAAGGGGCTAGCTCGGGTTAGGCCTCGGTCACTAGCGGGGTTCCTCAGGGTTCCGTTTTTGGGCCACTGTTGTTTATCATTTACATGATATCGACGCTGGCATCGTCTGTAGGATCGCCAAATTCGCTGATGACATGAAGCTTGGGGCCAATGTTGGGACGCCTGAAGCGATCGAGCAATTGCTTGCGGACCTGCGTACGATAGGAGAGTGGTCCGAAAAATGGTACATGCCGTTTAACTTGGGTAAATTCAGGGTCATGCACATTGGCTACGCCAATCCCAAGTCGGACTACTGCATGTTGGGGAGTAATATCGAGGCCACTGATTTGGAAAAGGACTTGCGTGTGCTAATTATCAGCGACCTTAAGTTTACCAAACAGTGCGTAGAGGTGGAAAAGAAAGTCCAGAAGCTGTTGGGTTATATCAGGAGGCAATTTCGATTTCGGAACAAGGAGATTGTGCTCTCTGTACAATTCCCTGGTTCGGCCGCACCTGGAATATGCTGTACAGTTCTGGTCGCCCACCCTCAGGAAAGATATTGAGAGGCTGGAGCGAGTGCAGGCGAGTGCAGGCGAGTGCAGGCGAGGGCCACGAAGTTAATCCCTTCCGTTAGGCATATAGGCTACAATCGACGCTTACATGCCCTGAATTTGTTTTCGCTGGAAACTCGGAGGCTGCGCGATCAACTCATCGAGGTTTTCAAGCTCTTACGCGGGTTCAACGATGTCGATTTTAGAAGCATGTTTAGTTTAAATGATAACTCAACTCGCAACAATGGTTGGAAGTTGGATTTGAAACGGTTTAGCACAAGTGTGTGTGGGAATTACTTTACGTATAAGATCTGTGACACGTGGAACAGGCTACCTTCAGAAGTTGGCATATTCAGATATCTACTTCCCAGATGGCATATTTAAATAAGAACTTTCATTAGATTATTTGCCACTAAATACAAAATCGATCCTAAATGCCAATATTCTGTAACTCTAAATGTAATGATCTGTTCATCTATTTAATATCGTGTAGCTTACGTAATGTCTAATAATGTCTAATAATTCTGAATAAAGATTGTTTAAGCAATATCACACTAGATATGAGCGTACAGTCTCGGAAATATATTCGCCGAAAAGCTGTAAAAAATCAATAAATTACTAATTAGTCATTTTTCTTTTTTTTTTCGCTGGAAGAATGAAATTAAAAAACTTATTAATTACTTTTTGAAACTTCCTTTTTTAATTAATTTCTTTCGTCGAATTTATTTCTGTAATTCCGATTATATATAATGATTTAACACGTAGAATATGAATAAATTTATAATTTCGGAAAAGAGTTTCCTAGAAACAAAATTAAAAAATAAATTAATTACTAATGAATCAGTTCTGTTCTTGACATTTCATTTGTCACAAAAAAATTAAAATATCGCAGAAAACCCGGTTGTTGTTGTAATGTTTCAGACCAACAAAGACCCTAGGATCCACTCATGGCTGGTCTACCTAACTGTGTTCGTAATTGTGTATTGTGCATGTCCTCCGTGGTGGCGGAGGGGACCTACAATTTTATGTGGGTTCCGAATCACAAAAACCTTAATTTTACTACCTTGAACTATACCCAATCTATCAACATATGCGTCTAATCGATTTTTAAACATATTTATAGACGTGCTACTAATTGCTTATCCCGGCAAACTATTCCAGCTATTTACTATTCTATGCGTAAAAAAATTTTTGCCAATTGTTTTCTCGAACCTTCTACTTGTCAGCTTACACCCGTTATTTCTAGTTCTATTGTATTGCGATACGTATTTCGAAAAAGCTATCTGTATTTACGTTATCGAACCCATTCATAATTTTAAAAACCTGGATTAGATCACCCTTAGCCTCCTAGTCTCAAGTGTAGTCAATTTTAACTCCTTAAGCCTATCCTCGTACGACTTCGACCTAAGCGACGGAATCGTCTTAGTTGCTCGTCTTTGAAGTCTTTCGAATTTGTCTATATCTTTGCGCATATGCAGATTCCAAAATTGGATCGTGTACTCCAAATGGGGTCTAACTAATGATTTATAGAGAGGACCAATAATATCGCGCGATTTGTACTCAAAATTCCGAGCAATAAAACCTAACACTTTGTTCCCCTTATTGACCGCTGCTGTACTTTGTTTCGCCACTTTTAAATCAGTGACTATAACTCTTAAATCTTTTTCATGTTCTACGCTTGCCAACTCCTTCCCTGACATACTATACATAAAATTACCGTTACGCGAACCTATATGTAAAATTTTGCACTTATCGACGTTAAATCTCATTTGCCATGTGGCTGACCAATCAACGATTTTATTCAGATCTTCCTAGATTTTAACTCTATCTTCATTATTAATCGCTCTACCACCCAACTTCGTGTCATCCGCAAACTTTGAAACTGTACTGACTAGGCCGACATCTAAATCGTTAATATATATAAGAAAAAGCAAGGGGCCCAATACAGAACCCTGAGGAACGCCGCTCGCTACATTAACCCAGCACGACTCCGCTCCATCAACGACCACCCTCTGTTTCCTACCTCGGAACCACTCTTCTATCCAATTTATTACTAAACCTCTGATCCCATGAGCCTTAGTTTTTTTCAACGTCTTTTGTGCGGTACGGTGTCAAACGTTTTTTGAAAATCTAAATACACTACATCTACCGCCCAATGACTATCGTAAACTTCAACTACGCTTTGAAAAAATTCTAAAAAATTAGTTAAACAAGATTTGTTTCGTCTAAAACCGTGCTGCGTGTTTCTAATCAAGTTATGCAATTCTAAGTGTTTGACGATACAATCTCTAATTACACTGCCCAACACCAATTTTGCTGATTTAATTCTAACACCTGTTTTTAGGTAACTTTGGTGTGCTGATTTCAAAAATCACCTTAGTTTTTGCCTATCACGTCAGGTTTTCGAGCAATCAAATACGGAGATATCGCATTTTGGCAGGGTTATGCCCAATTTTTTTCTTTTCAAAAAATAAGTTTTTACATACTCAGAATCAGCATGGAAAAGTAAAAAATTGTGCAGGGAGTGAACTTTAATATACAATGGTAATATTGACACAAAGTGATTAAAAGTATTTAAATAAGCAAAAAATTAATCCATGATCATGACGTCACGCTCACACCTGGGGAAATCACAGATACCAAAGATTTTAATATGTTGTACATGACCTTTAGATTTAATGCACAGATTTGCGTATTCCACAGATAAAATTTTAACAGCAGAACAGCTGTTAACAGGTCTCAAAAATCATCAATTTTGATAAGTGCCCTTCATGGATCACCCAAAATAGGCATATTGCATTGCACATTGCACGAAAACCTGATGTGATGGACAAAATCTAAGGTGATTTTTGAAATCAGCACATCAATATTATCCATAAACAGGTCTTAGAATTAAATCACCAGCAAAACATTTTTTTTTGGTTGGGCAGTGTTATTGATTCCAGTAGCTTACCTACAACAGACGTTAAACTGATTGGCCTATAATTTTCCCCCACACCCTTATTGCCTTTCTTAAAAGTAGGCATTACATTTGCTAACTTGAAATTATCTGGTGCGCACCCCTCAGAAATAGACGCATTAAAAATCTTTGTTAGCGGCACAATAATGCTGTCTTTTAATTCTTTTGGTTGTATGGGATATATGGAATCCAGCCCCGGTGATTTAAGCAGTTTCATTTTACAAATAGTGCAGTACCTCCCTTTCACTCGCCACAATATTATCTAAAGTATTACCATTATCGAAGGGTATGTCTACGACCGTAGGGATATTCGTTACATCTTCTATTGTAAAAACTGACGTAAAAACTTCGTTTCGAAGAGTAGCCATTTGCTTGTTTTCAGAAGCTAGCTCACTGTCAATTAGTAATTTTTTTATGCTTTTCAGATATTTCGTTTCTTGGCGAACTTTTTTCCAAAATTGTACTATCAGTTCCCAAAGTCGGAATACACTCTGGTCCGTAAGGTATATATAAGATGATGTGGCCTACTGTACCAGACTTTACATGGTAACAGATTGTACACTAGGTTAAAAAAAAGTCCTGTCGTGAAATTTCGTTTCTTATCAGTATTTATCGGTAAGAAGGGTTGAAAGAACAAGACTATTTTAATTGATTGTACTGGTAGCATCTAAACTAGGAGTGTCCAAATTTTTCAATAGTGTGTGTATACTTCTTGTTCAGTAGCTCTTTGGTGGTCTACTTCACACACACACACACACACACACACACACACACACACATATATATATATATATATATATATATATATATATATATATATATATATATATATATATATATATATATACAGGCGCCTCGGTGGTGGTGCAATGGTTAGCATCGCTGACTACGAATCCATCGGCCCTGGGATCCAGACCCGGTGACGGCAGGCGGCACGCAGCAAAACCCAGCTGTTCATCCTTCCACACAATACAGAAATTGGTTGGTAAATAAATGAATACTCTGGATAGCCTAGTGGTTAAGACGTTTGGGCTGCTGTTGGGGCGTGGTTCGGATTCCACGTTAAACTGTAGGTCGAAGATGGAGTGCAAGCTTGACCTTCGTCAGAATGAACAATTCGGGCGGAAGCAAAGCCAAGGTGTGTGTGTGTGTGTGTGTGTGTGTGTGTGTGTGTACACACACTGTATGCATGTATAATTTACAATCTGTAAACCTGACAACTTGGGCGCAATAAAGAAGCGCCATGAGTGATATTCTACGGAGTTTCGTCCTACATTTTCATTAATTGAAACTATTCTTGGCACTGTGCGCCTAAAGTTGGCACTCCCGAAGTAACTTCGCTTACATTGTACGAGAGTGATTTGTTAACTGCCTCTGCGGAGCTGAACGTCTCTCTGTGTGGATTATTTTCCAAAGGTGTGAGCTTAATGTGAAATATGGTATTTGTACAATGTATTTTAATAAAACCAAAATTATACCGAATGAAGCGACAAATGAAAATGACACTAGTGAGCACTGAAAAGGGATGATGTAAAATAGATACGGATTTCACTATCGAGGCTGTCTATAAATCACTATTTACGGAATAGATCTCTCCTCCGAAGGGCGAATGAAATGACGGAAATGAAAAGTGAGCAGTGAAAATTTTAAACGCTATCTAAGAAAGATAATTAGTCGCTGTCAGAGTAGTCTGTAAAGCATGGCCACGTATTCTTCAATAATACTCTTAACATTGAAGGGCAAAAACGAGTTACTGTCTTGGCCATCACTCATGCTTATAAGAAACCATAATTTCTACTCAGTGATGAAATAATTTTGGTGAAGTAAATTTATATATATTTACTTTTTGTGAAATCACCTATACAAAATATAAATAAATAACTTGACAATGTTTATCAACCTTTTGTAATTTAGAAATTAAAGGTTTCTCTCTACTGTATCCAATGTAAGGCGTAATCACTCGAAAAGTAAGCGCTAAGAAGTATGATTAAAAAAAGTGTGATAATTAACTTTAAAAATGAGCATGGCCATACTTAACGTATTAAAACAAACCTGATACGCGAGTTACGAATGTAAAAAGTTTAAAAGTAAAAAGACCATGGAATAAAATGATACAAGCAAATCGAAAAAGCAATAAAGATAAAAATTATGCGCGCGCAGACAAAGATTTAATGTAATTTATAAATTACAGTAAAATTGTGTAAATATTATGACGTAATTCTTATATTGAAAGAAAGACTATGATACTCTTATTAAAATAGTAATAATTTACTATAGAACATACACAGACTTTGGAGCATTTAGGCTTTTTTTTTTATCACAATTTAACCCGTATTTATTATTTATTTATTTAGTAATTGAGAATTTTTCGTTATGCAAACTTCAATTTCCATTAACAAAAATAAAACTAAAAATAACCTTGTACAACCTTTTCTCCAAAATAAGTAAAATAATCGTCCAAACAGAATATTAAAAAGTGTGTTTACAACTTTGTAGATCACATCGGGAAAAGTTTTAAATTTGAGATTCTTTTCTCTCTTTCTTCGCCATTCTACAAGGCCAAAGATGAACAGAAAGTCGGGATCTCGCATTATTCAAAGACTGTTTTTAGCGAATTTGGCCCAAGATCGCATCAGAAATAAGTTGAAAATAGGGAGCAGGACCAAGGAATTTGTTAGGAATTTCTTCCGTTAGTAAAAGACTACATGAACACGCCTGTAAGGAAAAGTTGCTGTCAGTAAACCTTATTTTGGTGTGATTAATAATAAGAAAGACTTAATTTTGTGATACAACACCAAAACTGGCGTCGAGACTGGATCAAATTAAAAAACAACGAAGCCTTTCGGCTTTCGGAATTTTGAAATGCAACATCGCGAGGAGACCGTCGCAATAAGAAACTTTAAATCCAGTTTTATCAGCAAGATTGCGAAAAGGCGCTTCGCCTATAATAGTGGTGAGAGGTTATTTCAGTGCGGCAACAGTTAGCGATTGGACAGAAATTGAGGGAATTATGAAGAGCGGCAACCACGCTGATTTTATACAGATCATTCACTGCCAGGTGGAGATGTCTGACACGAATGGGATTCCTATTTCAGCGATACAAGGACCTAAACCTTACTGCAACGCTGAACAAAGCCTCCTTCAAGATAGAACAACGGACTGGCAAGGTCAAGGTGCTAAATTTTCTACCACAGTCGAAATATATATAATATATATATAATATATATATATATATATGAGACACACAGAAAAAAACCTTTTTGCATGGAACCAGGAACTCTTCTGAGAAAATTAAATCCACTATAGTCCGAATTAATAATGGTAAATGACAAACACTATAGTTTTCCTTTTTCATGATGTTAGCCCAACGTGGACAACGGGTCACTCGCTAAATAGAATAGTTACCCCCTTTTTTTTATGTATTCAGTCCAACATGAATGCAACGAGTTTGCTTATATTGAGGTTTGAATATAGTAGGCTATTCGTAGCTGTAACCCTAGATCCCTGTCCCAAAGCTGGATCCTATCTGCTTGACACAGCAGCTGACATATAGCTGTGAGGAAAATTATTTTGAGACTCTCTTTGCGAGTGACCCGTTGCCCACGTTGGGCTTCCATCATGGAAAAAAAAACCTATAGTGTTTGTCATTTACCATTACTTATTCGGACTATAGGATTTAATTTTCCCAGATGAGTCCTTGTTCCATGCACGGTCTGTGTGTGTATCATAAAAAACTTCAGGGGCATTCTGAGTTCAATCCCATATATATAAATATACTGTGTGTGTGTGTGTGTGTGTGTATACAGAATAGCACGCATGAAGACGTATAGTTTTTGTATAAAAAGAAAATGTCCACACCAGGATTCGAACCCCGGACTACAAAGTAGCAGTCGCGAGCACTGCCATATCGCAGTACGACTGGATAAGCAACATTTGCGCTTGAGACTCCTACTCAGGAGGACCCGAATTCGAATCCCGGTGGAGGATATTTTTGTTTCATACAAAAATCACTCGTACTCGCGCGCGATATTCCCTATATACATAGTGTTAAAAACATAACATTTGTGGCATTAAAAAAAAGTATTTTATACTTGTTACAGTCAATGTTAAAACAGGCAATTTGTAATTGACTGAAACTTTAGAACAATGTGTCAATTTGATGATATACACCTAACCTAACTAATTAATTTTTAGGCAGCATATTGGGAAATACCAGTGGGCATGGATAGCAGCATTACCAGAAAGGTTAGGT